>JBAMHX010000015.1:15588287-15607125 GCA_037177515.1 Pseudomugil tenellus
ATCTGTGTGTGTGTGATTCGGTTCCCACTACATCGGATGTCTGCATGTCGAAGTGTCCTTAAACAAGACACTGAACCCCCAGTCTGGTTGAGCAGGTTGTGATGGGAACTCCTACTGCAGTTCCTACTCCTACTGTGTTCAATAAATGATTGTAAGTCATTTGCTCTGACAGCTGCCACATTTAGATGATTTTATTAGCAAAGTATTCCATTTTTACGATTCAGGTTTGGCACAATGATACACGGATTGTTTTGCCTCTTTGTTCCTTTCAGTGAAGTTCATAAAACACAAAAATAGGCCCAGATGTATGTTTCGATAGCATTTAGTTTGTTGTAATTTATTTTTATTAAACTCTGAATCTTCTGCATACACACCTGAATAACATCAATAAAAGTATCACTTTATTCAGACTCCATATCAGGTAAAAAGAAACCATTCATGCATTTATTTTCCATACATTCGTTGTAGGCTTTCTGTCAATCAAGTTGGTTGGAAACTTTTCTATAGTTGTTATGCATCATAAAATTTTAATCTATAATCAGAATTTTTCTGGCACGATTCAGGCTGATGAAAAAGCTAACAACCTACATAAGGACTGGACTGTTTTACACCAGGTGTTGATGTTAAAGTGCCATCATTGTCTAGCTCGTAAAAATACAAATCACAGTAGTGAAAACAGTCAGAAGCCCAGACAGCCATAGTGCTAAATGTGGACAGCTTTCAACTTCAAAAGCGAACATCAGAGCATCTGAAATGCCTCTTTCATGAAAGCAGAAGGCCTATTTATACAGATAATGATTGTGGAATATTTTGTCCCTTTGTCCAAAAGCAGACATGAAAATACATATGTTGTCAAGCCTCAAAAAATATTCTTTGATTTTGGTGAATTTGTTGTATAATGTTCTCTTTTTCATAGATCTCAGATATTCTGCTCATCATCTGCTCTTCAGAAAGCGTTGTTCTGGGAGTCACGTGGATTCTGAGTTTTAGTCGGCCTGCATACTGCAAGCCTCCTCTCTGAAATGCTTCTTAGCACGGAGTTTTAGCCCTACTGTTTGTCTGAAGCTCGGAGACGAGATCAAACGTGTCACTGCAGCTGATCTAAAGACGCTGCCACTACCTCCCGACACATCCTCTCCGTAACGCTACCCCCACCCAAATGTGTGCACCACCATCACATATCCCCTGAAGGTTTGACTGAATTGATGACGGCAAATCTCCACCTATTCATGTCTGTCTTGCTTTGTGTCTTTAGCAGCTCTGAAATTAAACTGATCCTGACACTCAGGTTGAAGTGAAAAGAAACATTCCTTACTCATTGTCCTGCTATCCTTTTCTGTGCCGCAAAAGAGAAGAAGAAAATAGAATCAAGTGCAAGTTGCTTGCTGTAAATATCCACCCAAGGTTGTTGTGATTACATGGACTAACCAGAAGTGTGGCCTCCAGCTGCTCCAATCAGGATGAATCCTCTCATTGGTAACCAAACGCCAGTGAGTGGCCAAAGGGATCCCATTCTTCCTTTCTCCCCTGGGTTCTAGAAACGGAGCATGACAAGCCAGCTTCTCAATTAAATATAACCCTACATCAAACAGTCTGTCAACATGCATTAGTGGCTCTTTGTACAGATAAGAGGACAAAATAAATTACTCGAACTGTCATAGTCTTGGTGGCTTACAAAAGCATTTTGTGAAGTGTTTTTAAGGGAAGACGAACCCCTGACGTGCATACTGATATTCTCTCCATTAAGTCTTATTTTTCTCTTACAAGATTTATTTTCTTAACCTGGTTACTTCTGCATGCTAAGCATTTTCAATGAGTTAATTTAGCCTTAATATGCGGAGCTGCATTTATTGCTTTCGCTCTTCGATGGATTTTGAGAGATCTGATGCGACAACAGCCGTCCTTGATGTGAGCGTGTGCACCATCATAACAGAACCTACTCCTTTTCTGTCACCCACATTAGATTTGGCAGCTCCTTTTATCATTTGATCACCCCCCCCCCCTCTCTCTCTCTTCTCTTCCCCTGCTTTGCCTATATTCTGCATTTTTGCAGATTGACAGTGAAAATAGGTCATTAGTTAGAAGAAGAATAAGGAAGTAAGCAGGGGTGAGCTCTGTGTGGAAACTGTCATGCAATATTAATGATGCAGTGAAGCTCTAAACCTGCATTGCAAGGAGGTCAGGCCAAGTAGCTTAGACATCCAGAGATATGTGCCATTAGTTTTACATGCTAACACATTTTCAGTTGGCGCACCTGGTTTCAACTCTATCAAGGCTCCATGGTTGAAACACCAGCCAGACTGGGTGACAGATACAACCCAGTTGGACTTGTAGTTACGCCAAGCTGGAATTTTCGGAGGTCTTTGTGTAACACAATTTTTTCCCCCCATCTTTTTGTGTAGAGCTACAGGAGCAGGGGGGATGAACCGCGAGGAGGCGCCGGGGAAGTCTCCTGAAGACATGTACATCCAACAGAAAGTGCGGGTCCTGCTCATGCTTAAAAAAATGGGATCAAATGTAAGTATGGTGACCTGAGGTGTATTTCTACAAAAAAGGACTTCTTCAACAAAGCAGACCTTATCAGTTACATGTGCCCCATGTCCCTGTTAGAGGCGGCGCTTTAGCAGGAATTACTAAAAGATATGACAAAACTAAAAAGAAAACGTGTTTATTGGATGTTGCAGGACAGCTTGTGCTTCCTCCACTTCATAAAAAAACCATGAAGTTATATCATATCCCAGTGGTGTTGGGTTGATCATTTTTTCATTAGAGCCATTTTTCCAGCTAAAGCTTGCTATCATCCTACACATACGTTTTGTTGTGTTTACCTACACACTACCTGCATTTGGGTTCACTTCTTTGGTCCTCATCCCGATATGATCGTGCATTCATTGCTTCCCAAACAAACTGGACTGTGAGTGTTGTTGTGATTGTGCCTTTAATGAACACCAGCTACTCTTATATATTGAGTTTGGGGCGTTCATGTGTTAGAAGTAAACACACAGATTATCTTAATGTCTTTGGTCATAAATGCTTCGGAAGATGACACACAGATCCCAGAAAAAACAGCAAACTGCTGTTTGATTAAAAAGAGGAGAGATTTAATATTAAAGATTTTTATTTTTATTCAAATTATAATAGATTTTATGCTTTAAAAATGAAAACAAAATTTCAGTTAAAAGAAAAATTACTTGGGCTTTATTCATTTCATTAGCAAAAACCATCATGATAAAATCTTGTCATGTGACCCTCAATGCCAGAAGCAATTATTTAAATCTCAAAAGGAGCATGTCACAGAAATAGGAAAAAATGCCTTTTTTAAAGCTAAATGAGTTGCAACGAGTAAACAAACAGAGACTGTTAGAAATGATAAGACAACCTGAGTCTCTTGCATGCAGAGACCTTGAAATCAGTGTTTTTCCCCTTAAAAATCAAAGCTCGATATATTTCTACTTCATTATTTGATTATTATTATAATATATTATTATTATTATACTCATTATTATTTCTACTCATTATTATTTCTACTCATTATTATTTCTACTCATTATTATTTCTCATCAACTTTTTTTTTCACTTTTAAAGAGAAAAGTAATCTTTTTAGCAATTTAGTAATTCATGAAATCTACTAGATGTGAGTAAAAAAAAGTAAGTTTGTGTGTTTGATTAGATTATTCTTTTTCCAAAAGACTGGGTGGGCTTTGTTGGGGTCACATTTCCAGTTGATAATTAGTAGATTTGACATGAAGTGGGATGATTGAAATGTTGCTAGTAAGGGCAGCTTTCACTCTTCCTTAACTGTCCTGATTAAGTTGTTTTCAGACGGATAAAAATGTAACCTGTAAACACCGTTACTAGAATAGCCATGCTTCTGATATCCAGAAGCTCCCACTTCCATCCCAGCCTGCAGTGCAGCATCACATTTCATATTAACCATATATAGATATGGTTTTATATAAACCACATAAAACCTAAGATAAGCATGGAAACCATGGTATTTTAGTCTCTACCCAAAACCAAAAACTGGAGCCGAAAACACAACGCAGCTGAATCAATCTGTTTTCTTTTAGCTATTGATTAATAGAAAAATAAATTTATGTGGTTTGCTTGCAAAAGTCTTTCTTAAATATACTTAATAGATCATAATTTAAATTTTTTGCTTGTTTTTTTTTTGCATTTGTAATCTCATTCTTTCTTCTCTTCCTCAGCTCACACCAAGTGAAGAGGCTTTTCTCCGGAATTATGCAGGTGTGGTCCACAGTCAGATGAGCCAGCTACCGCAGCACAACATAGACCAGGGTAAGACTAACACACACCCTCCCACATAAACACATATTCACTCCAACCTCATTGCAAGCTATTTGTTTGGTTGGCAAATGGTTAAACAAATGCTGACATTTACTTTTGGTTATCATCTTCTTTTTAAAATGCATTCAAATTGGTGAAAACTTGGCAGAAAATTCACACACGACCCTTACACAGGTCACAGAAGTGCTGCCGAGCCCAAACTGAAAACAAGGGAAAATCCTTCCAAACACACACCCAAGAGTCTCTAAACCAGCAATCACACAGAGTGCATGTCTAGAAAGAAGCAGGGAGTTCGCGGGGTCTTAAAAATTGATAAATAGATTGTGGGAAAATTAGGACCCTTAAAAAGTATTAAAAAGTTCTAATCATTATTTTATAAGTTATTATATTTTGAATTATTCAAGCTCTGTGTAAATGGCGTGACTGCAAAATGATCTATGAATGTGTAAGTTCTCCTCGTCATGACAATAAAAACGATCTGGTCGACCTGCCAGATTGTTTCATGGTTGCCGGTATTTGTGACGTTGCGTATCTTGCGATAGTGAACGTCCTCCTGGCAGGAAACCAAAAGCAAAGCAAAGAAATTAATGCTGTTGTTTGGATTCCTTCTCAAGCATGACTGATTTTAAACGATGGCTGTAGCCTGTTGCTGAGAACAAATAAGAGGTTTTAGTGTACACGCTGCAAAACAAGGATCATATGATCGCTGTCCACCAGTTTCTGTGCTCCATCAGCGACCCCACTTGCAGGTTTCTATTACACACACACACATATATATATATATTATTTATTATATATTATATTATTTATTATTGACATATTTATTTAGTTATTTGGAGGCAGTGTAACTGTCTGTCAAGTATAATTGTGTACATCTGTGGGTGGAGGCATCCTGGTTCCATCAGCCAAGGTAACCAAGAGAAACAGGGCTGTGGATGATAGTTCTTAGAGGAAAAAAGGAAAAGTTTGGATGTTTATGACCCACTGCAAAAAGATGGCGATCAGCTTACAGAGCAGGCAGAGGAGAAACCTCACCAAGTCTACCATGAGAAGCTGATCAGAAGCAAATGTAATGACTTTTATTTGGTATTTATGTTTTCATCAAGGTGTTCTTGTGAGTAGCTTGAGTGTTACATGTTGTGACCTTTCAATAATTTTTTGCCTTTGGTATAAATGATTCATTTCTGCTTTATTTCTTCCAGCTTATCTTAATTCCATTGTGTGGTTTAATGATTTAATTGTTGACTACAATTGTTAAGTAAATTAAAGATGTTGCTGATTGTAGCTTGAAGTGACGATTATGTCTTAAAGTTTATTGGAAAGTCTTTAAAAAGTCTTAAAACTGTATTGAAATGAACTTCAGGATTTTTGCATATATCCTGAACAAGTGACTTATCGTTAGCGGGAGTGCAACTCGTTGTTTGCAGTGAAAAATACCAAGGTATTTACACTGTGAAGCTAACCACTGCTCATGCATGCAGTTATATTATGCTATATACTAGCCATGTGTTTGCAATACACTCCACAAGAGGGCGCTGTTGAACCGTCTCTATGATGAGCTCTACATGAAGCTGCTTCATGTAGAGAGGTGCTGCAGCTTCTGAGGATCCAGCAGCAAATGGTAGACATTTCTTCAAACTACATTTATGGTCCAAAACACAGATAGGCAACCTGCTATTCTGTTTTGTTACACCTGCTACCCCCCCACGTCTTTCTTTGCTTTCAATAACATGTTTCCTTCAGGGGAGCCGAAAGGCAAAGGAAGTTGCTTTTAATGTCTTACCCACCTTTGAGTGTCCTTGTCTGTGTCCTTTCTATATAAAGAAGCAATCAGTGGGGGTTGAATTTGTAAACCTCTATTTTTCTATGTTGGTGGATTATATATATATTATATAATAATTATGTAAAATATTAGGGAGGCTACTAATGCTGTGTGGATTTCATTGTAACCACATCTGTTCATACACAAAATCATTTAAACAGATCAGATCATAATTACTTCAAAACACTAGTATCAAAATAGTGTTTATTTTCTTTGAGAAGCTATTGTCTCTATTTATCCATAATTTATGCAACACTATGAATTAATTGGCTGTTGCTACTCTCCTGCTTCTCGCCCTTCTTTAGTAAATATAGAACAGTGTCTTCGCTTTGTCAGTATAGCGAGGATGAGCATCATTAATTATAGAAGAATAGAACTGTGAGAGGTGCTGCAAGGATGCATTATACATGACAAAAACGCAACACAATGAGCTGTCTGTGTGCACTAGTGAACTGGTTGTGGTCTGCTTGTTGTCAGAGGTTTTGTAATTTGGCATTATGAAGAAGGCAGTGAGTTAATTGGTTTTTTGCTTGAAGCTGCGTGAAGGACAGCATTTGGTCAGTCAACTGAACTTAGGGTCCTTTTAAAGGTAATGTTATGAAATTTGTTTGGATGAAAAGAAATGTTTGCTGTTTCAATGTAAATTTTACCCTCTAAATGGGAAGTTATCAGTGTATTAACCAGTGTATTACATGACGAGGTGTTTTTTGCTTTTGAAAGCAAATGTTGCAAGTTATACTCAAAGATTAATTGTGTTTTACTGTCTTATTAAACATGATGTGTCCTTCTTTATATGTAAGAGTTATTTAGTTAATGATTCTGCTCTCACCTTTATAAAAAGCTTTCCCATAGTGTATCAGCTCTGCATGCAGTCTTTCCAGCATTGTAGAGAAAGACTGACCAGTGTGTCTCTGGGACACCAGTAACTGACATAAAATGTTTCTTTTTTTGTTAGTTATTTTGGATATTGGATACTCTTTCTATGAAAGATGAGACAAAAACTTTCTGTTGACAGGTACTGGTTTTTTCTACTACTTTTCTGGATTCTACATGCAGGTTGTATGAAATCTTTTAAGATTATGAAGTATTATGTAAAGTGCACCAGCAGGACTGGAGACAAATGGACCCATCCTTGAGTTTTTCCCTCCAGAGTATGAAGCTAAACATCAGAGGGAATAATAATGCAGTACGGTGCAGGATTCTCTTAATACCAGCATGGTATAAAGTGTCGCGTGTCAGACGTGGCCTCATCGATTACTGGCTTGCGTAGAGGGTGCTGAGGGCATTGTGGAGGAGCAAAGGAGATTTTTGATCAATTTCTGACTCAGACTGCACAAACTCTGACCTCTAAAAGTGGATCTACTAAGATGCTTTCAGCCCAGTGGTTTCAGAACAAACCAGCAACTCATTTGTTGGGGATGTCGTTTGAATATGATATAAAAGTCTGTCCATCCGTCTTATTTTATTAACTGATTGGAAATGCTGCAGAGACTACCAAGTCTTCTCCAAAGGCTGGTTTTTACTGTTGTTATCCTGCTTTCACTGTGTACATCCAAGATAACTCACAGCAGTTACTTCTCATGTTTCTCACAATGCTATGGGTCATTGAATTAGCATTTCAAATAGCTGTAATTGGCTGATTACCATAGATGCAAATACCGAATTTTATTTAGCAAATTAATGAGGCCAGAGTAAAATTATCTGCAAAAAGCACGAAGCCTGATATTTTCTTTGTTCTGCTTTCATGTTATGAATATTTTTCATTAAAGGCTCAATTCAGTTGTGCAGAGGGACAGATTGGGTCGTCTAAGCAGAACTTGGTATGCTTTTACTGTTAAAGTTGGACTTGGATACAGGAAAGCGAGACTTCTCCGTTCCAGCATTTTTCCTGTAATTTGGATTTTATTCTTCCTCTTTAAAAAAGCTCTTGATTAAAACAATAATTGCAAGACTTCTTAGCCTTTCTGACTCAAACCAGGAGACTTACATCTTCCCAGAGGGATGTTGAAGGTCCTCATCAGAAGAAGAAAGTGGAGGAGTTGTCATGGCAACCTCGGTGTGTCCCAGAGAAAGTGGAGTTTCCCCTCGGGGTTTGGCGTTGCTGTGGCTTGCAGCATTGATAGATGGGAAAGTTGGCATTAAGGGAGTGATAATTAAACAGCCACTGTGTGATATTCTAATTTCTTCCAGTGATTTCTGTCACATTTACTGAAAAACATCTTGATGTGTCAGAAGTAACTGCAGTTATACTCTGTTAATGCCCAGTCATGATTCTTTACATCTGTAGTTTGATAGCGTTGGTAAAATATCACTCTTAGTGCTGGGTAATTATTCGAATTTCAATCTCAGTTACAAACTGGATTTTCAACAATCATAAAAATAAATAGTTCAATTATTTTCTCCTTCGCAATTTTGAGTTGCCTGTTTGGAACTGAAAGTAACGCGACAAACCCAGATACCAGAACTAAGCCACAAGCAGGACCAGGATCACATTGACTATATAGAAGGAGCTTATTACCTTTAGAACAGCGTCGGTACTTAGTGAAATATTTCAAGAACCTCACAAAAACACTTGATGCTGTAAATTGGTAACTGTAGCAAACTGTTTGGGTGAACTAAGCTGAGGTCGGGACATTTCTAGCCTTTCCAGAAGGCTTTTAATCCAGCCATTAAGTGTGGCGGGAACTCAACGGCTGGGAAATAAATTCATGTTATTAAAGTTAGTGGATAATTGTGTTAAATATTCGAGATCTCAGTTTCAGTCAAAATAACCGTGATTATAAGTTTTGCCATAATCACTCTAGGTTAAATCATGTCACAAAGAGTAGGGACTATTCATTTGTTACGCTTTCTTTTCTGAGTATCCATATTGATTCACGTTTTCCTGCACAATCAGTCTGAACGGTGACCAAGACTGACAAAGGACTATCCCAACCTGACTTTATTTCACAGAGGTTTGCTATTTGTTCTCATAAATATTCAACTCTGAATTCTCCAGGTGTCAGCATGTAAGTAATACAAACAGAACAAGTTCTCTTTTTTTTAGCCTTTCCTTCAGTGGTGCTACCTCACTGACAAGATAAAGCTACAGTTTCACTACATAGAGTTTTTATCCGTCTCACCCAGCTTCTTACACGTGTTCACAATTCACATAAATCAGAAAAAAGTTATCTAGTTTATATATGTGGGAGATAAAGAAAGTAAAATCATTTTAAATATGTGCTTTAGGAGAAAGGATTTCATTCTTTATGCGGATGTTTCTGGGTGTTTATGTAGTTCTTATGCATGTGTTGAGCACAAAGAGGTGGACCACACACACTCTGCTGTTATATGTCATTATTCCTCACCCATCCCCGCCATCCCCTCAGCTGACCCTGGACAGATTGTGACCTTAAATGCTGTTGATGCTGCATTGCTGCAACACTGGGTTCATTGCACTGATGTTTCTCAGCTTATTCGGCTTAGAAAGACTGGCGGGACGCAGTTTCGCTCCAAACAGGCTCCCTTTGGGTATATTCACAGCTTTCTCATCCAGAGAGGTTTCAGTAAAGCTTTTATGTTTCTTTGTTAATTTCAAGCATAGCACATATTGATTTTTAGTCTCTCGGAAGTGGTAAAGAAGACTGTGTGTTCTGATTGTTGCTGCTGTCCATGGCCTGAAACCAAGATTGATTTTTTTTTTTAAATTTCTGGTATGTTTTTCAATAAAAAAATAGGGGAAAATTTTTTCAGGTATTTTTTTAATCTATGTCAAAATAATAATATGACTCTTCTTGCATTAGATGCTGATGACAATTTATTTCTAGGCGTTTCTTTGCTTACTATGACTTTTGCTTTAACTGGTGATAGGTTTGATGTCACGTATCAATGATAGACAGATAACATCACATGTTTGTTGTTATGTTTCATGTAATCCTCCTGTCCTGAGTGGTTTGGTTCACCTCTGTGAGGATAAAGCAAAGAGAAGATGGGCATGAAGCAGACGAGACGCTAGAGAAAGGCTGGATGTAGAGCTACGTCGAAGCAAACCAAAAGCTGCTTGCTCATACACAGCTGCGCCAATGCTGATTTTTATCTGTCGCTAGGCAACAGTGTTTAGGGACCCGACGTTTCCATCATATTGGCTAGAGCTTTTTGTGCGTGTGTGCATCTAAAATTGGGCGAGGTCTGAACATGACGCTCGGTGAAAGTGGTCAGATATAGCCCGGCCTGTGGAGGTATTTTGACAAAACCTGTTTGGTTCTGTGGATCGAGTTACACAGTGACCTTCCTCTGAACCGGAGGAGGAACTTCTTCACTCTGTCATCTAAGCTAAAATTTATTTGGATAAATGGGTGTTGGATCAAATCTCTTAAAGGATGTATAGTGCGATTGAGTTTTTTTTTTTATTATTATTATTTTTGTCCTCTTTTCTGCCACAGACTCAACATGAGCAACCATTGAGATCCCACGGGGGGAGAAACATGAAAGTCAAAGAAACCCCCCTCCCCCCTCTCATGTCTCTATCGTATCAAGCTCCAAAATTTCCTGAGTGTAGCACAAAAAGATTTTAATTATTTTCTCTGCGAGAGAACCAAATTAAGCACAAACATATGAAGATAGTCGGAATACATGTGGAAACTTGGTCTATGGCCGCGTTTGCATCTCTGATAATTAAACCTCACAAGCATTTCAAGGTTTTTTTTTCTATCGCAGGCGTGAAGGAAGTGCAGTTGAGATTCTTCGCAGCCGTTTGTGCTGGTGTTAATCCGGGTGTTGTAATTGCTGGGATCTGACTTGCCATGTGTTTTTACATCAATTCATAATGTTAATTACAATCACTCAGGTTTTTATGCTCTTTTTTTTTTTAATAACAGTTTCAATTTATAGTCTTTTCTGCTGTCAACAATAGTTGTTTCAGTTATCGGGATCTAAATGAGGTGGATCAGGCTGCCTTTTGCAAAATGATTAGGATTTTTTCCTCAGGCTGAACTGAACCGCCTCATATAATAAGTAGTGAATTTATATAATGTGTTTTCTTTAATGTTTGTCAAACTGAATTGGAAAAGGGCAGTATAGTTCTTCTACCTGAGGAGAAAAACTGTTTTTGCAGAAGTGCTGCATCCCAGATGACATCATAAATCACAGCTGGACAGCAACTGATGAATGATTCCTTTCTAAACAAACAGCTGACAAAAGTTTATTGTATATCTGTTATGATTCATTAGTCCAGTCAGCCTAGAGCCAGGTGTAATCATTATCTGGTCCACACGAATGCAGTAAAACGAAAGACGACACAACAGGAATAGAAAGAAAAAAACTTTGCAACATATGAGCGGCATCTAGCCGTACCAGCTGCATAGTGAGTTTTATATTGTAAGCAGAAACTTTGTGTTTCCTTTTCTCGTGCCCCGCAGCACAGGAGATTGAACGACACTGAAGCCTCAGATCTCGGCGTTATCATGACAGAGCAGGATCCCACTGTCACCAGGCCTCTCGGTGTCTTACAGTATCTCCTATCAGGGCATCATGATGGCTTCTTCAACAGCAAGAGATACATTTACCTACACACACACACACACACACACATAGGGTTTTTCATGGCGAGTCTTCCTACTTGGCTTCATAGTTACAGCTGGAAGGATTTACAACATACTGATGGGATCTAAAAAACACATTTACTTTGACAAAAAATGTATTTAGTATGAGCCAGTCACTAAGTGGATCATTTTATGTTCAGCTCACTTGGATCTTCTGATTGATAGAATTAGAAATCTGAGATGCCTGCAGACTGAAAACAGTGTGGTATGAATGCAGATGCAACCTATGTGGGACAAAATTATGTTGTTTTTGTTCAGTCAACACCACAGATATGCAAAACCTTTATTTTCTATTTCTAAATAGATGTTAAAATTGCATGGCACTACACTAATACCCTCAAACACAATAAAAGAAGCAGAAAATAAGGATTGCAGTTGATGTTTGCAGTACATTTGAACGTCTTTAATGGTAACTAAGGATATATCTTTACTGACTGCAACAATGTTATTTATGCTATTTTATGGATAAATAGGAAAATCTCCCATCTTCTTCAATTTAATATTATCTATATAGTCCAGTATCATAACAAGTTGTCTCAGAGGGCTTCACATGCAGGTAATAACAGAATCAGGATGCTTTTTTTGCTTCTTGATTTGTGGTTTTCCATCAGACACAGTTAAAATGGTTGTCGACTTTCTGCATCAAGGAGCATTTCTACATTCTCCGTTTTGGTTCTTAGGTGCAGAGGACGTGGTGATGGCATTCTCAAGGTCAGAGACGGAGGATCGACGGCAGTGACCCTTGCCCCCTCACACATCCTGTACCCGATCCACAACAGCATACAACTTCACAGATACAACACTGATGAGCTCAGGAGAAGAAGGATGCCTCAGAGGGGCAGAGGAGGAGAGGAAAAGATGCTTCACTCTTCACCTGGCCTTTTGCACCGCGCCCTTTCCTCACACACGTCTGCACACCATTTACCTGAGAGACCCTCAAGCGGGTTGCTGTGGGCAACGAGGCAGTCGGTGAAAACACTCGCTTATTGTGTGGATAATTATCTAATGTAGTTTTATTTTGTTTATTGTTTTGCTTTCCGTTATGGCAGGGGGTTAAGGGTTGGTTTTTGCTCTGTGTTGTGTTGTCTGTGGTAAGATGTCAAGCAGTGTTAACAAATTCTATCTGCTACGGTCGCTGGAGGAACCAGACAGCAGCTGACCGAAGCAAAGAGAAATATAGTGTTGGTCCAGCAGTGAGGGAGCGAGAAGAAATTTGAACTATTTCTGCTTTCACCCAATCTGGGCTGAAGGTTTTTGTTTTTAGCTGATATCATGTTCATTATTCCTTTAATCAGGGGCTTCAATAATATATACATTAAAATAATCATGACAGATACTCTATCATCCACACAAATTGTGCGATATAGAGATACATAAAAAAAAAAAAACCTGCACAGTGAACATGTTGTAAAGTAAGTCAGATTATTTGAAGTCTCCATATTTAGCATCATGAGGACTAAATGAAATGATACAGATTTCTGTAAACAGAGGAGCATAACATTCTGAAAATTTTTCCCAGGTATTATCTTTCCCACTGGCATCCACCCCCTCCACACCTCTTACCCAGTGACTGCTGGGATAGGCCCCAGCTACCCAGAATTGGAATGAGCAGTATAGATAATGTGTGGAAATCACCATAATGCCGTATGAACCAGATTCTACTTTAGAAACGTTGCATGTTTGCATGCTGTTCATGGATAATTAATTGAGAGTCTTTAAACTTAATTGAAATGAACTTCATGCAGATTTGAACCTGTTGATATTTTAGTTTCAGAACCAGAAATGCTCATCAAGAGTATTAAAGTAAGATGCATTGATCGCTGATACTCGTCCACCACTCTTTGCTTTATCAATATCGAACTGCAATGCGGCTGCAGGTATCCATAGCAGCCTCAGTGGGATGCTTCTCCTTGCCTAGGATTTTTTTTTTAAGCCAAACCAGAAAATGGAACAAGGTCACAGGTCTCCTGAAAAAAGTCAGGGATATGTCTAAACAAATGCTGCATTCGAGTTGAGGTTTATTTTACTCTGAGTGTTATACATGAAGCCCCGCTCATTGCTCTGCTGCTTTATTTTCAAGTCTTTTGAGTGTGTGCCAGTGGTTTTTCTTCTAAGGCAGAGCACAAGAATTATACACACTACCAGACAAAATCAAATGAAACACAGGTGTACACATCCCCCCCACAAACACATTAGTTTTTGGTAAATGTGACTTGTAAAACCTTTTTCCTTTTTAATTGTACATATAGTTGGGAATTTAGGAAAATGAATTAAGTGTGCCAATTTTTAAAACAATTTTTTTTTAATGTAAGTTAAAATCACCATAATTGTTCAGACAAGCTGTAGATGTAATTTATTGTTTCCCGAATTGACGCCCTGTTCCTGAGACGCATCATTTCTTTAGACAGTGAAATTCAAAAACGAGCCGCTCTTTAATGAAATTAGCAGCGCTGGCTCTTTCTCTCACACTAAAGTCACAGAAACTCTAATTTTTTAACTACCTGGGACTGAAAACATGGAGCCAAACATCAGAACTATGTGCTACATCTGACTGTACTGTATGTCTTGCACTATTATCAGTGGGATATTTGCAAAAAATACATTTAAATATTTAGTACAGATTCTTTTTGGTCCAGTCAGTGGAAAATAAAACTTTGTAAACATGTTTTTATTCCTAAAAAGATTTAGAGAAAAAAATCTGTGTTATAAAAACACAACTGGACTATGAATGATTCAATATTTGTTTAAATTTTTTTTTAGTGACTTGCTCGATATTTAAATGTTTTAAGTACCGTTAGTTAACTTGTGAACAAATTGTTTTCCAGCCAAGCATGTCTGCTTTGTGGTTTCTGTTTATTCAGCTGAGGCTCTTGTCACAGTGACCATTGTTTGTACATTATTTGAATTTGTTGGAGCTATTAGCTACTTTTAAAATGTTTCTGGGAAAAAAAAATCATTTTTTTGTTTCTTTTGTATGTGCAAGTGTTATCTCGTATAATGTTGGCAATAAGTTCTATTTGAATGTCTTCAACAATCATCGCAATGTAAACAGCCAACAGATCATCACTTTTGTTTTCTTTGTTTACTTTTGCTTAACATTGTTTATTTGTCTATGCATTTTTTTATTTCTCTAACAGGTGTCTTACTGTGCATTTTACCTTTCAAGGTTGAACTGCAGCCTTCCATTGAATTGTGAATGAATGTGTCTCTGTGTGTGTGTGTGTCATCACTGTACACTTAAATGCTTATCAGTTTTGATTTTCAGCATGCTGGTGAGTCGGAGGATTGTGTATATTTTTACTGTGATGATATTTTGTTTCGTCTCTGCATTGGTTTATTTTTTATCCCCGCACCCCCGCCTTCTCAGTTGGTTCTGTTTTGTATGGCTGCTGACCATGTCTTGACTTAATGCTTCCAAATCCTATACCAACTGAACCATTAAATAACTTTTAAACCATGAAAACTTTCATTCTTTTCTTCAAAACAGATGAGTTATGCTTCAGAAAAGCCGATCAGATAAGACCACATGGAGCTTCGCAAGTTTAACAAAAAAATAATTTCCACACAGTCAAAATAAGAATATGAATTTGTGGCTTTTAGTCAGACTTATCTCAACATTAAAGAAAGAAAAAAAATGTTCTGGCTGATAAGAAATGCTGTTTTTTTTTTTAAGGAAGATCAAAGACAAGATAGAATTGTTGGAATCGTTTTGGAGCCAAATGAGTTTATTCTTGGCTTGGAAAGCAAAACTTTCCTTGTCAGTACTTAGACTTCCTAAAAAATATCATTTTCATTTTCCAATAACTTTATTCTAAATGTGAACAATTTCATCACATCAATTTCACGACTCGCAATTGCTAAATTCTTTGTAAAAACATGGTGTTTAGTAGCACAGCCCTGTTTCCCACCAACAACCGCCCACAGCTTCTCATTTTCCCATCAGCTGTTAATTGAGTCTGATGTCTAAATTAGGTGACATTTGGCCACTAAGTCAGAGATGGGATTTCATGTTTTTTCTGTGCTAATGATGAACATCTGTTCACTGCTACCTTGATGCATAAATGAAGAAGAAAAATCTGCAATTAAGAGGCAATGAGTTTAGGGAATAAATCTCAGGTGCTGATATTTTTTTTTGTTCTTCATGCAACACTTCATTCTAAAACTAATTTATATCCATTACAATTAGTTAATGTTTGTTTTGAGTATCTAAACCTTCAATCAAATCTTTGTTTTTATCCATTCAACTGAAAAGTGGAAAAAACATGTAGTTTGTCTCTTTTTATCAGTATATACAGAATTAGTAGATTTAATGTATTTACACCAAATAAAAAGGCTTGAATATTAATATAATTACTTATATTAGATTAATGATGCTTGAGCTGAGCCTGGTGATGTAAGGTATCCATTAGGGCTCCTGGGCCTATCTGAGGTGCTGGAAATTAGCTGCAGATCTTAAATACAGAGTTGTTGAGATACAAGTCTGCAGAAGGGTGCAAAAACATGGGTACAAGTTGAGCTCCAGTAATAGCTGTAATTTTTATTAAAAAAGTAACCACCAAAAGATCTAGCCACCATTAATAAATTTGAAGCAGCTAACTTTAACCAAATTCACCATGTGTCACCTGAATGTATGATTATGAAAAGCAAAATCGACTGATGAGATTAAGCAAAGATTGAACTATTTAGCCAAAAAACCCAAAGAGGAAGAAACCATAGAGTGATCGAGACCACAAATTTGTAAAACAATAAGAAAAGCCAATGAGGAAATGTATATATGAATTCCGTCTCTAAATAGGTTTTAATTTTTCCCCCTGCAAGCTTTATAATCAGTAATGATAGTACACTGAAGAGAAGCACTACACACTACTTTCCATTTCATGCCACAGTCATCATCATTTTGTGTTGCTGTTTTTCTGTCATGGTGGTTTTAGACTTAGAAAATCAAGCAAAAATATGAGAGAAGAACAATGTAGAACCTGAGTTTAAAACAGACAAAATCACATGAAACACAGGTGTACACATCCTCCCCACACACACATTAGTTTTTGGTAATTGTGACTTGTAAAACCTTTTTCCTTTTTAATTGTACATATGGTTGGGAATGTAGGAAAATGAATTAAGTGTGCCAATTTTTAATGTAGGTTAAAATCACCAGGATATGGTAAAGGTTTTATTGAGAATCATAGCGCTATTAAAACACTGGTTTAGAAGGGGAAAAATGGAAAATCCTGGACTACCCCAGCAGTGAACCTGAATTCTGAAGAGCACCCTGTGGACAAAGATAAAAATGTGCAGTGACAGTCCAACATGACAGAGCTTTCCAAGGAAGTTTGTCAGTGTTTAGGAATCCTGCCAAAGGTGCTTGAAACAAACGACCTAAAATTAAAAATAAAAAAAAAAAAACAAATACCAAAAAAAACCAAATATTCAAACACACATTAAGAAAAAATATTTTTGTTTTGCAATTAATCACAAATGTGAACAAATTGGTGAGCATAAATTGTTGTATTTTGATTAAATTCTACATTTTGCACTACAGTTTTTTTACATTAGTTCTACAGCATTTTGACAGTCTTTACTTTTAACATATCTGCAACAAAGCAGAGGAGAAGCGGTATCCAGCCTCCATCAGGCACGAGTGTTTGCTGCCAGCTGAAATACAGTGTGCACCATGTGAGAGCAGCACATCTCCTTCCAGCCACATAAGCTCCCTCTCTCGCTGTACACGTGAGCCTTGACGTTGTTTTTATCTGATGTCAGACAGATCAGATCCAGAGCTCAGCACGCAGCAGCCGGTCGGTGTAGAGCCAGCTGATAACTGCCACCAGCCCCATCACATCACGTTATGCAACGCTGTTAGCTTTCTGTAGCAGCCCTGTGCCCAGTGTTTACCCTCTGTACACAGTTGTTTAAGAACATGGGGTGAAACTGCATCATTATTTTGAAATAGTTATACATTTTTATAATGTTGCAGCTAAAGTGCCCCCCCCCCCCCCCCCACTCTAGCTGTAACTAACTTCTTCAAACAATCGTTTCTCACTCCTTCTGCTTTTATTGTTCTGCCACACATAATAGGTTAAAGGTTTGGAAAATAGCTTGGCTTTCTGCTGAGGTTGCTCCCCAGCAGGTGTGAATGACTTTAAGCTAAACAGCTTCAAGCGAGACAAAGTCTACTTTTACTCACATTAACACGCATTTTAAAAAGACCAAAGCGCTACATGTGTTTTAAACTACTCCGTTGTTTATTTTGTGTTTATATTAAAATAAAACAAATTACATTCATGCATTTTTCATATCCTTGTGGTGCTCCAAGTTAAAAAAAAATGTTAATACCTCATGCTTTTCTCTCAGGGTGGAGGAGCTGAAGTCGTTCTGCAGCCTGCTAAGCTGTCAGCATGAGAGTAAACCTGATTTCGCTCACACTTTTTTATTTTTCAGGTGTACATCTGCTTTATCAGTGAGGTTGATTCCCAAACAGCTGCAACACAATTTGAATTGCAATTATATTTTAAGCTACATGTCTCCAAACCAAAGGATCATCATCAACTCTCAGTCTCAAATACAGGTATTGTTGAAAGGCAAAACAGCCGTGTATTCCACCAGTTCCCTTTTAAAGCCACACCAGTGGGTTCCTCTATCCATTCTGGTTGTAATGGCTTATAATATAAGAGCGTGCGTGAAGACCGAGTGGAAATGACAACCAGTCTTGATTAAATGAGGAGGATCACCTGGGATGGAGGTGAGGGAGGGGAGGTATGTGTGTGAGTGTCCTGGTAGTGAAACATATGTCAAAGGGCTGAAGCTCACTGAAGCCCCAGTGGCAGGGATAAGCAGGACTAGGGGGTTAGATTTGCTGTATAAGCAGGCTCAGTGTGAGTTAGTCAGGGTGGATTTAGGCGCATGCCCCCTGACACTCTCCAGGCCCTCCTCCAGCCTGTGGAGCAACCTTCCTGCACTGGTGGTTCCCCCAACAATCAGTTTTGTTGGGTCAGACAACCACCAAGCCTAGACGTGGGGGAAAGGTCTTGAATCTTGGGCAAATTGGGTTTAGTTATATATATATATATATATATATATATATATATGTGTGTGTGTGTGTGTGTGTGTGTGTGTGTGTGTGTGTGTGTGT
>JBAMHX010000015.1:15611793-15624322 GCA_037177515.1 Pseudomugil tenellus
TATTTTGGTTTTGTTTGTATTTTTTTATTAACCTTGTAATGACTGTAGTAAAAATTTACATCATCCATCCACATCCTTCATGGCCATGATTTGTTCCTAATTCTGGTTCTTTCATTCCCTTTCAAACTGCAAAGCTTTGCATTTTGGAATAATCAATGTTATATTGTTAAATTTATCAGATTTACTAAAGTATTGTGATATCTTTTTAGTACATTTTGTGCCAGTGATTTTGTGCTCTGAGAGTCTTGTTATTACATTATAAGTTCCTGCAATGTGTTCAGCTCTGTTAGTAAAAGCCATATGTACTAGAGTTTTTGTCTGCTTAATAATTCCCCTTTAATTTAAGTTAAATTTAGTCATTACTGTATACAGTTCCTGTCTACAAATATTATAAAACCAATTGATATTGATGTCACCACACCATTTAGTATCTCTGTCAACCTGGAGCTGTTTCGCTGCCTGACGCAGTCCATCATACAAGCACACATTATGAGAAAATGGGTCATAGAGGACAATAATATTATCATACAAGCCTTTAACTCTCTGAACTACTTTATGCATTTCCTAAAGGATAAAATAATAAATTAAATTTCCCTCACACTGTAACTAGTTAGGGTCTAAGCATGCAAATTTAAGTTGTTCAAATATTGTAACTTTACATCACAGGCTTACATGCACACAAGCTTCTCTTAAAGCCTTAAAATATCAACTCAGGCCTGTAAGTTGGTGTCAGATTGTGGGAATGTCAGCAAGCCTGAAGTACGTATCATGATGACTGAAATAAGCTTGAGTGAACACTGTTGCTGCCAGATGAGCATAAATTTAGACTGTTTAGAAAAGATCCAGCTACAACAATAACACAAATCCTTTAGCCAACTTCAGTCAGGCCTAAGAGAGAATCCATTGTGCAAACTCCTCATTGAGTCATTTTACTGACAATTTTATTCTCTTCAGCTTTATTTTCTTTAAGAGGATAGGAAAATATACACTAGATAAGATTCTACAAATTTCCTTTATCTTTAATTCCCCTAGTGTGAGAAGAATCTCACAAAGCTGAAGTTTAAAGTAAAAAAAATCCTCCCTAAAGAGGCTGGGGAGGGAAAACAGTCGTGGACAGCCAGCATCACCTCCAGCACTGATTAATGAAACCGACTCTGAGCTCTCAAGTTCTAAATTGTATTTATTACTCTGCCATCCTCTCGATAGATGATGGAGTTGGTAAGACATAAAGTCTTTACGTGAGGCGGATCTAAGCTTATTTGAATGTCTCAATTCCACACCTGAAAGTTATAAAACAGATTAATTATTGACTGAAACGGTACTCGTGGTAATCCACTACACCAGACTCAATCAGAAGCGGATCCAAGTGGGTGATGAGCTATTTGTACTTTGACCCCAGATAAATAACTGAAGCAGTGAAGCATCCTGCTGAATGTTTGGAATGTGCTGAATGACTCAGCGTTCTCAGCAGGCGCTGGCAAAGCAGGCATCCATCACGCCGCTATGGCGTTGGAAGCATAAAGGCACCTTTCTCCTGCTCTGACATTGTAACTCATGGTATAGGTATAGGGAGGGGAGACACAGGTAGAGAATGAATAAATAAAACTGACCTTGTTCGGCCTAAATACCAAAACCCGTTTTGGGGGATTCAGAGAGTGACAGAGAAAATCATTATAAGAATTTGGAAATTATTATTCAGAAAATTATTTCTGAAACATAGCCAGAATAATGACTATGTTTCAAGAACAAACTATTCTTATTCCTGAGTCAGCTGGAAAAAACATTCCTTTTCAACAAAATGCCAGGTTTTGCTTTCTCGCTTTCTCCTTTCCAGCCAAACAAATAGTATTGACATGGAAAGAAATGTATTGACAAAATGAAGCTAGTCCACTCAACCAAAACATCAGCACATCTCACTGTGATTGTGGCTAAATCTTCTCCAGCAAACAGCACACAGACTGTCAGACATTTATTTACAGCGTATTTATTCATGGTGAATAAAAAGAAAAAACTGGTAAGTTTTTAATATCAGGATGAACTCCAGACCAAAAAGACCAAGATGAGAGGTTGGGATGGTGTGTAACTGTATGTGTTGTGCTCTGTTTAACAAGCTCCCTAATAAACATGTAATAATGATCAGAAATAATTTTAGTTGTTATTATTCTTGTCATATGTCACTGTGTGTGTGAGAGTATTAAATCATTTAAAATAAAACAGCTGGTACAAACCATAATAAAAGACACAAACATTTAACAAAGACCCATCGTTTTCACTGACACACAGTCTCTCTCACACACACACACACACTGTTACACTTCAACTTGTTCAATGACAGGAGAGTCGATGCACAGGGCAACACCTTCCAGTTTATTCTACAGAGATCGACACTTTGACCCTCTGGTTGAAGGATAAAGTCATTATGACTTCCCTATGGCCTGTACACTGCAAATGTACAAATCCATACATCAATATTAATTCCCAAACACTTAAATTCCATGAATGCAAAGGAAACAACACAGCCAAAGCATTTCAGTGCACCAACTGCATGGTGGAGCATGAACCAATAAGGCTTGAAGTAACAGTTGCCGACGGCTCACAAAACAGCAGCTCTAACAGAACCTGATGAGTATTTTACCAGCTAATTGTTTGCATGAATTGTAGATTATTTGACAGCTGTGCTCAAAGAGCTGCATGTGTATTATCATGGCTCCATCACACAGTGAAAGTGTCACTGTGTGGGCTTTTTTAATGCAGCTGCTGTTGCCATGGCAACAATAGATGATATTGTCAGAGCGAATCACGAGTTGACTGTCTATTCACTCGCTGCCTTGAGAACAGGTCCTGACCTACTCAGGGACCCTTGAGAATATTGTGCCAGCCAAGCCACCCCAACCTGCAATTGCAGGCTCTCAGCTCTCGGTGTGACACCCATATCCTCGGGCCCTCCTCTTAAAATTAGAGGGCAGCTGTCCCTGGATTATCTTTTCCTGAGACAGAGTCTTAGAATACCCAATGACTGAATTATCCAGAGCGAGATGCAAAGGGGAGGAATGAAGCTGGGGGGGCTTACATAAATAACTATTTTGAAGTGTGAGTTGTGTGGCAGTGGACTGGAAGGTTTGAACAAGTGTTTGTTTTATGGTATAAATCTTTCAAAGAGAGGGGATCATACTTCACCGCCGGTCTTAAGGCTAGACGGAATCGGTCATTATGTATAGGTCAGAGGTTAAAGGTCAGGGAAGGGATGTTATAAATAAAGATGTGCACAGTTTTGTGTTTTCTTTTTGTGTGTGCATATGTGCAAAATGTCATTTGAATCCAATTTGAGAGTTTTTATTAAAACTTCAGCTTTGCTGGTTATGACTGGAATACAGTTTATTAAACAGGATTCTAAGTCCCTGAAGGGGATTTTCAGTGGTATGCGGGAGTGAACATCTTTAGCTTTTATCTATAAAGGATGTTTGTGCAATTGTCATTTGGAAAATTATTGTATTTTAATATACATGTCCTCATATGTTTAGTAAAGAACTACAATGAGTTCTTTACAACAACAGTCTATTTAAAGAAGTATTCCAGGGAGCAGAGAGTTGGAATGGAGCTCCACGGAAAATATAACCAAACCTCTTGGTAGGTGTAAACATCTCAAGGATTCACACACTAAGTTTCTTCCCTGCACATGAATTGTATCTCATCATATCTCCTTTGAGAAGAATGGCTTTTTGGCCAAAAATATCATTTATTCACACCTATAACTGAGGGAAATAATGCAGAAAGAGATTTACATCTTATTCTGAGTCCAGCTTGCAAATACATCAACATGCGGCGTGCAGTGTATATGAGAATGTGCGAGACTGTCGTTACTGCTGGGTTATTGATGGATCTGAGCTTCTCCGCTACGCTCATTTCTGGCTGTCTTGCACAACAAGAGGTGTGCTCACTCACTTCCAGCTTGGGTGACAGTTGGGTATGAATTACCTTCCTCAATTCCCCCCTGCTGACACCGCAGCTAGTGGCCGGTAGCAACACGTATTAATACGAAGACAAGTCTAAGGAGGATGGAAGGGAGTGGTGGGGGTGTGTGAGAATAATTATGTGCATACATAAATGTGTTTGTGCATTTGAGTTGCCATGAGGGATTTTGTGTTGGAAGAAGAGCCAGAAAGATAAAAAGACGAGTGAGAGTGGTGAAACAAAGAGGAAACAGGGAAGTGTGGAAATTATTCCTAGTGTTTCAAAATCAATAATTAAAGGTCATGTGGCAAAGGAGATAGTTCCCTGACTAAATAATACCTTTATCCCAAATTAAACCAAAATCTGCCTCTTTTTCACAACAGGAGATGACAAAGTGTTGGCACAAATGCATCTTGAGATGTATTCAAACAGAACTTTTATGGAAGCACATACACAGAAGGAATCCTGAGCTGCTCCAGTGATGCAACTGCTGAACAAGAGACACTGTAGCGTGTCTTATCATCTGACAAACACCAGCATACACAAAAATTCCTAGACCTTAGTTAAACCCTGTGGAGGGTAAACATTTTGTTTTAGGAGGCAGAATTCTATTTGCTCTGTTCTTAAGAGGATTTGTTGATGGTGATGAACATTTCAAACAACCCCAGACTTAATTATTAAAGAAAATGGCAGCATTTTCACAGAGATATGGAAATAAAAATAATCTAATCTTAATTTCCTGACCTAAAAACATCTTCATAGAATGTCCTTATAAGCACACTTTTCAGATGTTTCAGCAAATACATAATACAGAAGTGCAGTTAATTAGGAGTTTTTGTACACATAATCTCCAAAGTATGCCCAAAGAATCAAGACCAGATAATGTTCACACTTTAATAAGTCTTCACATGCAAAATAACTCTGGGGTCGTGCTGTGATGGAGCATACCGGAGGCAGGAAATGGTGCAAAAATTGAGAATCAGAAATTGTTTTTTCCAATTGCATTTGGCTTCTTTTGATAAATGAAAACCTATTTTCTCAAAAATACATTTCGGAAGGGATCATGTAGAGCTTCAGTGTGGGGGAGTTCTGCGTGCAACTCAGTACTTGTGGCCTCACTTGGAGTGGGAGCAGTGCTGGAAAATTCAGCAGTGAGTCAGATCTATTCACTGTCAGCATTGGATTTACCCATCGCTGTATCTGTCTCCTCTTCTATTTGTGAGGTAGGCATCTATAGGGATGACATGTGGCAGTAATAAAAAATATGCACTTCCAAATCTAAGCCAAGGTTGTTGCACACTGCTTTGGGATAACTGGAGTAATCTTACGGAGGAGCAAAATGCTGCATTTTACAAAAGAAATATATTTATATTATGAGAAAAGACTAACCAAATTTTTGGTGCATCTTCTGTAGTCGCCTTTGTGGAAAAGAATTGCTGGGCCATTATTAAAAGGATCTACTTGTCTGTGCACCAGCCTACCTTCACATATGGCCATGAACTTAGTGCCAGAACCTAAAGTACAAGACTGCAAAAAAGCAGCTGAAAAACATCTATTCACAGGTGACCCAAGCTTACTCTTTGAATCTGAATGAGAAGTTTAGCTATTCTAAACTAGACCTGACATCTTAAGAGGTGTTTCTTGAACCCAATAAGGATGAACTTCTAGGCTTTAAAACTGCACCAGACACTGCTGACCTTTGACTTAAATATAGCTTGCATGTGTCCTTGTAACCTAAAGAACCCCTAAGTTAGTGGCTGGAGTTAATAGTATCTATAGAACTATTGCAACATATTACTTTGCATTTTAATTTTCCTCACAATCCTAATTTTGCCACTACCACAGCACTTTAAAAATTCTCTAATGATATGTACTCATTTATTAATAAAGGACATCATATTGGTAAGAATTTTTTAGACTTTTTTAAAAGCTTTTGATATTGTTAATCACTATCTCCTTTTTGCTATTAGTCTAAGTCAAAATGCTATTCTCTGGGTAAATGCACACATTATGTTGTTTTTCAGGTTCCAGGTCTAGCCACTCAAAAACGGAATTTCGTGTCCCACAAGGATCAACCTTGGGTGCACATCTTTTTTTCCATCTTTCTCCATGATCCTTCTCAGATCTACAAAGATTTTTCTGTCCTGGGGATGATACTGTTAGCATAACTCCAATGCTAACCTCACTGCTATACAGATTACTTTGCAGTCTTATTTTAATTTATTGCAGAAGTGACTTCATAACAATAAACGCTTACCAAAGAGAAAAAATGTCCTTTTGTTTAGGTCCAGAACATAACCCGCTTTGGAACAGGTTGGCTGTTCAACTTAAGTTAGCATGGTGCATTGCTAGCTTTGTAGAACAGAGCTGGGTTAAGCTTCAAGTTATCTCAATGAGAAAATAATCTAGCTTAAAAGTGTAGGTTTTATTTATTTCATTGAACATGCTTTTGACAGTGTAACTTAGTTTATATCAAATACTTTTGTTCTTCTTGTAGTTATTTTGTAAGGCCAGCATCACAGATGCTCATAATTTTCTCCTCTCTGTTTCCTTTGGAATTTGTGATCCATCAAATGGGACAACTTAGTTTTGTTTTAGACAGTTGACAGTATCAAAGAGATTGGTTTGTTGGGAGAGTTGATTTTGCTTGTTTTGCTTTGAGTTATTGTGCTGTTTGCTTCTGTTATTCGATGCATTGTGTTTTGGTTTGAAACATTTGAGCAAAAAAAGTGTCATATTCCGGTTTATTCCAGGTTTTTTAGGTTGAATATCACTTGTTTATACATAACAATACATAGACAACTAAATTGTTTATAGCTCAACTTCAGTTTTGCTGTAATGATACTTGGTTTATTTCTTTTTTCTGCATTTTGCAGCTTCTTAAACAACCAGATATTTTTAGATATTAGTGTAAGAGTCTAAAAGAAATTCACTCCTTTGGAAATTAAACACACATGAGGCCTGTCCGAACTAAAGTGCTCTTCATAGTTTAAAGACTTTCACAGTAAATCCTCCCAAAGTGGGTTTTGCTGGCTTCTGTCGTTGCCAGCAACACGGTGCAACACAACACTACAGTGGGCAAAGCAGTTTGACAAATGGATGTAAGTATATGTGCATGAACCGATGTGGATTTTTTTCTTGTTCTTTTAACAATTCAGCACAAGCATGCTGTTTAACCAGCACTCTTCTCTACAAGATAAGATCCAGTGATAATCATCTATTTGGACAGCGCTTTCCATTTATCAAATAAAGCTGACCACCACGCACTGGGTTTGGTGAGCCAACCAGTATAATCAGTAAATGTATCTGTTTTAACTTGGACAGGAATCAGACTTTTATAAGAAAAAAGCCAAGCTCAACAAAATCTAAAAGGAATTAATGTAATTAACCAAAAAGCTGCATTAGGAGCAGTTGTCCAGCTTTACACAGTGCTGATGTGTTCATTCTGTTGAGCTTGGCTGTATACTGTTTTTTAAGCTTAAATGTAATCTTAAAACTATCTGTCTCGAAATCCCTTCTCAAATTTGATTTAATCTCAAAGTTGGTTCCGGTAGTTTTAACTTGCCTCGGTGGGGGAAAACCACAAACTGATTTTTAGTTTTTTAATTGTTGAGTGCGTTTAAAACATTCAGTCTGCACCACTGACCAGCTTAGGTAATAATCAGTAATCTTACTTAATTGCAGTCTAACAACACAATTAGGAACAGTCTGGGAAAAAAAACTCAGAAATGAGACTGAAAACCATGACAGGGCCAAGCTGATTGCAGAGACCCTGATCTGTCGTTTTGCATTACTGAGCATTGATTCTCCCACAGCTCTGGTGTCAGCATGCATGAACCTTCATATAATATCACAAGAGAAGATGAAATGTTGTTGCAAGATGGAGGAGACCATCTCTAAATCCAGCTTGCAGAGGCAGATCATCGTGCGGAATAAATCCACAATTACATTTACTGTAGGAGATGAAGTAAACATACAACAGCAGTTTAAGTTTCTTAAATATTACTTGAAGGAAAGTAGCTTAAGATCATCCTCGACATGAAGGCCTGTTTTCCAAATAAATTAGCCTGCATTAGATTTTTATCTGCAACCGTTTGTAATTATAGAATTTAGCAGAGTTTTGTAGTCTACTTTCAGTTTGCAGATCATTATGATCCCAAGTCTACTGCACATTATGAGGAAGAGGCCACACACTGGCTTCAAGCCATTTTTAACCTCCTCCACTTTAATGTAACCCACTCACCATATGAGCCTATTTCAAGGGTAATGAGGGAACAAACTGCTCGCTTCCTCTGTCTGGACAGCAGATTTTCCTACAAACAAACACTCTGCGACACTGATATTAATCACAGACATGTCTCAACTTGGGGGGTTGTTGGAATGGGGTGGCAGTGTGGGTAGGGTCTGTATTAATGTCATATGGGTTTTAAAAAAAACAAAGCTTTGTATGTGACAAATTTCTGGAGATCAGACATTTGTAGATTATTTATTGTTGTTTACTCATGTTTACAAATGTAAACTTTTAATTTATCGTGAAAATGTGATGGTATTTAACTTGATAAAAAAATTCTAATAATTTAATGTAGAAAATAGCAATGCTTGGGTCAGTCGGGTTTTCATTCACACCACCACTTCAGTTTGATCAGTTATGATCTGGATTGTTGCCATGTGGTTGTTATGCTGTCCTGTCTGATACTTTTTCTCTTTGTGTATTGTTTGCCTTCTGCTTCCTGCTCCTAAATACACCTGGTTTGATTTTTGCATTTGCTTCACTTGCTCCCTGTTACTTCACCTGAGTCGATATATCCCTCAGTTTAGTGTGTCCACACCAGTTCATTGTCATGTCTTGTTGTGGTACCATTGTATTTATGGCATTACTATTTATGGCACATTTTATATTAACTAAATTTTAAAGTGCTACAAGTTCAAATCAGTAGAAGTGTAAAAATAAACAATTACAATGGCTGATATATTACACTAGCTATAAAAATCCCTTTGAAAGAAAGTTTTGTTTGCTTCTTAAGTGACTCCACTGTCTGCTCATGGAGCAGCAGCCTGGAAGGACCTGTCGCCTATTGTGATGAGTCTAGTCTGGTCCTGGGTGGGCAAATGCAGTTTGAGTATACTGGAGACGATGGTGTGTGGAGTCAGTAGCTCTGTCTAGTAGTCTTGGGCATGCCCATGCAGACACTTGTAGGTCACCAGTATCTGTTAGCTGGGGTCAGACTACAGGTAGAGATCCTTGCAGATTATTTGACCCAATTGGAGCAAATATATGGTAAATAGGCTGTTTACCACTGTACAGATGTTATCGGTTGGTTGTAAAGTCTTTGTTTTGAACATTTTTTTCCAATTGGGTTAGTAAAGTAAATTTGTACGGTAAATCATAAAAGTCCATTTATTTTCTGACAGCCAAGAAGACTAGCTTTGAGTCTCAAATCTTGAAGTAGACTCTGATTTATGACTATCAAGAAGACATGCAACAAAACTTGGACTTTTATTTTCATGCATTCACAGTAAATGTGCGAGTTGTTTTGTCAGTGTGTGTTGTACGCTTTATGGTATTATAACTAGAAACTTTTACAATTAAAAAAATCAAGTTTTATTTAGTAATGGTCAGAACACCATTTTCAAATAAAAGATTTCCTCAGTGCAGTGACATATCTGGTTGGAAATCACTCCTTCGATTCATATATACACAGTTCTTCCTGTTACTTCATTTACATCTGAACGCTTAAACATTACAATGCCCGACATGTCTATATTCATCAGCTGCCATCCCTGAGGCCTTTAATTTTCAGTGCTCAAAACAAGAATCTCCAGGGAACCAAGAGACCTTGCCTGTCACAAATGACTGATTGGATTCGTTGTGACAGCCATGTCAGTGCCTCCTCCCTAAAGTCTCTGAGGCAATAAAGCCAAAGAGGTGAGAGTTTGTCACCAGATTGACCCACCGCATAAACCCTCCTAATGGTGTGTCAGAGGTGACCTTCTGTGGAGTTCAGGGGCCAAGCTTTTAAAAGAAAAACATCAAACTCGTGGCATCCACACACACTCCTCTCAGCAACCTGATGCCCAAATGGAAGCCAGCATGCACACTTATTCACACTTAGTTAGCAAAGACAGATTATTTTTTAGTCTTTGTCTAGATGTATTATAGACACAAATGAAATCAAAATCTTTAATATCTCTCATGAATATGGATAATCCTAAAGGTGCTGACTGGCACTTTAATCTGCAGGATCCTTGAGCCTTATGGAGCAGACTAAAGTGTTCTTTGAGGTTATCAAGCCTCCATCTGCTCAATTCCCACTGCCATGTGTTTTTGGATCCTGCTTTCGGTCAGAAGCAGTTTCATTTGAAAACATTGCAAAAAGTAGCACTGATTATTTTCAAAGGGCTGTAGAAAGTTTGGGAATTATCATCATTGACTAGATTTATAGAAATAGTTTTCGCCTGACGCGTGAACAGGGATTAAAATGTGGTTTGGTAAGGATGGGGTTAGATTACAGAACACTGACCACACATTCTGCAGCAGCATTCATACACACACTGTGTTTAATAAATGACCATAAATGATAACATTGGCTGTGAGATAAATGAAAGTTTTTTCAGTGAGAAGGTGTCAATCATGGTATGTTTTCAAAGCTATATATCTGTTAAAGCAAGATTTAATTTCCCACGGTCAAGGATTTTTAAAATCTCCGGTCATGCACAAAGTCAAGAAGACATCTGCACTAAAGCAAAAGAAAGATTGCATTTCAGCTGTATTTAAAATCGATCCTTTAACAAAGATGTTCTCTGAATATTAAGGATTATAAATTTATGAGATGGTACACATTCAGGTTTCACGGGATATATTTTTTATAATCAGACATAAAGTGAATAAAAATAAAGGCCAATTGGGATGCAGGGTCATAATCCTCTGAAATAACTTCTGATGAGCTCTTCCCTTTGGGCAATTAAATATTAGGAGACTTTTATAAAGTCAGTTGTGCTTTTAGAATATATTCAACAAAAGTTTTGTTTGAACATGTCACCAAAATAAAATTGCTTGTGAGAAATTACCTGCTGACAAACTATCTCCAGTTAAATCTGCACTTGTTTTGAGGAAAGTGGGACAGATTATGAAGTTCCTGCACTTTTGGGAGGAAAAACCAATATTTTACAGCTCACACTTCCGTCTAGACTTCCATAAATGGTCCTGACTACTTTTGATTCCAACGATAGCATTCAGCATGCTCTGTTGCTACCAAACAACCGCCACGGGTCCAACCCACATTAATGTCTCTGATAATGCGATTCTGGTGACTGAGAACATTTAACTCCCATTGCATCCAAGAGACACACAGTGAAATTAGAGGAAGCAAATAAAAACTTTGGTGTAATGTAGCAGCTGGGGTATTTCTAACCTTCAACCATCCTGTTGTGGTGCATCTAATCCCTTAAATCATCAGCTGGGCGCTCAACAAGTTCTTTGTTTTGCTAAGATTCCACATATGGGAGGAAATCAAGCTGCAGTTCATTAGCTTAGCTACATAATTTGCAAAATTATAATCATCAAATAATTAGTACAGCTCTACCTAAATGGAGGACATGAATAAAACGCAGGAAGCCATGAATCCAATATTTTTTTCTATTCTACAATCATTAAGCAGACACTTTTTTCCAAAGCGACTTGCATTTAAATATGAAAACAACACAAACAAGAAATCCAAAAACAGATACCAAAGAGACCAATAGAGACAGCATAGATAAGTGCAGTTTGACTGCTGCAAGTCTAGTCGGACACAGGTGTTGCCATGCAGTGCTAGAGGCAGATTTTATTTTATTTTTTTTATTTTGTACCCTTCCTCCAGTATTATCTTGGGTGCAGCTCATTCAGTACATGATTGTTGCAAAGAGCAGGACAAATCTCTCCAAGTCAATCTGACAAACAGATGTTAAACTAAGTGCGAAAATACTGTTTGCTCTTAAAATGACATAAAGTCTCTGCGGATCGGACAGAGTTTGATGGTGGTCACACCATCACAACAGTAGACATCAAAGTGAATGAATGTTTCCACATTTCAGCATAGAAACCAGTATGCCTCTCGCACATCTTACCTTGTGCTTTTTGCCAGTTTATTTCTTTTTACTTCACTTTGTTTCCCAGTGTTGTCTCAAGTGTGCAGCTCCCAAATCTTTTGCTGCATGGTTGCATTTTTTTCTGTTTAAAATGTGTGCGTTTCACTTATGTTTCATCATTACAGTTGCACTTTCATGTTGCCTACAGTTACCTGTGCATTAAAGCTGACAGAAACTTTTATGCTTTTCTTTGACAAATTGCACAAATATCAGTACTTTATGAAGCATCATAAATGTGTTAACAGATACAGTACATTTAAAATTTCACAAATGGAAATACTAATTAAACTGTTTACTGTTTAATACAGGGACATTTGGGTGCATATCTTGCTACTCCACCGACCTGCAAATTTGTACTTAACCACATTATCGGTAGTTACGCTCAGCCAGTGAAAGACGCCTAGCACTACCATCACTACGTGGGGCTAAATCACAAGCGAGACTCTTCTCC
>JBAMHX010000015.1:15633609-15670184 GCA_037177515.1 Pseudomugil tenellus
TATATTTGCCTCCCCATCACCCTTTGGACCATACTAACATTAGGGTACCCCTGTGACTTTCCCACAAATCCAAAGCAAAGAGGAGCTTGTTCCCAAAAGAACTTGTTTCCTTTTTAATTAGGAACTGGTTTGGTTTTACAAAAGTAGATTTGGAGCAATAAATGCAACATTGCAAAATATGTTTAAGGACTGTTGCTACCAAAGGTGACAGCTCAACAAATTTATTTTAACATCTGAAACAGAGGCACTCAGCGGAGTGGGAGAAATTGTGCAGTTCACAAACAAGCAAGCACCCAGAAAACCCCACCATGACATTATTTTAACTCTGTCCCCTAAGAACAGACGAGCACGATGTAAAGCCATCACGGATGTGCTCTAAAGATAAAAAACGTTTTGAAAGAAAATAATTTGTGTCGTTTGTTTTTTTTTCATAAGGGGGAAATAAATCTATTTAAAATCGTAAATCGTACATTTTACTTTTAGGCCATATCGCCCAGCCCTAGAATTAAGTTCACAAATGAGCTAACTGTTACTGAGTAGTAGTCTGCTTGATCTGTAATGCTGGACAGCTTTATATTTGTCCGTAATGAAAGCAGTTGTCCTGGAGACAACTGGCCGTATAATTTGAGCTAATTTGATGTAGCAAGGCTTCAAAGCAAATTCAAGGCTTGACACATGAGTGCACATTGTCATTACACAATGAATCATTGGAGTTTCCAAGGCGTTACTAAGTTTTATTTGATAATCTCAAACAGACTTCTGCAACTATCTAGACTGCATGGCAGGTTACGCTTGTTTCCTCCATGCTAATAAATCCACCAGTAAACCAACCAGCTTAAGGTATTTTAGCAGAAAGGCTTATAAAGGAGCTGGAGTTATGGAAAATTTAGCATGCTTTTTTTAATCCAAGCCATACTTAAATAAGTTTGGGGGTTACAACACTCAGATTTGTTGCAGCATAGGTGTGGTGCAACAATTGTATTCCCTGTCTGTGTGGGATGGCTGGCGGTAGAGGCGGCCGATTGAATGTCAGGATTATCAAGACCTACTGTGGCTCCAGCATTCTCATAGGAAGTGTTTCATCACGGTTAATAGGTCAAACTGTATAGGTTAGGATTTAGCAGCAGAACGAGGCAGCCATAATGGGGCTCTATGTTTGTGTCCATGTGAATAGTCTGTACGTCACTTCATTCTTTTATGGTGACGACAAAGATGCGATGACATCACATCATTTCATGTGTATTTTTAAACCCTGTCTAGAAATGTGTTCCTGAACTATGTTGTGTATATGTCAGCTCCAAGCGATTACAGTCAAAGGTGTTATACCACTTGCCTACTTATGCAATGCTACGTATGGAGCAGTGGTCCGGACTACTGAGATAACATTGGCTCATCACATTTTCAGCCTGTGTGACTAATTTGTCTCCATGTTAAAAGATCTGTTTTAAGTAGAAGCAATAATTTAGCAATAACATAGTTTAAGCAATAACAAGAGTGCAGATGGCAGAGCTGGTCTGTAGATGGTTTGGGACTAATAATACTCAAACTGACTTCTTTATCCTCGCCTTTCCGTGACAGAGATCAGCTATTTGATAACCACCTTCTCTCCAGAATGCTCTCATCTTATCAGGTTCTGTGTATTTTTTGTGTATCTTACAGCAAAGATCCCAGGTGTCATGCACAAATCTTTGTTTATGTTGTAACATCACACTTGTCCCCATTTTCACACAATGAAATCTTGGCAGGGGCCCTTGTTGTTTTGTGTGATTCTTATTGTTTGACCTTGTGTATAGATGAAACTGCGGCATGCCATTATAGGATTACTTGCTACTGGCTTTATTTGCTGTGTAACAAGATTTCCAACCACTTTGTTTTACTGGCTGTACCTTCTCTGTCCGGATAGTCGTGCCTTCTTATGTGAGACTTGAACCCAGCGTTTGAGTTTATCATTGATATTTTTAGAGAAAAAAAGTGTTTTTTAAATGTACTTTTTTGTAGCTTCTCTGTAATAAATATGATTTTCTGTAGATGCCATATATTGCTGCCTTTCATTTCTGTGGTCACATCTTTGCATCTCGTATTTATTTTGGTGCTAATAGTGTCCTTGTGCTTAAAATAAAATGATAAAACTGAATGAAGCCCTTCTTAATTACATGTGTGCTGTGGCCTAAAATGTATTTTTCATTTTTCTTTCTTCACGTTAACCTGATAAGACTCTTCTTCCAGCAATGGATATTAACTCTAAGGAAACTACCATTTCAGTTTTTTTCAATGAGAAATTACTGGAAGAATGATGTATTTTTTTAATTTTACATAAAAATGGAGGTATATTTCCAAGCAGAAATAAAAGGTACACGTAGGATGGCTGTTTTTTGACCTGCTGTGAACCTTAAAAGCAAGTTTTACAGGAATATTTTCTTCACACGTAAACCTGTATTTTTACTTTGAAAAACTTTGTGCTAACAGCTGTGACACAGTTTCAACATTTGATGAGTTATGTGATTTTTTTTTTTCTGCGTTGAGCACTGCATAGAGCTAAAAGAGCTGTGAAATCAGGCTGCTTCCTAGCTTTCAGGAATTTGTGATGAACTTTTTCAACAATCTGCAGCAGAAAATTGAAATGAATTTTTAGCAATAATTAAGTTTTTATGGGACACATCACTTTAATTTTAAGGTATAATTGAAAATAATTACTACAGTATTGACTTCAATACTAGTAGTGCATTGATTAATTTTATTTATCTTTATTGCTGAAATTTTGAAGCTAAGTCTATATTATCAGTCTAAGTCATGCCACAATGGTCCTGTTATTGAGTATGCGTAACATCACATATTAGCTTATCATATTCAATTAAGACAATGAAAGTTCTCCATTTGAAAAATTCTTCCTTGTCAAGCTGCACTTTTTCAAAGCAGTTTTTCTAATCTTAATGCTTTCTATATACTCAGTACTTCTGTCTTGGTACAATATGTTTCTTTTATCATTCTCCTTTATACAAGTAAAAATTATGTATGTATATAACGTCTTGAAAGAATTGTGTCTCTGTGAACCAGCAACAAATCAACAAATATTAGCTCCATTTACAGGCCAGCAGGGCATTGATGAAGGTGTACAGTCGGATTGCCTTTTTCAATTTCACACAATGCATTTCTTAAAACATTTCCTTTAAAGCATATAAATTAGGTAAAATTTTCATGCCATGTATGGGAATCTAAGCACTGTTTCATACCACAAGGACGGCAAAGTACTGCAGTTTGAAGTCTGTAGAGGACATGTGGCTCTGCCACGTCTGCCTTCATATTGACACTTCTTCCTCATTTTGCCATCTGTGAGTATTATCTGTTGTTTCAGTTTAGCTGTGCTGCCAGTTACTGACAATTGTTAGGAATTGGTCATGTTTATCACACTTTATTTGTGTCACATCACTAACTTTGTTACTGCATTGCCCAACCAAATACCACGGCGAGCTTTTTCTGTGCAAGCTGACGTTCAATTTGCATGTTTTTCAGTTGAATAAAGTTTGCGACTCGATTGACACTGGCCGTGTTTGTGTTTCGGTGAGTTTGCGTGTTTTATCAATAGGACCAGGTTGAAATGTTTGTCTTAAATCTACAGGAATTTCAGTTTCATATTATGCCACTTGGTACTGGTTCTGATTAAGTACAGCTCCGAGTTAAAGCCACAAAAGACGCATGGACAAACGCAAGGCGCACATGTGACCCAGCTAATGAAACTGTGACTATGTGGAAGCTAAAGCAGATTATTGTTGCAGTCTGGCCTGGCAATCTGTCTACAGACATCCATCTCACTTCAGGTCACGAGACACTTAGCAAGGCGATTTATTGAGCCTAATCGATTCTAAATTACAGACGGCTATAGCAATCATTATGCATTAAGTACTGCTTTTGTAGGACAGGATTTAAGCAGGAATATCAAGTCAGGCCATGTTTTTACATAGCTCTGCTGAATGTGTTTATTATAACCTGATGGGTTAAGTAAACATGATTGGTTTGATGAAGGTCTGTCATGCAGTGGAAAATTATGATAATCTTTTTGCACCATCTATCCCAGTTCATTTTATTCTCAATTTTTTACAGTGAAATTTATTATTTATGCAGAAAAACTCTCCCAAAAATAAGCATTATAATTTATAAATATACGCGCTGAAATAAGTAAAGCCTACATTCCCAACATAGTGATATGTTGCATTCACTTAGAGCTTTTTAATTGGAGTGTAAAATCCTTATATGATGCTTGGGACTACTTTCTTTCAGTGTGAGAATATCTCATCCGAAACAATCTCAGTCGCATTGTTAATTCATTGTGATGCACATGATATACCATCCATTGTAAGTAGGCTGTAATTAATTTTTACTGATTGCATAATCATCACTGAGAATTATACTAAATTATGTTGACGAGACGAATGCAGTCGTTTGCTTCTCTGAAATTGGATTTCACAGAGTGATGTTTAATGTCATCTGAAGACCTTTCCATCATTTCTTTATATTTTAACCAATTTAATTTGATTTGGTTGCTATTAAAAGCTCATAACATGTCTAACACAGATGAAGCATTGTTTCTCTTGATGAGTGTATGATGTACTCTCTATGACATGAAATAGTTTTGGATTTAGTTAGGATTAATCTGTTGTGGCTCACACTGACAATATTATTTAAACTGCTACTAATCCTGAATGTGTTGTCTATTTCATTACATAACATTAATGCAGTTGTTATATATATTTTTATGTGTGCATATAATATTTATAAAAAAAAAGCTGGTGAAAAAAACATACAATCTTTGCCACCAACCTCAGCTTAATGGATTGATGGATTGATTCAGTGCCTGTTTTCCATTAGCAGATAATTTACAACCCCTTTTGATGTAACCTAACTAATACCAGATGATCATTTCAACTTAATTTACTGTGACAGCTATTTTCTGTAGGAAAAATATGGTTATTGTGTACGTATACATTCCCATACAATAAAGCCTTATTGTACGCAGAAAAACAAGTGAACAGAAGAGAAACCCAGAGATACAACTATGTTTTTATAAAATTTCTTCATTTAATTCAAAGTTAAGTTGTCCAAACAAGTACCTTCTGTAGTTTTGTAATGAAATTACTCCTATAGCAACAAACCCAGAGGTGCTACCAGCTTTTGTACAGTAGCATAAGATGTGGTGTCAAAATTAAATTCTTGCTGCTTTAGGTTATCCATGTCTCTTCTGATAACTGCGATAACTCAGATGTTGGATTTAATACATTTAATCCAAAAGTTAGCTGCCATTTAGCATCTAACATAAATTGATTATGTGCATTACAGGACTGAAACATAACCTTGTCAACTATAGATTATGTCACTGCACAATGTCCGACGTAACATTTGGCAACGTTATTGCACTGTGGCCAGTGATTTCCTGCCATTGATTCTTAAGGCTGTTGCAGCAGGTTATGCTAGCATGTATTAACCTCGCTGGATGGTAAGTTCATGTTTGATTAACCAGGATGGTGACATTGCTTATTGAGCTTCTAAGCTATGAACAGTGAACTGAGCAGTGGTGGCTTCAGGGATGCTCATCTTTCTTAGGAAATAAAAGAAGACACAACAAAAATAGAGCTGTTGTAAATTGTTGCACAAAGTCGTGACTTCTTCATGTGTTAAACTGTCAGAGTGGTGTTTTAATTTTTTTGCGTGGTCTATATATCTTACTCTGTGTATTTGTTCTGCTGTCAGGCACAGTGAAAAGGATGTTTGGAGATCAGTAGCACAGGAATACCATCACCTCTTCACCCTCTAGAGTGAGAGTGCATGTCTTTGACATTGATACTGTTTTCTGAGCTTGCCCACTCATTGCAGCATATTCAGCTACATCCTAACATCAAAATCTTATCTGCTGTTGGGATACTTCCTTGGCCAATGAGCCAAGCTCCCGCTGCACAGTGTTGTTGAAGAATCAAAGCCGATCTCCTAACAATCCACAGATGCCTGCTGTAAAACTGTCTCACACAACTTTACAGCTGTAGAAAATCGAGTCGGGCATTTTGAAATAATTTGGTCTCATTTTTTTACTCTATAATGATTTGATTTGTAAAACAGATTGAGTTCTTTTTGTGCTGATGTACACTCTTATCGAGTATTGGTTGTCTAGTGCTGCTGCAGGTGATGCCTTCATTTTCTGCAGTGCTTCTAAAAATAGTATTAAAAGCATCCCAAGCCTCATTAAAAATGTATTTACACTGCATGGGGGGAAGGGATGAGATAAAAGTTAAACTAGCAGTATGAGCAAACACATATAAAAAAGAAAGAAGCACAAAATCAAAAACTGCAAATCGCTACTTGCTCTTCTTGAAGCAAAATTTTGGTCATTAGGATAAATTTTCAGAGTAAAAAATTGCTGCTATAAGAGTAACCTATTCTCTATTTTTTCTTCTCACAGTCAATAAGCACAAACCATGGATCGAGACGACGTATCATGGGATTGTCACAGAAAATGACGACAAAGTTCTCCTGGACCCTCCTCTCATAGCACTGGACAAGGATGCTCCTTTACGCTATGCAGGTGAGCGAGAAGGTTGAATGCTGCTGCTGCTCCTTCACCTAAATGTTCCCACAGAGTGAAAGAAAAAGCATGTTTATTACTTTGTATCTGTACGCTTTGAATAATGTGCATTTCCCAAATGCTTCGAGACTTTGATGAGCACTTTTTTAAGGTATATGATTTGTTTGCTCATAAATATCTAAGATCTGAATTAATTATTCTAACACAAGTGGAACACAAGCACAGCTGCATTTAATAAGTAGAACCTCCAATCTATTCTGAGCATCATGCTTTGAAATCACGTGTGCCATAGTTAATGTATGGCTGCTTCCTGCAGCGCATTTTGTTATGAATAACTCATAATTTGTCATGTATTTCTGAGATCTGCTATGTGGTTTTTAAAATATCCAATGGTCAGCTGTGAAGAATACGACCTGTCAGATGTTCCTTCATTTCTAATTTACATTTGAACTTCTGGTACCACATGTGTGTGACTCAAAGGCGTTTTGATCATTAGACTTTTATGACTTCCCTTAAGACAGCTGGCTGCCATATCCTCCAGACCGACCATTTTAATAATCAGATCAAAATACTTTTTCAAGTCTTTTTTTTTTTTTCATCCCTCTCTCATTTCAGAGGCACAATTAGAGTGTTTTATGAAATAAAGACCATATTAGATCTGGTTATTTTTAAATTGCGTTGAGATTGACTTTGGCCAGGATTCAAAGCACTACAACACTGGAAATGATTTCCCACCATTTCACATCACATGAGTTGGGTGATTTCTTTTTTTTCTTTTACCTTCAGTGCTGTCACTGCACTTTATATGATCACTTTTCCCTCAGGTTAGTAGTCCTGATTTAAAGTCAGAGATTTTTGAATCCACATGTGATGCCAAATGCGATATTATTGATAAAATTGGGTGAAACCTTTCAGAACAAACTCAACTCTAGTTTTTAAGGTGGACAGTCCAAACAAGAGTCCCACGAGTTTAATATGATTATTCACAGTGTGATGTCTCCTTTCACAGTGAGTTATCACTGAATACAAAGCATGGTGCTCCCACTTTTTTCAGCTGGGCCTCCCCCTTTTCATGAGCAGGTTTGCAAAAGGACTGCGTGTCCCTGTGAACTTGCTCTCTCTGGAGGCCGAGCGAGCAGTCTGGCTTCACGTGGCAGCAGGGGTGAGCTGCTCTGTCATGCCAGATTCCCTGCAGTTGGTCCATCTGTGGCAACTAAGAGGGTTGACTGTTAATCTGACCTACAGGCCATTCAGGGGTCCAATCACAAGCCTTTCCGTCAGTTCAGTATAAACAGGTGACTCTTTATTGTAGACGGGGAGCTGCTGTGTGAGTTAGTGCAAATATGAGGCTGGCTTCAAAACATAGTTTTTAGGTGCGTGTATGAATATATCTAGTAATTTCAGTCAGGGTGATTGGAGCTTAAGTGTTTGAAACCAAAGCTCTTTAAAAGTGAGCACAGTGTTCATGGATGAATGTGCTGTAACACAACAGAGTAGATAATTCACCCTCGAAAGGAATAATAGATGACGCTATAGAGAAAAGTATCCTCGTTTTGCTGCAAGTGGATTATTATGCTGAGTTTAGTAGTTATAACATTTAGAATATTGTTCATCGGTTTTTATTGGGCATAAGCAATTAGATACCCACTGCAAGCAAAGATAAAATATGATATGTTGTTGTAATTACTGGTGTGATCATTGCTGAGAGGCCCGTAAAGCCAAGGAAAAGCTCAGGAATTCCTAAATGTCTGATGTGAGTTGATCATTATAGGTAACATGACCACAGAGCCCATAATTCCTTCTGCGTGATGGGCTTTAGCTGCGCTCCCCCCCCACATGAAATCCATGTACATGTTTGTCTTTGCTAATGTGAAATATGTTCCTGAATGTGGAAAAGGTAAAACAAAATGTAACGGGAACAGACTCTCTTAAGTCTGTGAAAGTGGAAGAAAAAAGGCTACTAAGCAGAAGTCTTTAGTTTGTTGTCTTAATGTAAATATATATAAATATATAGTTTCAATAATGTGAATCCTCCACAAAATGAAGATGTTAGAGGACTTCAAACAGCTAGAACACAAGGTTGTTTTGACTGATTGATGTTATGACATCTAAGTAGGAAATGTTTAGGCTTTGATGAAACACAAGGACTCCTTTCCTTTTATAACTGACCCAAGACCCCCCACTTGTGAGCTTTTCTAAAGGTGATTTTGTAAGGTTACAGCTTAACTGTCTCTTTCTGTCCTCTATGTGTCTTCTCTGAACATCTAACTCTTATCTGGGTTTATCTTCTCTTTCCTCCCTGTAGAGAGTTTTGAGGTGACCCTCACTGAAGAAGGTGATCTTGGGCTTTTCCTTTGACTTGTGCTTAGTTGTTATTAACCCACTAATGCAGAACAGCACCCACACTTTGATACAGAAACTCCTGCCATGCTCTGTAATTTTCCCATTTGGTTTTCTCAACCTTCTGTTTTTCTCACCCTGGATTTTTTGGAGTTATAGCTGGATGAAAAGTGTGATGTGGGGCTGACTGTTCTTAGAAATATCTGTGCATGAGACATCCATTGCAGTTTGCAGACCCTAACAGTTTTTCAGCTGTCACCAGGAAAGAGAAAGCTGCTTAAAAACAGGAGTTCTGAGTCACGTTGTTGCTACTTTGTCCAGAACTTTTAATCTAAAACACGTAAGAATAACAAAGCTTTCAATGCATTTCATGATAAATTGAAATCTGAAAGCTCACATTAGACACTTCCTCCAGACTCTCAACAATCATGGCATGATTGGAGTCTAAATTGACTGTTTTTTGTCATTTTTAAGGTGAAAATGTTCTACAAGTGTGAGCATCTTAACTCACAAAGCAATATCATCATGTAAGCAATAAAACATGTAAGCAGTTAGAGTGACTCCTGTAGACTTCAAATGAGATTGCTGGGATTGTTAATAATGCAAACTCTCTTTGCTGCAAAGTTTTTGTTCTTGCATCTTTGCCTCAGTGGATCTCTTGAGTTAATTCTCTGTCACTAATCTCTACCATTAGCATGGCTGCAGTTCTCATTTGATGTGGATGTCAAGCAAGCTGATATTTCTAACCCCAGTTCTCATCCAGTGCTTTTTTGTTTGAATAATGTTATTGTACTGGTTTAGTTCTCTATGATTTCATGATTTTCTTTGGATTCATTTCGCAGTAGTTTTCGGTTAAAGGCGGGCGAAATTACACAGGAAGACTTTCTGCAATTGTGCAAAACTATTGTAGGTGGTGTTGGATGAGGTTCAATTTCTTTCACAGAGTTTTTGGTGTTTTGATGACTGAATTGGTGCCATACAACCTTAACACAGTGCTTTTTATTGCTAATAATAACATTTTTATTGATTTATCTTTTATGTTGAATAATATTTCTCACAAAAGGGAATATTGTTTTTTATAATATAAGCTGTATTGTAATGATCCTCACTTTAATGCTGTGCTTTGCGTACTTGCTTTTGAGTTTGGTTTCATAACTTTGATTTGATATATGGAGTACTCCTGTGAAATGCCTGTCCATGTATTTTCTTTTCTGGCCTGCATGAATGGATGCAATGTTTTCAAGTGGCTTGTTTAAGTACACTGACTGACACTAAGTATCCCACAACACAACTACTCACCCATATGCGTTTTGGCTTCCTCCACAGACACCATGCACCTCAGTCTACAACTCCCCGGCTCCCTAAATCTGTGGCTGATATTTTTTTCCTTTATTTTATTTTATTCATTTTTTTTTGCTTGAATGTATTTGTATTTTGGTTAAAAACATATTTTTCTATTGATCATTTTAAATTGAACTTTCTTTTCTTGTTGTTCTGAGCAAAATCTCTTTTGACTTTCAACGTGTTCAGGTGAGATTTGCGGCTTCAGGATCCATGGACAGAATGTCCCATTTGAAGCAGTGGTCCTAGACAAGTCCTCAGGTGAGGGGGTTATCAGGGCCAAAGATAAGCTGGACTGCGAACTACAGAAGGATCACACATTCACAATCCAAGCCTACGACTGCGGAGAAGGTCCTGATGGTGCCAACATGAAGAAGTCCCACAAGTGAGTCCAATGATTGAGAACTGAATATTATAATGATACAATTTATTATATGTAAAGACTTATTCAGGCATATGTTTGTAAACCTAAGAAATGCAGGATCTCATCACAGAAACTGAAAAAGGTTCAGGCTTGCATCCATTTGGCATCTATGTTTCAGTAACACAGATAATGCAGGATAACAGTTTCCATATTCTAGAAAGGACTACTTTCCTGATTTTATGTTAACTCCTGTTTGCACTGACCTATGAAGACAGGAGCTATGATGTTGACTGTATTTTCACTTCGCTTGGCTATTTTAGATGAGCAATCTAATAAGATCAAATAAGTATAAAACCAAGCAATTGTGTCAGTAAGAAGTAATGTGGAGAACACAAAATACAAAGCAACAATGCCCAGTTCATTTATTATTTTCCAAGCTGCAGATGTAAAAGTTTCAGTATTTACCCATTCAAGCAGAATAATTTCATGTAGTTGATACATTCTTACTATCAGGATGACATAGGGCCCAATATGTTGATGCTTGAGATTATGTACTTTTGCTACTTACCTTGCTGAATAAAGAGCTGAGAGTGTTGATGGCGTTATCTCTTTCTCAGGGCGACTGTCCACGTCCAAGTGAACGACATCAATGAGTATTCACCAGTGTTCAAGGAGAAGACCTACAAGGCCACGGTTATTGAAGGAAAGAAATATGACAGCATCCTGAAGGTGGAGGCTGTAGACGCCGACTGCTCATTCCAGTTTAGCCAAATTTGCAACTATGAGATCGTGACCCCAGATGTGCCATTCTCTATTGACAAGGATGGTAAGGACCCATGCAAGCTGTCCTTGTTTCTCAGCTGTTGGTTATACCAAACGGTCTGGATTGTATAGACACACATTATGTTGTCTATTGATCTATGCAAACAGTGATGCTGCAAGTCTGTTGGCCTGTTGGTTTGCAAGACAATGTCAGCCTTCTAGAAATGTCAACAAAGTTTTTCAGTGGTTTGCAAAGAACACCAGGGTTTATCTTTGTATGTCTTTCAACATAATAACAGATCCATTCATCCATTGTCAAAAATCCATTTCAGGGGGTGGCATTGGGTTGCGGTTAGGAGGGGACATGCTATCTGGCATCCCTAGACATGTTACCAGTATAATCGTTTCAGTGAGATTATATAAGATATACATATATGTTTGTTGGATTTTTATATTTTTTATTTACTGTAGACGTATAAAAGACTTTTCCTACATGCTAATATTTTAATTTTAATAATAATTCCTGTTTCAAAGCAATCCAGATCCTCAAATTCTCTCTTATTTTTTTTCTTCACTAAGGCTTCATTAAGAACACAGAGAAACTGAGTTATGGCAAAGAGCACATGTACAAGTTGACCGTGACAGCCTACGACTGTGGGAAGAACCGAGCCTCTGAGGACGTGCTGGTCAAGATCAGTGTCAAACCCACCTGCAAACCCAGTTGGCAAGGTATCAAAGCTCCCCTCTTCATGCTGTAGCCAGCTTGTTTAGGTGTGTCTGACTGATGAGGCCCAGACAGGTGGCCTTTGTCTAGGGGATTATTTAACTCCTTTAGACTTCAAGGCTTTGTCGCAGCTGAAAAAATAAAATCTTTCCTAATGTGTAGTTACTATTTGCAAGCCCTGTGTTTAACATTCACCTTATCGTGCAGAGAAACATCTTTTTAGTATCTTATTTCTTATTTTTCTAGGCTTCAATAAGAGGATTGAATATGAGCCTGGCACGGGTAGCCTGGCCCTTTTCCCCAGCGTGCACTTGGAGACCTGTGATGAGCCCATCACCTCCATCCAAGCCACTATTGAACTGGAAACCAACCACATCGGGAAAGGCTGTGACCGTGATACCTACTCCGAGAAGTCGCTGCACAAGCTATGTGGTACATAAGTTCTCAGCAGATACTGAAGTCCCTTCTGGACAAATCAAAGTACTTATTATGATTGTTGTTAACTATCTTTGTTCTTCAGGAGCCAGCTCTGGCACCGTGGAGCTCCTTCCTGCACCCAGCAGCTCCGCCAACTGGACCGTAGGTCTGCCTACCGATAATGGTCATGACAGCGACCAGGTCTTTGAGTTCAATGGCACCCAGGCCATCAAAGTTCCCGATGGTTTGGTGAGCACCAGCCTGAAGGAGCCTTTTACCATCTCAGTCTGGATGAGGCACGGCCCTGGGGCCCATGACAAAGAGACCATCCTCTGCAAATCTGACAAAACAGGTACTCGCTTTTAAATGGGGTAGACTCTCCTTATGTTATTCTGGTTCTTATAAACGTACGCTTTGAAATGCATGTCTTCAAAACCAGTGCTAGTCCTTCAAATTGGTAAACAATGTAGAAATGAGAGTATCATAATATTAAAGGTCAGTTTATGTTTCAGATTTTCCTGACAGGGTTAATTATTTCATTGTTGAATAAAGTCAGTCAAATAAACAAATCTACTTGTGCCATATCATAGCACAACCTACTATTGCACTCAAGTGTATTAACACCATGCAATAAAGCACACTTAGTTTATCTCCAACGTGTGATATTAAGATACCTGGTGTCTGAAGAGTTCAAACCTGTGATAAATTCTTTCAGCAACTAAATGCTGCTGCACATATGGTGTCATTAAATACGCCTCAGATTTAAAAAGCAATTTTAACTTATTTTAACTTGTGGAAACACACTTCCTGTTACATTTTTCTTTGTGGTCTACTGGGTGCTCCCTAAGCTATACCTTTCTGTTAGTTGTAAATTCTACGTGCAGTCACTAGCTCCTTGATCTTATTGACTTTAAAGTCTTTGGTGTGGTCAATGAGGGGGCGGCGGCTCATCAGCTTCAGCACAGCTGCTTACATAAGACGGATTACATCAGAATGGCTGTGCCCTGGACAGGATGCTCTCATACCCGTGATCTCAGCTCAACAGTCATGACCTCCATTCAGCACAGAGTCGGCTTCACAGAAACATGACTCTCACATTCTGGGAAACTACCCGTTCGTATTTCATGATCCAGTGGGCACAAAAGGTGCATTCGATATTAAATACTATTTTTTGTAAGCAAGTTAATCAATCAGGATAAATAAGCAAGATTTTTTTTTTCTGGTAACTTCACTAAGTTAAGCTGATGCTTTCCCAGGAAGAGAAGAGAATCAGTCGTGTTTTAAAGCAGGAATAAGTGGAGAGAAAATATTTCTATATCTGAGAACATGTAAAGACGTCAGGTAAACCATGACAGCAAATATGCGTGTCTGAGAGAAACTTAAATGAGACTCAGACAGCGGTAGTTCCTGCTCACATGTAAGGGTACTCACTCATGCAACTTGGCACGTCAGTGTGAGCTACCAAGAGCAACTGACCCACATTGTTATTATATAGTCATCAAGAACAGGGTGTGTGTATGTGTGTTCAACCAAGAGCCAGTTCATCAGCAGCAGAAGATATGTGTCTGTGTGTGTGAGTGTGTGTGTGTGTGTGAGTGAGTGTGTGTGTAGACGTCATACATGTTTGTTATATGTACGACCTTCGATTATGATAAAACAATCTTTTGTTCCAGTTCTTATGTTACATAAGTTCTTACCAGCTTCAAGTCAGAATCATAACAATGTCAGTGTTGGAACTGCTGATGAAGACTCCAGACTCAGAAAAGATGTTTTTATTCTTTTTCAGTTGCACATATGTTACTTGGGTTTGTAATAGACTACGTTTCTGATTATTTTAATCTCCTGTTACGTTATCACACGCTTTAGAATATTTTCCTTTATTCTTGTTGTGTTGTTTGGCGCTGAGAGTTTTGTGGTTTCTATAGAAATGGCAGCTATTACAGTTAACTAAACATAAGAATATTGGTAAATAAAGAAGGCAGCTAATAAATGAGTCCTTATTCCTCTATCCCCTTTCTTCTCTGCAGATATGAACAGACATCACTACTCCCTCTATGTCCACAACTGCAGGCTTATCCTCCTCTTACGCCAGGATCCATCAGAGGCAGAGAACTATAAACCAGCCGAGTTTCACTGGAAACTTGACCAGGTCAGCTCTTTCTGAAACCAAACGTTGTGCCAGTACATATAGATAACATGTGCCTTAAAGTCTTGGCAGCGATTAAACTTCTCATTTCACCGTCCCTTTGTTGTCTCTTTTCACAGGTGTGTGACAAAGAGTGGCATCACTATGTCCTCAATGTGGAGTTTCCCACTGTTTCTCTGTTTGTGGATGGGACCACCTTTGAGCCCTTCCTAGTTACAGAAGACTACCCGCTGCATGCCTCCAAGCTTGAAACTCAGCTTACCATTGGGGCATGCTGGCAAGGTAAAATGAAAAGTTTTTGTGTGTGTCTTGTTTACATTCATAATGAACATGAACATCGAAGTGTCTGAAGTCTGATGTGGAAATTAAGTATTTAAAAAAATGTGAGTTCCTCCTTTGTGCAGCTGATTCTCTCCTGTGACAGTTAAGTAGTAAAATGTGTTTGAATCCTACTTGATATTTCTTTGTTTGAGATGACATATTACTACATAGTGAGATGGTAATGTTAACTATTTCTTGGATTCTCTAATGATGCAGCATGACCTCAATGTGCAGTAGCATCTGAATCTCTCCTGCTGTTCCTCAACCTTCCTGTCTCTCCCTGCTCTCTCGTTTCCATCTTCTACAGAAATTTCAGGACATGACAATGACACTGAGACAGTCCCTGAGCCCACCTCAGGTTGCTCAACTCTCCCTTACTCCCTTAGATATGTCCATGTGTCCACAATATTTCACCTTGTTAACTGCATCATCATACCATTATGACTAGAATGAGTCGTATTCATTCTAGATTTTAAAAAAGGCATTTAGTTTTTCTTTTTTTTATGCTCTGTGCAGCATGAAAGACTATTTATAATACATGTGACGTGTTACACCATGATTTTTACTTTGTTTTTGTTTAGTTCAATTTCAATTTATTTGCTTTTCACACTCAAGCAGCCAAGGCGCTTGGCTTTTAATAAACATGTAAACAGAAATAAAAACATAAAGAGCACAAAAAACTGACCTGGCAGCAGCTTTTTGGCCACATTGGCTTTGTTTTTAAGAGTGTGTCCTTCGAGTTTGACACTGTGGCTCCTCTATATCAGATAACAGACACGTCCCTGGATAATTGTACAACCTTGAGATGAAAAATTTGACACTGACCCTGCAGAGATGCCAGTTCATGCTTATTATGCTGTAGCTGGAAGATATGAAACGGTTGTTCAGTATAAAGTTTGGTATTACACATTATTTTAGCATGTTCTAGTTATTTTGCAGTAATGTGAAGGTAGATTTCAGATATCTCCTTTCAGTTTCATTTTGTGTGTTGTCGTTTCTTTTCCATGGTAAGACAGCAGTTCATCCCATTAATGTGAATGTTGCATGTGCTGAAGGCATGCATAAGCTCATACATCACTTACCCGTGTTGTCCTCTGGGCCTCAGGTCCTCTGAGGGAACACATACTAACTTGCATGAACTCTATTCATGCCAGCTTTGCTCACTGAGACAGCATGCTTGAATTGTCAGTTGAAATCAAAAGGATGTACTCTTGACTAACTCATATTGTGTTTTTGTTTGTTTTCTTGTCTTCATTCCTGTCCTGACATAACCAGGTGGAAATGCTCGAATGGCTCAGTTTTTCCGAGGGAATCTTGCAGGCCTGATCATCCGTTCTGGAAAGCTGGAGAACAAGAAGGTGATCGACTGTCTGTACACTTGCAAGGAAGGACTGGATGTACAGCTGCCTGAGGAGGTAGCGTCAGCTGTCAAGGTGAGGGTAAAACGCCTAAAGCTTGTTACATACAAGAAAGAAGAACTTTGTTCTTGTTCTCAAGGTCGTAAGAACAATAAAAAGTTGCTTTTGAATTATACTCTATAAGAAGGTTTGTCTGCGACAGGGAAAAAAATACCTCAATCAGCTGTTTATTAAAACTGTCCGTTCTACCTCACATCACTACAAATGCGGAAAAGACAACATTCAACTTGCTCATTAGCCTTAATTTCTCTCCAAATGCAACTATCTGGCCTATCACGATGGCTGATTGGTTGAGAATGAGCAAGATGAATGAGCAAGATGTTCACGAGAACAAAATGAGAACATGAGAAAAGTTGTAGCATCTCCTGAAGTATGTAACAGGTTCAAGTCAGGCTGTCTTTTCTGTCAAAAAGGTGCTTAAACACAACATTACTATTAGCTTCTGTCAGAGGTTTAAACTGTGATTAAATAAAAAAAGTCATTTATTGAGGTCTGAAAAGTGGGGGTTTGGCTGAGGATAATTGACATGACATGTATTATATCCTTATATAGTCCCCCAATCACACAAACTATCACTTTATTTCCTCCTGTCAGGTGGAGTTCAACCCCAACCAGTCCTCTCTGACTGTTGAAGGCGACGACATTGATGCTTTTGACAAAGTCATGCAGCACATTTCCTACTTGAACTCCCGCCAATTCCCGACTCCCGGCATCCGGCACTTTCGCATCACCACTACTGTCAAGTATGTAGCAGAGACTAAGAACATTCATCTGCTCCATCGGTCCTACCACCAAGTCTGCCAGTTACACCTGTTTTGTAGACACTGCTGGTTTGTTGTGGTAGAATAGAGGTCAAGCTTTTTTTACATAGGAGAATTCTGTATTATAGTGTTTTAGAATTACACATAAATAAAGCAGTTTTATTGATTTTTTCCTCTTTAATTTATTCACTGAAACGTCAGTAAAGTAACAAAGTGACATTTTCTGATTGAATGCATGGGTATGTAATGGTTTTTGGAGATTAATACTCTCAAAGGACTTTGTGTCTAAGTGGACGTCTTTTATTATTGTTTTCCTATAAAGGAAAGTAAAATGGGTTTTTGCTTATACTTGCATTCATTAGAATTTTCTTTTCACATTTTTAGAAAGCTCGGATACTGTGCTAACTCCAATATGGTATTAGTTTTAAACTATAAAAAGAGAAACACCAGTGTGTAGAATTAGAAATCCAAGAGTTAAAAATTCTTAGTGGTCATTTTATCTTCCTCAGATGCTTCAACGAGGATGCCTGCGTATCTGTGCCAGATGCTGAAGGTTATGTGATGGTGCTGCAGCCGGAGGAGCCTAAGATCAGCCTCAGTGGCATTGACCACTTCGCTCGCAGCGCTGCTGAATTTGAGAGCCAGGAAGGTGTGACACTTTTCCCCGAGCTTCGTATTGTGAGCACAATTACCCGTGAAGTGGAGGCTGATACAGAGTCTGAAGCTACAGAGGGAGCAGATGATGATCCCACAGGTAAAAAAAGAGCTTGCTGGATATTTAATCAGCTCTCATATCATTAAAGGATTAAATAAAATATAATTTTATGTTTTACTGGATTTTTTTCTTTTCTGTTCAGATCAAAGTCTACACATATTTTTGAGTTGTATAGACTGAATGTCCTCATCATCTTAGTCTTGTGCAGGATCCTTCATGCTTTGCTTTGATTTGATTAACTCTGCTGAATGGGCCTGCGGGAACAGTTCAGGTACCACTGATAGCAGTGTAGCTAGACAGTAGCTTGTGATATTTAGGATTATACCTTGGGGAAGAGGGGATTGGACAGACAAAGCCAACGGGAGGGAGAAACCGAATAGATAAGTTGTTTATTTCTGGGAGTGGTCAGCAACCAGCTATGCCATCTGTCTGGTTTCTGTACGAGTTAAGAAGAGGAAGAACAATAGACATGCTCTGTGGTTGACACAGATACAGGGAGATACAATCTCCTCAGCTGAACAGCAGGCCATATGGACACAAAGGGCTTAGAGAGATCTGTTTCTGCTACCTGCGTTAGACTGCTCCTCCTCACATGATCAGTAAACAACCACAAAAGATGACTAAAGTCACTAAAGAGGAGAGTCCAAGACTGCAAACTTTTTGTGCCAGATATTTATTTTTGTCAAGCAAAAAGAGAAAACTATGTTTATACATTATAACTACAGAGTGAAATATTTGTATTTATAAACTATACATTTTGTATTTCTCCATTACCGGGTGAAAGTATGAAGACACGGACCCGATCCTTTTGAATGATTTGTGTGTCCAAACTTTGGAGAAATACTGTAGACACATTTCATGACAAAGAAAAGCCTCATAAGCTTCTGTTGGGATACACTTTCACACGCAAAACTATATTTTCATCAGAAACACTGTTCTTGAACACAACTGCCTGCGTGCATTTGGTACATCAGTAAAACCAGAATTAAATAGTTTGATTTCGAAGATTACTCTTGCTTTTATTTTCTCATCTCTGTTCTTCGGTTTACAGGTGATTGATCTCTAAATTCTGATCAAATCTGTGTCATCCAACTTTACAATTTAGATAATTTTTATTCATCTTTTCTTTCAGTCCAAGAGACAGTGGTGTCAGAGGAGATCATGCACAACTTGGACACATGCGAAGTCTCCGTGATGGGAGACGAGCTCAGTGGAGAGCATGAGAGCCTGGAGGTGGACAGGTCTCAGCTGCAGCAGCGTGCTTTAGAGATGAGTTCGTCTAACCTGGGCCTTGTCATCACTGGTAAAGACCACAGTGTGATAGTATACTGATAGGCTAACAGAAAACACCTGCGTTATACAAGAAGATATACATTTCATGCGAATAATGATATGAAATAATTGGTCCTGATCATTTCACAGCATTCTTGGACAGCAATTTTAGTACAGTTTGATAGCCGAAGTCAGTTTTAACATGTTCGTTTGTGCTTTTTAGGTGTGAACACCATGGCCAATTACGAGCAGGTCCTGCATCTTATCCGTTACAAGAACTGGCACACAGAGACCCTCTTTGACAGGAAATTCAAACTAGTTTGCTCTGAGCTCAACGGTCGCTACATCAGCAATGACTTCAAGGTTGAGGTATGACTGAACAGTGATACTTTTAACACCCCCAGAAATGTTCATTCATGTTCTAATGATACTCATAGTTTTTCATTTTAAAAAAGACAGTTTACATAAAGGTTTCTGTTTGTATTCTCTCCAGGTAAATGTGATCCATACAGCCAATCCTGTGGAGCATGCCAACGCCATGGTGCAGCCCAACTTCATCAACCCCGTCCATCATGCCTCCGTGGATCTGTCTGGTCACAATTTGGTTAATGCTCATCAGGCTTCAGGTACTCAAACATAAAACATTTTTTACTGACTGGAAATTTGGGACTCAAATGCAGAAATGAATATTTGTTTTATTTGATTTGTTTTTACATAATAGAAACCAGGTCTGTTTATGTTTGTATTGTTTGGATAGTAAATCTTTTTATTAAAACTTCTCTGCATTTAAGTCTTATTTGCAGAGGATTAGTATTACCAGGAGACATCAAAGAATTTAGAAATAACCCCTGATGTTTGTGTCTTGTGTGGGATAAATACTTTTCCTTGTGTTTACTGGTATTATCCCTTGATGTCATAGTTTTGCATAACAATGATATTTATAGAGAATGCTTGGGCCTCACTTAAAAGCCTTGACTTCTTACTTACAGTCTGTTGTGTAATAATTATAGAGCCGGTTGGTTTTGTTCTTGAATATAAACCTCCTGGATTTGTTGGAAAAATATTGTCCAAACAAAAATTTTAACATCTTGTGTAGTATCCATCATTTCTAAGAGGAATGAATCAGAGAAGCATTATTTTTGCTTTACAAACAGCAAATTTAAAAGAGATTAACTATGCACATATTGTACCATAAAAAACCCAAATCAAAAAGAGTTTTTGCCTTCAGAAAAATGTGATATGATAAAATACCCTAATTGAGATATTTTGCTATATAAATCCATATATGATAGCAGCAGCATGTCTGAAATAACGTGGATTAGAAGAAATAAAACTGGAAAAGTAAGAAGCACCAAAAAGAAATGGATGGAGGGACATTTAGTGAATTATTATAAAGTTAATTGGCAACATCTCAGCAACATGCCTGACTGTAGAAAGGCCTCCTTGTAGGGGCAGAGTCTGCAAGTGTAAATATAATTCAGAAAGCTGTCATACCTTTTGAGCCTTAGCTCACTTTATAATGGCTTGAGGCAAAATGGAAAACTGTTCTGTTGTGACAAATAAAATTCTATTAAAAAATGAGTAATGCTTAATGCTTAGTATACTCCTTGGTGAGGAGATGCAACTAATTAGCTTTTTTTTTTGGCTTCAGTTCAAAACTGTGCCACCTGATGGTGTGAAGTTGTATTAATGCCTATAGAGCAGTTTGCACATTAGGAAAGGTCTGTGCTTATCAATGCTAAAAGATATAGAGACTGACGATAATGTGCACTCGCACCTAGATGCAAACAATGACATTGTGACATTCCAAACAATGTCAAACATAATTGCATATTTCAAGAGGACGTTGTTGCTTCCATCTACCATGCATTTCTGCATGTTAGAGGAGTGTTGGTGCTGAGCTGTCATACTTAAAACATGGGTACATCTTGAAATTCAAGCTAAAAGAAAGAATGATACTGCTGACCTCAAATAAACCAATATTTCTCATCGCTGCTAATTATTAGTAACGAGGATGGAAAAAGTTCATATTTGGCATTTTCTTATCAACTTGTGTCAATTTTAATAAACCATCCCTAGTTTTTCTATAAGACGTCACAACAACACTTATACAAACTATACAGCTTTTTGCACAATCGAGATATCAGTTTATATCTGTTAATACAAGTATTAAATGTCATAATCAAACTAATAATCTACTTAATTTTACAGTTGGAAAAGGTTTAGTCTGAAATGGCTACAGATGGATTACAGTCTATTAAGCAGAACTGGGACATCCATGAAATACTAGTAGTTATCCTTAAAAAAACAGCACAAGTTTAGGGATTACAGTTGAGTGTGGTCTGTGACATTTGTAGAGGCGGTGCTCTGAGTACAACCTTTTATATCTCAGCCGCAGTAATCTTCTAGGCTGACAGGCTTACTAAGCCTGCCACCCCACAAGGGAGGCCTTTTCCTTGTAATAAGGGAGGAAGCATAGCTAGTTGGTGGGGAACAAGTAAGGTCATTAAAAGAAAGGTACGTACCTGGGAAAGCTGAAAGAATAAAGATGTAATTCAGTAGACGTACCAAGAAACTGCAGCCGTTGAATATGCAGATGCTCTTGTGTCACAAAAGACAATAAAAATATTTTCATTTTTTAATATTTCTCATATGTAGCTTTAACTGTGTTCACATCTAACTGGTCATGCTTGTTGTTCTGTGTTTACATCCTTGTAGTGGTTCCCAGCGCTGCCACAATCGTCATCGTGGTGTGTGTGAGCTTCCTGGTGTTTATGATCATCCTGGGTGTGTTCCGCATCCGGGCAGCACACCAGCGCACCATGAGAGATCAGGAGAACGGCAAGGAGAACGAGATGGACTGGGATGACTCGGCCCTCACCATCACCGTAAACCCCATGGAGGTAAACAGAAAACAAGACAATGCTTGGAGAAAGGCAAGATAATTGAGATGTTCATAGTGATTATTCAGTGAAAAGCTACATGGTTCAGTTGCAGCCTAGATGGCTTTTTATCAGCTTATATATTCTCTATGATGCTCTGACAGCGTCCTAGATTTTATCTGAGTCCTAATAATTGTCCCTCCCTCTGGGGACTGAGAGGAGGGGATTGCGACATAGTAGTATTTTCTCTTTTTAAAAAATTAAGGAATCAAATTTCTATAGTTTTGTCACTAGTGAGGTAGTGTAGTGTCATAGTTTCAAAAGGTCTCCATGTTCTTGCACCAGCAAGCCAACATTTTATCCTCTGGCAATAGAAAATAAATTCTTATGGTCAGGGTCTTAACACTTTCATGTTAAAATCATTATTTTTTTTAATATTGTATTTTTACTTTATAATCGCAGGGCTGTACTGTTTCAACTACAAGCTTGTCTGTTAAATGAGACCTCATATCCTTAATTATGAAATTCAGTTAACAGGCATCACTGTTGTTTCAGAAATGCAGAATTCAGCGATGTATATGTTAAAGCGATGTCTTACAAATTCAGATAAATGAATCAATATATGAAAGAGATGTTTATAAGAGATTCTCCTCAGAAAATCAGTCATCACAACAATTCAAGAATGAATTTTTTCCTCAGAAAACCAGGTTGTGTTTGTGTGTTTTATTTCACAAACTGTGTCAAAAGATAGAAATGCTACGATGTTGGAGACAACCAGGTTGTCATAAGATCTTCAAGAATAACCCTTACCTACAGGAACAGACAGCTGCTGCTGTTCCAAGCCACACTAATGATATTAAAACCTCATAAAACTGGACAAAAATAACAAGCTCTGGTCAAAACAACGAAATGTGTCCAAGCCTTCTCACATGCCACACAGGGCTGTCACATTTAAGCTCTGCTAACAGGACTTAGGATTTAGTAAAACAAAGGAACGCCTAAGCTTAAGGAGACTATTAATGCCCTGCACTCTTTGTTTTATAGACTTTACATGGCTGCATGCAATATTCATGGTAAATTAGTGATGAAGAGAGAACAGGTTCATCATTTTTATAAACAAATAGGAGGGATAATGTACCAGTGTATGTAATGAGGATTTTCAGATAAAATGTAACTAATAAATATGTCAAATCAGACTGCAAAAAAAAAATGCTTAAGAGAACATTTTCTGACTTCTTGACTGTTTTCAGTGGTTTTCTGCTTTTTTATTCTATTTAAACGAACCTCATATCCTACTGAGCTGAAAGGATGACGTCATGCTGAATATGTCATCAGTTGTTATGATCCAATAAAAATTAATCATGAAAAATTATACCACCCTTAAACTGTATCACTGCATGAAATCAGTGTTTCTGATGCATGAAATAGAATTTAGGTCAGCCCGACATTTTATATTTGTCAGGCAGATGATGAGAGGGATGAAGCAAAGTAGGAGGAGGTAGAGATGAAGCATGGCCTGCAAGAAAGAGCCGATGCTTGATCACGCCACCGTTCAACCCCATATCTAACATCTAGAACTAAACTGAGGAGTACTTGAAAGAATAACTTGTCTCTGTAAAAGACATCATCCTTCCCACTGTCTCTATTACAGACATATGAGGACCAGCACAGCAGTGACGAGGAAGAGGAAGAGGAGGAGGAGAGTGAGGACGGGGAGGAGGAAGATGACATCACAAGCGCCGAGTCAGAGAGCAGCGAGGATGAGGAGGGCGGGGAGCCAGAGGACCAGCAGGGATCCAGCAGACAGCAGCAGCTGGAGTGGGACGATTCCACTCTCACCTACTAAAACACCCGATACAAGCGCTACCACACGTACACATCACCAGCTCACGTTCACTGCTTCACCCCCCCTCCAGTTTCTTGTCTTGGAGCCATGATGTAAAAACAAGAAGAAAAAAAAGAGAAGAAAATATCCCTTAATCATAATGCGGTCACGGCTTTCCGGTTGTTATCTTAGTGGTGGTCTCATTGTCGTGTAGTCATCACCCGACTGCTGATTTTTACTTATTATTTATTATATTCTAATTCCCAAGAAATCTTTGTTTGAACTGTGTAAGGAAGCCAACCCTGCACTCTTTGTTGTCGAGGTCGTCAGAAGGAACATTTTCTTTTTCTGATGTCCGTTTTTATCTAATGCTTTTCGATTTGTTTGCCGTTTAACTCTTAAAACAGCTTTGACTTCAGTTTTCTTGAATTATAGTCCACGGTGAACCATAATTTTAACATGTAGCCTGCAATTTCTCTTTTCATTTTTCTTGTTTTAGTGCATGAGGACATTTGGGAAGTCAAACAAACTGCTTTTTAAAGATGTTGTAAATATGAAGAAACCATGTAATTAGTCAATGTGTTAGTGAAGGCCCACTCATCAGGGTCCAATATCTAAAAAGCTGCAGTATGTAATGTAGAATATTTGTGTCACGCAGCCTGTAGCATGTCGCTAAGTTTCTGCAAAAGCTGTTCCATCTCGCTTGTACAATGCGTCTGCCTCATGATGAGAAACCCAGGACTGTTACGCGGAGGTTTCCATGATAAAGTGGTGTCCATTTTGTCTTTTTAGTTTCCGCAACAAGTGAAATGAGTTCTTTCGCTTCTTTGATTTTTTTTTAACATAGGCAGGACTGCTTCATGGTTTCAGCTCCATATGTGCTTCGCTCTGCTTGCACAGGTGGCAATGCTCGACTCCTAGTGTTTCTGTTATTTTATTCCCAGTAAATCTCGCTGTTGTACAGATGGGATTTTCTTTTTGTCTGAAGTAATCACACCTAGAGAAATGCTTATGTACAAATCAACACTTTGTGTGGTACTTCACAACATCGGGTCAGCAGGGCTGTTTATCTTTAGATATAAGGTACTAAAATGTCTGCTAGTGCATTTGGAGAAGCAGAGATTCACCCAGCAGCTTCAAAGCCTTTCTCCTAGACCTGCTGTGCAGACAGAAGTAGGAAGGAGAAACCTGTCCAACGACTGGAGGAGCATAATTTAAGACGGATTGAGGTTTAGTGGAGACTTTGCTGTATGATGCTGTTGCAGGCATCGTATTTGGGGAGTGAAATGAAAGGATTTATTAGGGTTACTTTTTGCTTGTTTTTATGTCATGACACGGCTATTTAATCTTGAATTAATAATCCATTAGCTATTTGGATGCATTTTTAAGCTGTTTTCTGATTACAAGCGTATCAGAAATAATAACTGAGGGTTTAACCGCACATCTAGGAAAACATTTTAAAAATGAATTGCAATCAAATTCTGAAGCGAGATATTTTTTGCAGTTTACCACTAGATTTTATTGTACATGGAACTGTACTGTAGAGTTGTTCTAAAATATTTGTTTACATTTGGTAAACTTATTTTCCTGCTGGTATTAGTATAAAGCTTATACAATTGATTGGGAAAATGTGTTCAGACTCTTATCTCCTCTCAGACACTGTTGTAAATATCTTTCACCAAACCAGATAATGAAGACCTTCATACACTTCAATGTGTAGAGTTTGTCCCGTGTTTTGGTCCTCGGAGCTGCATTTGTTGAGACCAGATTTGGGGCATTGCGATGTGCAGACGTGGCATTACCGGGATTAGAGAAGATGGTGTTGGGATTTTCATATTTTACATGTAAGTCTATTTTTAGAGGCCAAAACTGATGTTTAAAAAAACTGATTTGAGCCTTGTTTTGGAAACGGAGCTTCTTTGAAAGGTTCAAATCACAAATATAATTTTTTTTTTGGTTTATTTATGTTTGTGGTGGAAACACAGTGACCAGTCTCCCTTCTGTAATAACTCATAAAAACATGGGTCAGGTCTGAGCCGGCTGAGATAGGTGTGCCTTTTGCCGATCATAGTGTATCATAGTGTGATCATAGCAGGTCTAACAAAAAAATGGAAAAAAAAAACGACAAAAAACCTATCCACTCTTTTTTTGTGGCATTTTTTTTTTTTTATTTGTTTAATGCTAGATTTATTTTTACATAGCTGAGAAGCCATTTTCTCTCAGTTGGTCAAATTAGTAGTCCACCACTAGTTTAATTAAAAGTGAAACATTTTACATAGATGTCATGTGTCCTTGTAGATGTTTTAGAGGATGTAGATCCATATTGTATCTTCTATAGATATTGTACTAAATCCTATTAACGGAATCCACCTTTAAAAATGTACAGTACATTGTAAACTTGCTTTGGCAGCATATGTGGGCATACTGCGACCTGACCTGTATGTGTATACTGGACGTGATTTTGAAAGGTTTCCTATTGCCTGAATTGTAGAGAAATGATTTTTTGGGCAGCATGAAATTCACCAGTTACAAAAAAAGCCTGTCAGCTCTGAAATCCTCACAATTTCATCATGTCAAACACTTCATACCAGCTACAGTTTAAACGTCTGTGAGTCACCAACGCGTGCGCACGGACTCTCCAGTGATGCCAGCATCTGCAAGCTTAGTGGGTTGTTTGCTCTCTGATCGGTCCCTGAGCCAAGCAGGTGAAAAGCAGCCATACTTTAATAACACTGAGGAATCTACTTTGCATGACACAGGTTTGTTTACGTTTCATGTGGAGTTGTGAGACTGGGGTAAGAAAGAAGCTGTGATACACTGCTGATTCTCAGATTGTCTGTTTCACAAATCCATGACACTCCAGAGATGATTTTTTTTTTCTTTTAAAAACTATGCTCATTAAGGATGGTGGCAATGTTTTCCGAACAGTCAGATGTGTCCTTTGTGCTTGTTGGAGCTGATCTCTTTCCTACCAATTGAAATTGTAGTGAAGTTGATGCTTGCTCGCAAACTAAATAAAGGATGATGAGATGGAATGTAACGTCACTCTTCTGTTTTCTTTCTCCTGTAACCCCATGTTCATGTGTTATTGGTGAAAACGTCCAGGAGCAGAATGTGAATGCACCGCTGGCGTAGTTATTAAAAGACTTAAGCGAGACTGTCTTGGTGGTGGTGAACAGAAGTCCTGCAGAGCTCATGAATCCAAAGGACAGTTTCACATTTTAAATCAAATTAATATATTTTTTATTTATTTTCACACCCCAAACATTTCAAAGCTGATGATCATTGCTGGGTGCTGTAAACATTGCAACATCAAGGTCACATTAAATTTAATAGGGCTTGGTGTTTAATTTTAAACAGTCAACTAAAGCACAGTTTAAAATTACATGATCAAATAATGCAAAGCTCTGTAAAATAACAAACACCTGATTATATAAGTATGATGTTAAAACCCGACAGAATATCCAACTGCAGCTTTCGGCTCAGGAGAGTTTCTTCTGATCTTCTTTGCATATCCTTAATGACATTCGGGTTCAGTTATTCAACAGATGATGGGAGGACTTAATCACTTTACATCATCAGATGAAGCCAGCATTGCTCATGGCAGATTAATCTCTCCTTGCTCAGCAGTTAAAAGTCCAAAGACAATAAATCAAAACCTCATAAGACTTATAGCTGCTACAGACCTTCGGTAACGTTTTAACATAAGGTCAACAATCAGAACTGGGCATTTCTGATCAAACTTTAGTCAAGCTAAGATTGTGTTTTTGAACATTATATTCACACCAGCAAGGGGAGGCATATTTACCACAGGGGTATACAAATATTCTGGAATAAAAACCTAGTTAAAAAATCCTAAAACAAGGATTGAAAGCAAATATTGAAGGTGAATAGCTTGTTTGATACCTCTGATGTACAACGATATGATTACTGCTGGGGTACAACTACATAGACCTATCAGTACTTTACACGCATCAGCATTAACAGGGATATCAGATAAATCTGAGGAGCTGTAAGATAATTGACGGCACAACAAAGTCATAGGTTTGGGAATCTTTCATTTTTAGTCAAATATTGAATCATTTAGAGTTTTGAGTAAAGTGCAAATGAAGAAAGCTTTTACTTTGTGAAACTGAACAATTCATAAACGAAATGTGATCAACTCTGCATGTCACGTTTAAGACATACGATCCAAATCCTTCAACAATAGGTTGTATCTTTACAGTGCTTTGAAAATCCCTTATATGATAAGACTTTATTGTAAAATTAACTAAAACAGCCAATAAATGTGGAGAAGAGAACAATTCCTTCTGAAATGTGATTAAAAGGCTGGCATAAAATTGGATTATTCAAGTTGACTACAAGTGCCACTAACTGTTCACTTGTTTAGAGAAATCGCTTTTTCTCTAAAGCGACTTGCATCTGGGACGTGGGGTTCAGTGTCTTGCCCAAGGACAAGGGAAGCCAGGAATCGAACCACCAACTTTCAGATTGGCAAACAACTGCTCTTACCTCCTGAGCTGCAGCCTCCCTACTTTGAAATGATGTGCTATGGACTAATCTTGTCCTTGTCTTTACTTAGTATCAATGCATGGATTTTGTATAAGGTCCATTTAATTTCTTATAGGATATGATTGGCAGATATAAGAGCGTGCCGATTCTGCATCTCATCAACTTGCACTGCATGCTGTTAACTGGAAACACTGGAGGTTGACATCGTAAAGTACGGCTTCCACAGTGCATTGTGTACTGGGGATTTGGAAAGATCTGATTCACTTAGTGTTTCTGTTATTTTCTCCAAAGCCTTAATGACCAACTAATTGACAATATTAATTAAAACTAGCCACTATAAAAGGAAATTAACCTCTAATAAACAATTAGGAATTTTCAAGTATAAAAACAGACACAGCAACCCATTACAGCACATATCACATCACAATGTTCATCCTGAGCTTCTTCCACTATCCTCTACATTCATGCGCATATTTTCATATTCATCAGATAACATGCTCGTACCTACGATAACACAATCTCACACTTATCTGGACAAATAAAAACACATTTATAAAAGTTCAGAGGTATAAAATACTGCTTAAAAGTGTAAGCATCGATAGGGAAACCTAAAAGTTTGCTGATTATGTACAAAATCTGGAACCAAGTAGCACTTTTTTCTCCAAAATTAGACGATAAACAATGACATAAAATTATTTGGTAAACTTGCTATACCTTGGTTTTTACACCAGAGCTTGCTAAAGCCATGATTTTATCTTCCGAACCTAGAAAATAAAATAAAAACAAATTGAATAAAGAAAAATGTGAATATGAACAGAAAAAAACACATGACCAAGTATTTAAGAGAAAACTTAAAGAGAAAAGGTATTCTCACCAAGGTTTGCAGTCACTTTTTCAAATTGGCTCAAAGTAGCCGTAGCATTTTCTGTAAGGAAAGTCTCATCCTCTGGAGTAAGCTGTGGGAAAATATATTTACAACATTAGACTTTCTTCAGGGATTCTTAGGCAAATACTCCATCAACTTGGCTTCAACTACACAACTAAAATAAATCACAACATCTTGAAAAGACGATTTGGACACAAAAGCTCAAATTCTGATTTTCAACTCAAACTTTACTGTGTGGGGTTCTTCACCTTCTCTCCAAGTTTCCTTAGTGCTGTGAGGATTTCCATTTTCTGCTGCGTGTGCACATCTCTTGACAGTTTCCCCACCATCACATCTCGGTCCATCTACCCAGAGTGTCACACAACATTACATTACATTACAGTCATTTAGCAGACGCTTTTCTCCAAAGCGACTTACATCTGAGAATAAGAACAACACAAGCACAGAATCAAACAGTACAGGACATCATAGATAAGTGCAGTCGAACTGCTGTAGTGTATTTGGGCACAGGTGTTGCCTGCAGTGCCAAAGAAATTCAGCCAAAGAAATCCACACATAAACACTAAGAGGTGAGTGAACTTTATAGCTGTGACAAGGGTGTTTAGAGAAGGTGATGCTGATCAGCCACCTTGCATGCCTTTGCTTGAACTTGACATGAGTTCAAGCAACAGCATGTTATCAAACTGGCAAAACTTTATCTTCTTAAACATTTATAGGATTTATAGGAGAGTATCCATGTTGGTTTTAATACTGTGGTTGATAAATATACATTAAAAGTTGTGATTCTAACCTCTGCTAGTCTGGTTCTCAGCTGTCCTGGCTGCTTCTTAGCAAAGAGTCGTATCACCTGTGGGGTTTTGAATGCCTGACTGATGGCAGCCTGGGTTGCCTGATGGAGACAAACATTTTAAACACAATAAAGTCCATTTAATTACCTTCTTTTTAAAATCTCTCACAGTCAGGCAACCAAAAAAGTGTATGAGCACAATTTATAAAATGTCCATACCAGCTGCATGCCACTAAGCTCATCCACCAGGGTCATGTCTCCTGTCATTATCTTCTTTAGGGAGTCATTGAATTCACCCAGCTGTTCCAAAGTTTCCTTCTTTGTTTCCTCATACTCTTCCTCGTCAAGTTCCTCTCTAGAATAAACAAGGTACCGATAAGAAACAAAGATAAAGGCTAACATGTTGAACTCCATTGAGATTATTTGTCCCTTGATTTTGCACCTGCATTCCTCCAGGTCCTGAAGCTGCTGCATCAGTCTGTCGAGCTGTTCCTCCATTTTCTGCTTCAATTTACCAGTTTCTGATTTCCCACGAGAAGCCATTCTCTGCTAAAATCTGGTTTACAAACTTTGGAGAACGCTAAAAGGGAACGAACAACTATCGACTAAACGGGAGATAATACTGGGTGTTTTTGACAAGTATTACTGACGGCTTGTTAATTGTAGCACTATTAAGTAATTCTATGGATAAGCTGTACGAATTTAAATACTAAAAGCTTGTGCACATTGTAAAACTAGCATAGTTGGCTGAATAGCAAGTTAGCATGCTAAAGCAAAGAAAGCATCTCACCAGGGCTCCTTTTTGTAAACAGTTCAAAGTAAAATGTTTGCGTGAACTGGGAAAAGAACACCATCAATTATCAGAAAGACTTAACTTGTAGTAAAAACAAAAATAAATAAGATAAAATATGTTTATAATACGTTTACAATGTTACGCCCTGTTAGAGATTTGTGATTGTGAACCTAACTTGCAAACGTGGGTGCGGTTCTCTTCGTCCTTGCCCATTGGATCCAATCAGATTTGTCGATTACAGCGTAATCTATTACGTCAGTACGTACAGGAAGTAGGTGAATCATTTAGCAGAAGGTCGTTTTAATTTAATAAGGAAACGCGTTATTTGTTGCCAGTTTGACTTCATGTGTTGTAATTTTAAAATATTTAATAGTACTTAAAGGTAAAATAACAGTATGCTTAAGCTAAAAGCAAACAATTCGTATATTCTTTGATAGCGTTAAGGTAAAATAACTTAGCTTAACTTGGCTTATAACTTTGGTTACTATTTGTTATTTACATACACGCCATACAGACCTTTCATGCAAGTCTAGAAACCATAATGATTTCAAACATGTGACACTGAAAAGCATTTAACCTAATCAGTCTTTGCATGTGTTACAGAGCAAACAGCTCCAGCATGGAGACGCAGAATGTAACCAAAGTGGTCCTGCTGGCCTGCGGGTCCTTCAACCCCATCACTAACATGCACATGAGGATGTTTGAACTAGCTCGCGATCATCTGGAAGACACAGGTTAAATGAAATGTACATTTCACTGATCTATTTTTCTATAAGCAGTTATTTACATAGACACAATATTGTATGTTGTGAGCACCACATTTGATATCTGAGTAAAATATTATATTAGAAGTGGGACATTTCTTAGACTTTTAGATGAAAACTTTAACTCGTTGTATAATTAGATACCCCTTATAGAGAAAATATTCAAATAAATTTAATATGGCACATTTGACATAGTTAAAATGTTCCAATTTGATTGAAATTATGATTATATTTTTATAGTGATTCTGGATCTGTAATTTTCTGGGAAAAAAAAGTTTGAACTTTCACCATAGCTATGTAGCCGGTGGTGCTCTATGCTTAATCATACTTCTCACTTTATATTTAAGGTCTATACCATGTAGTAAAAGGAATAATCTCACCAGTGGGTGATGCTTATAAGAAAAAAGGTTTGATCGAGGCTTTTCACCGGATTGAGATGGCAAGATTGGCAACAGAAAGCTCAGACTGGATAACAGTAGATTCCTGGGAAAGCTTTCAGCCAGAGTGGTTGGAGACGGCGAAAGTTGTTCGGTAAGATCACAGTTCGATCATCTTGATCATAGCAGTGTCTGTGCTTGTGATGTGACATGTTTTGAAGCAAAAATAATAATAATAGAAAAAAGTAAAACAACACATGGCTGGTTAAACTTTGAATAAGTTTTTAGCTCTATTGTCTGATGTTGTCAGGTGATCCCTATCTGTCACTCAACTATATATCAGGGATATTAGCATAGCTGACATTTAATTACTGTTACATTTTTTGTAACTGCATCTCCTGAACTGTGATTATGGTAATCAATACTGACATAGATTATACCAAATGTTTGAATCCCAGTGGTGTTTACTGAAGTTTCTTGAAGGGACCGTCCTGTCACGTTATCGGTGTTATTCTTCCATACAGTATATGAAATGTTCAGCAAGTGCATTGCAACCAAGTTCACAAAGTTCATAATATTATGTGTTATATACAATTTCATTCTTTATTAATGTCTTCTGTAAGGTGCAATATCTTTTTCAAGTTATTACAGCAACAGAGGCAGAATTAACTGGCTTTAAATGTATCTTTGCATGTTTGTGAAGGGTTATAAGTTTATCATACAATTAAGCATATAGTTGATGTGATGACAAGAAATGAAATTATAGTTTATTGGTGAATGTGACAGAAATATCATTTTAAATTATTTTTACTTAAAGATCTCTGATTTATATTTGTATATGTTTATAAATCCTTTATTACTGATTTTAAAGCATATTTTAGCGATTAAAAGCAAGAGGCAATATCTTTGTTCAGGAACAAACTTGTGGATACAAGAAAATTACTAAAGATGACTGAGCCTTTTGTATTTTTAATTGCATTCCTGTATTAGATTCTGACTTCTAGCTTTGGGGAAATTAGTAAACTAATCTGGATGCTATTAGTCAGGGATGTTGAGTGTTAGGCAAAATGGTTATTAGTATGAACTGCTAACTTCTCCCTATAATGTCTACTTGCATTAAAAGCATGTAAGTGAATGAATTAAAATGATTTTGTGTAGTTGGTGAAATGCATCAAAATGTTTATTGGCTGCACTCTTACAAGCACTGGAAGTTGTGGACAAACATTTTTATTGATACTTTTGTATCAAAAAACCAAACCTTATTTATGTTTTATGTCGTCACACAGACATCACTACGAGGAGCTGCTTGCAGCAGAGCATAACGATGATGACGTGGACACAGTCAAGTATGGAAAAAAGAGACGCACAGAAGAGAGTTATATTGCAAGCTCGGCTCACCTTAAAAAAAGAGGTGAGTCATGTATGGATATGCATTACTGCAGAACTCAGAAAATCCCTGTTCAGTCAGACAGCACACCTGTTCCTGCCTCTATTGTGCTTGCAATTGCCCCTATTCTGTTTAGCTAGGGTGTGGATGTTGAAGTGTAGTAATTCATGGGGACTGACGTCAAGTCACACCTGACAAAAACAGGTGGTGTGTTGGAAAGAATAAGGTAATTCTGTGGGGAAGATTTTCAAGAACAGGTGAAGTACAAATTCCATAATGCTTTAATGCATTCACAGTATTCATTCATTTGTCCTACCTGAGAAATATTTCATTACCACAATTTCTCTCACAGATTACAAACGTTATCAAAATGAAATATCAAATTGAATAGTGTCTCCCCTGAATTACAAAGGCGTTGTGCAACACTTTCACACAGTCGGCAAAAGAATTTGATCTGTACAATAATGTTATTCAAACTTATCTTTAAAGAACTGGTTAGCTACAGAGAACTGGTAAAAGAAACCTGGTGCATTAAGGGGGAGGTCGCTGGGAACTTCACTATAACTAAACTATTCTCTGTGCCCAGATGGCCCCCAGCTGATGTTGCTCTGTGGAGCTGATGTCCTGGAATCTTTTGGGGTTCCTAATCTGTGGAAGCAGGATGATATCGCTGAGATCGTGGGCCGCTACGGTGTGGTTTGCATCACCCGGAGTGGCAGCGACCCACACAAGTTCATCAACCAGTCAGACGTGCTGTGGAAGTACCGCAACAACATCCACATCGTCCACGAGTGGGTGACCAACGAGATCTCAGCCACCCATGTGCGGCGTGCATTGCGTCGAGGTCGGAGCGTCAAATACCTGCTGCCCGACAGCGTTGTTCATTACATCCATGGGCGCGATTTGTACAGTGCTGAGAGCGAGGAGAAGAATGCCAGTGTGGTGCTAGCACCCCTTCAGCGATACACAGGCGCCTCATCGAGTTGATGTAGTTTACTGGAACGCCTGCACACACGTCCAGTTTATTCCTGCTTCCAACGGTGCCTCTTTTACAGAACACGGCATTCTGATGATGAGTGTCTTACATTATGCCATATATTTTGAATGATTAGTAGTGACGTTTTTTCTTGGACTAAATTAGCAAGAAAACTACCAGCTGAGCACCAGTTCAGCCAGTTTACTCTGCTGCAAATCAATATGCATTATAATAAAAAATGCATTTTAGATTTGGTTCAATATTTCCATTTATATGGTGTTTGTTATTGCACAAATTAGAACAAATGTTTTTCTTCTTGGTTTGCACTAACAGTGTGGTAGCTTGTTTTGCTCCCAGAACTGGATTTTTCCATTCACTCCCTCAGGCAAGAGTTCAAAGGAGGCGACGTACTTCATGCATTCACTGCTGCAGATTGTTTTCTTTTAAAAGTGTGATGTGAAAACAACTCTTTATTTTCCACTTGGGAGTGCATCACTGTTGCAACAGCACTATTGCGAAATAAAAAACAAAAAGAGATCATTCTCAATGAAGTGTCACTTTAATTTATTTGCTATTTAGTTGAATCTAGCTTATGTTAAAGTTCCTCATCACTATCAGATGATTATAGATTAAATAAATGATAAACATATTGTAATAACAGCAGAATTACATGAATGTATAGCTGCTTTACAGTTGTATAAGAAGCTGTATCTAAGTTTAAATGTTGGAAACAATTATATTGTTTTAGAAACGTGAATATAGTTAAGACCTTTTTTTTTTTTTTACATAAAAACAACCCCAACTGCATTTTTTACCTCTCTTCACTGGGAAAATATTGTCTTTGTGTCTGCCAAGCATCTTGTTTACTAGTTGTAGATTGTAGAGTATGAATCAATGTCGGTATGAATTTCCTCATTGCACAGACAGGTGTGAAGTTCCAGAGCAGTTCTTGGTCAGAAAATAGGTGCATTCTTGATTTGAGGCTAACAGAGGCTTATTGCAGATTTCATTGGTATAATAGTAAAAAAAAAATGGAACTTGTCTTTTCCTCTCTACGCAATTACTGCAGAGTTCATAGTGGAGTTTGACTTAACCGTAGCTGTTCGAGTGATGCACTGTCAGTATTCTACTTGGTGCCGGAGTGCAAGTTTGAGATCTACCATCCTGCACCTTTCAGAAGCAACCCTTGTTCAAACACACCTGAATAAAATGAACGACTTTCCAGGCCTCTGCAAAGCAAACACACATATAAGACATTCAGCTTGTTGATTCAGGGATGCATTTAAAAGTTGCAGTATGTTAGATCTTGGTGAACAGAATTGGGCTTCCCTGCTAATTATTTATTGTATTGTTTGCAGAATGTTGTAGGAAAAACCTTCCCACAAGCATCAATGCCAGCGTATTTTTCCTTTCAGTTTGAAATCTGTCATCATACCTTGCAGTAGGACCTGCTGGACACGTCTGGTTTCCCATTTACACTCCAACATTGACGAGCACCTCCCTTATCCTCACATGATCCTCAGGTGACAGCAAATGAGGTTGTGGGACACACCCATAAATTTACCATGGGGTCTTTCTCAAAAGAGAACTCAGAACTTTGCATGCACCTTGTGGCTTGCGGATATTTTTTAACACAGTTCTCAGTAAATAATTACAAAAGGGTGATCGGTATGCCTGCCAGTCTCTGCGGTTCGTGGGAAATGATCAGCAATGTGAACTTTGAGGGCTACATGATGGCACTTGGTGAGTACATCAGAACAGTTTAAGTAATATCTCAGGTGTAATACATAACATTCATCAAAATAAGAGCAGTGGGGATGAAAGCAAGATAGTGTACACTGCAAAAACTAAAATATAAGTAAGATTAAACATCTCAAATCAAGGACACATGCTTTTTATATAAAATGTAAGATAATTATTCTTAGCAGGTTTTTTCAAGATTTTTTTTACTTGTTTTAGGAATTCTTGACAGGTTAATGTTTCTTGAAATAAGATAAATGATCTGCCAATAGAACAAGAAATTGTATCTTATTTCAAGGAAAATTAACCAAATTTTTGTAGGTTTTTTTCTTGTTTTTTTAAAGCCAGTTTTTGTAGTGTAGAATAAATATCAGGCAGCAGTGGTTTTTATGATGTGCACGAGGCTGTGGGAGTCTACATCTTCATGAATTTATCTGAAAATCAGTATTTTCCCATTCCAGGTATTGGCCCTTGTTTAAGAAAGATTGCTCTAAAGG
>JBAMHX010000015.1:15671768-15683142 GCA_037177515.1 Pseudomugil tenellus
CGTCACTGCAATGCTTTGGTCAGATATTACAGCCCAGTGGTATCAAGACTGTAACTATTATTATTGGTAAAGATTCATCCTTTCAGCTGGCTGAATGTAAAGAAAAAAGAAAAAACAGATTTTGTTTCCTTCTACTGATGTCTAGTGTTTGTATATAAGAACTAGATGGTTGATACTGTCGGTTGTATATTAATCTGTGCTATGCATAAGACTTTCTGCCTGTATTTCTCCAATGTAAGATGCAGTTAGGTGAAGGATATGTAAAATGCAGGTTTTTATGTTACATGTAAATTTTGTAAAATAAACATAATAAAAAGTTTATAATCAATCTGTGTCATACAGTGCAAAAAATTAACTCGTAATTGCATTTGATTGTCACTTTTGAGTTTTAACGTTTTTTTACCATTACATAACCTCTTTTTCTGGAAGGGAGAATAAGGGTTGCATTTTGTGTTAGAGCTGAAGAGTGTTTGGATTTATTTGGATTAAAAATAAAAAATTTGATGCATTTTAGTTTAAAATATGATTTCTGTACTGTTTACCTGGATGATATACCGCCCAACATGCTCTCTGGTGACAAATAGGTTGCGGGCAGCTTGTAAAAAAAAAAAAGCTTTTACCAGGAAATGGTTAATGAAAGAGCTGCCAGTACAAAAAGACTAAAAGAAATAACAGAAATGTTTAAAATTGAGAATTTAACATTCTCACTGAATATTAAAATGGAACAGTTCAATAAATACTGGAAGTAATGGGAAAGTTATGTTGACCAGGTATTGATAGTTCATTTCTGTAAGCTGGGGTTGGAATGGAATAATGCAGTTCAACAGATAAATGTATTTATGAATTTTTACAGCATTACGATCTACTTGACCACGTTCATAAGCCAAAGAGTGTATCTACTCATGGACTGAACAAAAAGACATCCAGAAAGGGAGGTAGGAGGTGGACTGCCTGGGGTTACACATATAACAAATAAGATGTTGGGGACATATTGAACCTCTATTTGTCCACCTGGATAACTTGATCTTGAATACCTGACTTCTGTCATTGTAATATTGGTTGTTTGTGCATTTTCTTTCCTTTTATTTTTTCTTTCCTGGTGTTTTCTATTATTATATTTTATTTTAAATGTCTATCATTTGTAAAAACAAAAAAAACAAACAAAAAAAACATTTTAATAAAAATAAAGTTAGGAAAGGTAAACATTAAATATTTGTCTACAGTGTCTGCTCTAACTTGCATTACTTGTATAAAAGCACAAAAGCACATTTTTTATCTCTGCATGTGAGCGGCTCAAAAAGAGAAGTTTTCTATGCAACACATTGATGTCTCGCACAGCCAGTGGCCCCCCTAAGTCACGTGACCCATTGTAGAACCAAAATGGCCGCTGTTGTATTTTGACGTATAATAGCTAGCTGCTTTTCTTTTTGTTATCTTATTGATAGAAAACTAGCAAACGACAGACATTTTGGAGGAACTGTATTTTGCCATCCTCTGTATATCAATGTGCTAGTTTTTATCTTGAGGACAATCAAGATTGACACGAATTTGTTGAACGAGTTAGACTATGCATATTCAGCTCTAATACAAGCTAGCTAGCTGGCTCTGGCTGGCATACTAAAGCAATTGAAAGTGAAATAGCTAGCTAACTTAGCTGTGATGATGGAGGAGTTGAGCGCAGATGAGGTAAGGTGACAACAACAAAAATGAATAAAAGAAATTCAGAACATATATGTATATATTATTGATGGAAAAAATACATTTATTATCGTAAAAAATATTTCTTCACTCTTGGTAGGCGTCTTGCTACTTAGCTAAGTTGCTACAAAAGGTAGCACAGATAATGGCTTAATCTAAATGGAAAAGTATTAGCGAAACATCAACAGCTCAGGAATAGCACGCGTACGCACGTATTCGCTTACTTGGTCTATGTTATTATTTAAATAAAACAACTTTAAATATCACCAGTTAATGGACTAGAGGTCGGAGGTAGGTCTTGTGCTGTCACAGTTGTCTTGATCGTTTTATTTCAACGGAGTACAGGGCTAACGCGCTAATGTGAAACGAAAGTCAGTGCCGTACCATTACATAAAAAATCTATGTATGAAACAATTTAAATGGCTGTGTATGAGACAGGCACTCTTCGTAATTTTTTAGACAAATGTGTTACACTTTGGTCAGTGATTTGATGTGGCATATCTGCTTGCGGAAAGTTAGCTGGTAGTGGCTAACGTTGTTTTGCTAACAGTAAGAAATTAGCCTGCGAGACGACTCAGCAGAAAAAAAACCCCATATAACACCGGGACACCATTGTGCAATCAACTTCAATTATAACCCCCAGTAACATGTTCCAATTTGGTCTTATAAGCTTGCACCTGTTTAGCACTAGGCTAACATTTAGTTCAATGTGTAATTAATTTACAGGAGCTATAATGCTGGTCTTATATGTGAGAATTCTCTATTTTGTACTATAGAAATCGAAAAAAACAAGTATTACTCATAATTTGAGTAATTAAATTGGCAGCTTGGAATTTTCTCGAAAAATCTTTGCTTGAATTTAATTTGTTGGTGGGTCATAGTTTGGTGTTGAATGGATCAATTCTGTTGTCCTGCTGAAGAGAGATAAATGTTTTATTCAGACATGCACTAAAAGGTGACAAACCATATCAGAACAAACCAACTTAAGAGCAGTTTTTAAGCTAGTCAGTGTTGAAAAATACATCCTTTTAAAATCATATTTTATGGTAAAAATGTAGGATAGAACCAAGTATCTAGGCATGGTATCAGCTGGTACCTAATAACCTTTGGTCTAAAGTTATAACAATTTTCTGATATCACAATAATTCCAAAGTCCTGCACGACAGATGCGAACATGTTACATTTTAATATAGAAATTCACTTTTGAAATTGTAAACATTTCATTTAGGTTTGTTATAGCATCAAATGATTGTTCAAGGTTGTTTTTTATTCTTGATTTTATTCCTCAGATTTGCAGGTTTTATAAATGACAGTTTCCAATAGAGTAACTGATCGAGGCATGGAGATCATTGTAAAAGTGGCTGAATTCGTTTACACGTCAAGGAGTTTGATAAATAGATTTCGAGCTCTATGTGATGTTCAACAAAGTACTATAAGATGGAGAATGCTATGTAATTTAATCAATTGATGGCATTAATATGTTTATGTTCTGGTCTCGTCTCTATCAAATGTGTTGACTGATTCGGAAGATGTGGAAAAGTTATAAGGAAAAGGATTATTTTATTACAGTCTGCAACAAAAAGATCAAACAAAAACATTTTTTGTGATCTCTTCACAGATAAAACCTTTGAAAATACAAGATGTTTGTCACTTTTTTGTGTTAACAGAGCATGGACATGTAAATATGGATTGCTTTTGATTTCAACAACATTATTTAACTTAGTCTTTTAATATAATATTATTTAACATAATTACTTTTTTGGATGTGTAGAAAACAAAATGGCTCAAAATAAACAGAAATGATAAATGTACAATTTTAGTGAACTTTGGTTCTGTAGAGACATGTCAGTAGGAAGATAATTATACAAATTTTTGCACGTTATATATTTCATTTGCCAAGATTAAAACAGCCACCCTCTTTATAAAAAGGCAGATTGAAAACTAGTCACTAAACATTTTATGTCGCTGCTTATTGTATAACCTTATCCATTTATTTACATTTCAGATTCGCAGAAGGCGACTGGCACGACTGGCAGGAGGACAGACGTCACAACCCAGCACCCCTCTCAGCACACCCCTGACATCCCCACAGAGAGAGACTCCACCTGGACCCCTCCCTGGACCCTCAGGTGCCGCACCCCAACCTGTGCCACCAGCTGCCTCTCAATCATTGGGGCTTAATGTCCACAGTGGTACCCCTGCCACATCCCCCATGGGAACCTCTGGTAAGACAAAGTGTAAATGCTACGGTATGTATTTAACCATTTGTGTGTGTGTTGGGGAGGGGTAATTGCATTGTTTCTGTGAGACTTTGAGGATGGACAACATTGATCATCTGAGTACAATATTGAAAAGAATCCAATTTTTTAATATGGTCTGAGTTGCAATAAGTTTTTTTTTAAATCACAGATATTCCTGTTTAACCACAGGTTCAGGCTTGTATCCATGCATTGCTCTAGAACAGCGCTAATCAGATCCAGCTTGCAAGTTCAACAGTCAAGAACGGTTTCAGTGTATCCCTGCTCCAACAAATCTAAATTACATTAATGAGTCATTATTTAAATTTTCATTTGAATCAGGTGTGTTGGAAGAGGGACGCAGTGAAAAGATAGGATTGTGGCCCTCACTGGACCGAATTGAGTCACCCTGCTCTAGAAAATATGTTGCTGGACGCAGCAACAGTTTCCTGGCATTGTTTGTTGCTATGCATAGATGTGCCTGTTGTCATGCAAGTCTGGGGGCCAGTGATGCATTTTGCCATTTAAAAATATACAGTTGTTTATTGTTGATGCTTGTTATTGAACCAGGTGAAGCCTGTTAATTGTAACATGAGATTCTGGGTGTTTGTATGGATTGGGGTTTAAAATAGTATACTACACACATAAATGGAGCTTTGCTTGCCCTCATCAACTTCAGTCCTCCTTCCACCATTTATTTAGATTAAAAATTGATTTATTTATAAAGCACTTTTTATGCTGCAGAGCAACACAAATGGCTTTCAATCGTTGAAAATAAAAGAAAACAAAGTGCATATTAAAAAAGGCAAGGTATCTAAAAAAAAAAGAAATTGAATGTCTTTCACACATATTTTCCACTACACCCCCCCCCCCCCCACACACACACACATACACACCACCCCCCTATTTTTACCCAAAAATAACAGTCACTACTTTCTGCTTCTTACCTGAATGCAAGTATAGAAATACTAATAAAATGAAACACAATAAAAGCGATAAGTGTTGGCCTAACAATACACTGAGGAAATGATATTTTGGGGATCCATCCATATCGGTACCCATGACCAAAAAGGCACCACTACAGAAGCCACCCACTCACACCACAGCTATATAGCTTCAAAGCATTAATGAGTCATGAAGCCAATTTTGCAAAGATTTCGCCATTGCATACATCTCCAGCAACACTACATTGTCCTATTTTAAAATGTCAAGTTGTGGCTTTTCATTGAGGGTCAAAGCAACTGGTTTATAGATTTTATGATCCCCATGGTGAAGAGTTAGATGATCACTACTTATTGATGCAACTAGAAAAGCAGACATGTTAACTCTGCAAAAGGAAAGCTTTAGAGACGAGATTTTGGTATCAAAACAAAAAATAATTTATAAGCCTAATGCTTACTGTTTTTAGGTAGATATAGAGGATGAATTAGTCCTGTCTGATTGGTTTGTCTCTTTAAGACGAATAGAAAGTATATAAAATCAAAAAGAGTTTTTAATTAAACCATCAACTTTCAATCTCACTTAAGGTCAATCCACAACAAAAATGACTTTCTTAGACTTGTTAAAAGAATACTCAGTAATTCATCCCAAATATTTTCAAATATTTGTATCATTCATTTTTTTTTCTTTTTCCAACCAGATTTTAAATCACGCCATTGTGTTTTGCAGGGGTAGCGTATGGTAGCCAGAGCAGCGAGGGTGTGAGCTCCCTCTCCAGCTCCCCATCCAACAGCCTCGAGACTCAGTCCCAGAGTTTGTCCCGGTCGCAGAGCATGGACATTGACCCTGCCTCCTGTGAAAAGAGGTGAACGTTTCTTCATGACATATTATACTACTTTATTCATGATAAATTCACAATTACATTTGTGAAATAAATGACACCAATAAGACTTTCTGTGAACCACTAATCTGTCAGAGGTTGAAATGCAGAGACTAAAAAAGCACTTGGCCTTTTTTTCTGCTCTTCAGCATGTCCCAGGTGGACGTGGACTCAGGGATAGAGAACATGGAGGTAGAGGACAGTGACCGCAGGGAGAAGAGGAACTTGACTGAAAAGGTAAACAGCTTCAGGAATGAGTGCTTCAAAAGAGAGTGGTCCTTGTTAGCCTTTATTATGGGGTTAACTGTACCGTAATTATTCCCATTTTGAGATAAAGAGAGTCTTGAATGCATTACCATGGAAACCATTTGAGCTCTTACACAGAGATATCTGGAGACTTTCTGAAACACTTCTTTGTTTCATTTTCACTTACTTTTGTTTATTCAAACACACCAGTCTCTTGCTGAACAAGGATTACAAGATAAAGACTCGGTATGGTTTTATTAGGGGTGTACTACATTGTACTTTGGGTTTTTATCGGAGCATAATGTCTCCCTCAGGAAACCTCTGCCAACTCCGACCTCTCTGAGGAACAAGCTCTCCAGCTCATCTGTAAGATCCTCCGCGTGTCGTGGAAGGAACAAGACAGAGATGTTATCTTTCTCCCTTCACTAGCTGCAGAGTTTCACCAGAACCCTAAAGACGGTGTGTCACCATGAGAAGCTAATTTTGCGCATAATGCAGTAACGGGTTTGTTTACCCCTTAACATATTTCTGCTGTGTTGACTCAACCTTCACTTTTTAAATTCTGCAGTATACTCTGACTTCAAAGACCTCATCGGCCAGATCCTGATGGAAGTCTTAATGATGTCATCCCAATCACGTGTCCACAACCCGTTTGCTAGCTTAACCGCCACCTCACAGCCAATTGCAGCTGCGAAATCCCCCGACCATCGTCTGACACTGGTGCAGCCGTCGAGCCAAGGTGGCAGCCCAATGGGCCCCAATGCTGGATCGTTCGGAGCCAGCTCTCTGTCCAGGCAAGTACCTTTAAGCAGTGATATGTACTCTTGATGGTTTAGTACTCTTAGATGCACCAAAGCATTCTAAGCAATGGATAGGAGACTGTCATGTGTCCTTGTGATCTTGCTTTGATCATTTCACTTTTTTAAGAAGTGTCATGAGATCATTTTTGTCAATGATGATCTTATCGATGTTATTTACAGCCTGTATGGGTGTGGTAGTCCTCACCCAGTGGCTTTGGATGCAACCAAGAAGACTTGCTCATCTACTTCCACCCCCACTCCATCCACTGTACCATCTACCCTCTCTACTCCACAGTTTGCCGTCCCTCACAGCCCACCTCCCACTCCGAGACACTCCCTCAACCCTCCATCTGCCCCCATGCCCATCTCTCAGCGCTATCGACCATATTCTGTCACCACTCCCTGGGGAGCTCCTTCCCCACTGGGCCCAGGCCAAAGAGGATTTAGTTTCCCTGGACCTTCTCGTAGCCCACCTGGGCCCGCCGTTCCTCCCAACACGCCAGTTCCTATCGCACCACTTAGCCCCCAGTCCCTCTCCTTAAGCTCACCAAGATCTCGCAACCAATTCTCCCCCGTAGCCCCTTCGGTTATGCCTCTTTCTCCCAGATTGAATTCTCAACAGGCTGCCTTTGCTGCCAGGATCCCACCGTCTAGGTATCTCATCTGTCATTTGCATGTTGATATGGAATGTACCTCTCGAGAAAAAACTAATTTTAATCACTAGGTTTATTATGTATATGCTTAGATTTAAGGAGAAAAGTGAAGCATCTCACAATTAAGTCTTAAATGTCTTGTGTTTGTCATTTCCCCTTTATGCAGTCAGCCACACAAGCTTATAATTATCTTGAGAAAATCTTATACTGCTAGTCTGGACTCCCGATTAGCTTGTTAGTGTAACATTTCTTGACTAGATTTCCAACAGTAACAAAAATTTTTTAAAAAATTACCTGTCACAAATGCCAAGTACTAGCATAGATCTAACCAATGAAAAATAGTTTTTTTTACTAATATAAAACTCCACAAAGTTTCAGTGAGTTGACAGTTACATCATTGTCTGTCTATGTTTGTGTGCCAACTATAAGTATGAGTTTTGATTCTGTCGGAGCTGCTAATGTAACATGCCGAATCAGAGTTCTATTACAGGCGGAAAACGTGTTCTCTCCCAAAGCTACAGACAAAATCCGTCATACTTAACGTATATTTAAACACATCATACTGCAAGAAACTTCGGCTCTTTCCATTTTCTTTTGTGCTTCCATTCTGTTTTTTTCTGTGATTTGTTAAAGTTACACATTTGTTTTAATTTTTTTTGTGTGTTCCACCCTCCTTTGCCAGCGTCACATCTCCTTTTATTTTCAATCTCACTTCTTTCTCTGTCTTGTGCTGTTAGCCCCTTGTCGTTCCTGTTTTTTGCCCTTTCTGACATGTCTCAGGACAGCAGTGATGAAGATTCTGGGGAGGAGGAGGATTTTGCACAGGTTCAGTTTGGGTCCAGGTACACCATTGCACGGTGTGTGTTAATGCGTGTGCGCCCGCTTGCTTCGGGGATGATCCTAGAGCATGTTCCAGTGGGTCCAGCAGGCTTTCAGCTAACAGTGCACGAACACAGCAATGTAACATTAAGGCAGAGGGTTCAACTGATATTTTTCTGTAATATTTAGGTAAATACTATATACATGAGAGATTTAAAGGGAATTGTACTTGTATTCAGTATTCAGGACAGTCTTGCAGCGTTGCTGTTTTTTTGGGTGAGGGGGCGGGAGCAGGAATCTTCTGTGTAAATGTCTTGTTGACCTAAATTGTGTGTTTTTGATTTTAGACTTTATCATCTGTGTACTATAATGGTTTAGTCTGTTGGTTTAGCCAGGCTGAAAGTGTAGTTTTCAATTTAAAATGAACAAAGTCATTAATAATTGTGGGTTTTCAGATCAGTTGGTTTTGGGGAAATAATGTTAGTTAGTCACGCACAAATAACTATTCCTATAGTATTACCAAGGTTTGCTTTGACGCTACTCATGTAGATGTTGCAGTGTTATAGCTGGCCACTAACAGCAACCTGAACTCTATTGCACAACATTTACCAGGTAAATGGGACAAAGCCAATGTTGCTTTTCAAAATTGATGCTAAAAAAGCTCTACTTGTTTGCAATCCTTTTTTCTCTTTTTAAAAAGGTCATTGCCTAATTTTTTGCAGTGGTCTTTAATGAGTTCGTTTTGTTTCAGGATTCTCCAGAGTTGAATTTGAGCTGTTTAACCACTAAAATATTGTTAATGGGATTATGCATTCAGTGAGGCTGTCTGCTGATTTTTTGTCTTTTTCTTCCTATTTGTAGTCTTGGTGCATGTGGAGGGGGGATGTCCTGTGATTCAGCCAGTGACGGTTTCACCATTGAAGCCTGCAAAGAGACAGAGATGCTGAACTACCTCATTGAGCGTTTTGACAGTGTTGGCATGGAAGAGAGGAAAGCTCCCAAGGTAGGAGGTTGTTTGCAAAAGAAAAGGTCTTGTGTGTTTGTCTGGCCTTCCCACTGAATATAAAAATCTGTTGTGTTCATAACATACATATATTTGACATTCTTCTTGTTCTTTTAGCACTGTATTTTGTTTGGCATCAGTTGTCCTGGCAACAGGAACACATTTTGTATCATGAACTAGTATCAGGCCTGTTTGTCTGAAAATGAGGTTTTTTTTCTCATTGTGCTTAGCCTGTAGTCTCTGAAAATAAATTGGTTGTTTTGTTTTTAACTTGGAGGCGTTTTCTCTCTTTAATCTCTGTCATTCTCCCAGATGTGTAGCCAACCAAATGTCAGCCAGCTTCTCAGTAACATTCGCTCTCAGTGTATCTCCCATGTTGCCCTGGTCCTACAGGGCACCCTGACCCAGCCCCGGTAAGAGAGTCAGACACTCACTGTGACAATCATTTGGTTTTATTTCCTTTTTGTGTTTCTTTCCTGTCTCCATAGCAACTACTCTCTCACCTTGCATCCAAACAAGCTATTTATTTATTTCCAGCACACTGTTTTTCTGTATTTGTAATGCTTGAAGGAGTCCACTGCAGCAATCTCTGCTGGTACCTTATATGCTGTGTCGGAACCTTCCATATGGCTTTATTCAGGAGCTGGTGCGAATTACCCATCAAGAAGAAGAAATGTTCAGACAGGTGGGAAGCATTTTTAAAATATGTTTATCTTTCATTAGCTTTGTTACAGCTGCAACCATCCCAGCGTACGGGACAAGAAAGATCCTCCAAACAGATTCATCACAGGTTAAACACTTCAAGGTAGCAGCACAGTAACTTTGAAGACCTGTATCATCTGCAGGGATGTCTGTAACAGATGACTTAAATAGGCTGAAGAGAAATGGCTTTGATTATCAGTTTGAAGATTATGTAACTCAGTTTGACCTAGGTTGTCATCTTCCTGCTGAAGTAAAACAGAATCTAACATTAAAAGCAATCCAAGTACAGATTGATGTGAAGTCTAAGATCACAACAGTCCTGTAAATGGCAAGTTATGTTAAATCGGACACAACTGAACAAATCTTCTGTGTTGCTTCGACTTTGTCTTTATGCATGAAAAAAATTATTGTACTGTATTTGGGGCTGATCTGAGATGCCTTCACAGCAGCAGAATGCTGAAAAGGTGGTTCCGAAAGCTATGCTGATGTTATAGCACAACCCTTTTCACCGCTGTCTTTTAGATCTTCATTCCGGTTCTTCATGGGCTGGCATTGGCAGTGAAAGAATGTTCCTTTGACAGTGACAACTTTAAATTTCCTCTAATGGTAAGTAAAAAGCACTCTATGGAACCAGACATGAAAACAGAAAAAATGTCCCATCAACAGAGAATAAACATCACTGTTAGGGAGAAATTTAAATGAGACACAGACACGGCAGTTAATTTTACTACGAGGGTAGTCACCTTTGCTAAGTGAGCTACCAAGAGCAATGGACCCAATCTTTCGATCATGAGCTTCAAGTCAGAATCACCATAACAATCACGTTAGGCTGGAAAGGGAAAGCTTTACTAGTTTATATTACATTTCAGATGTACAGTATGTGCTCAGTGAGGCGCAAACATGGTATTTAAGTGTGGCTTTTCTCCTCAGAGACTTAATTTTCCAAATTTCTTTAATAATAATAATTATAATATCTAAAATTCAGTGACTTAAACCAGTACAAGCACACAGAATCACATCAAGTGGGAATGTGTTGTGGACTGCAGAACATATGAAACATTTATTTGTTGCACATGTGAACAAGCATGAATATTAGGTAAGGCAAGTTTATTTGTATAGCACATTTAATGTACAAGACAATTCAAAGCTCTTTACGTAAAAATATCGAAAGCACAACAGGAGCTTTAAAGAAAGGCGACAATAATTAGCAAAAATCACAAAAGCTTAATTAAATTAATTAAAAGTGAGACCAATTAAAAGTTTTCATATTTCATTGATAGCTGCATGAGAAAAGAGAGGTTTTAACCTGGATTTTAAAGGTTCTACATGTGGTGAAAGTTTTATCTCTACTGGCAGTTTGTTCCACTTGTTTGCAGCATAACAGCTAAATGCTGCTT
>JBAMHX010000015.1:15683242-15698470 GCA_037177515.1 Pseudomugil tenellus
TGAGCTGCAGATGTTTTATGCTCTTTTTGGGAAGTCCTGTTAGAAGACCATTACAGTAATCCAGTCTACTGGAGATGTGTGGATGAGTTTCACCTGGTTTTACTGGGAGAACAGAACTTTAATTCTGTTGATGTTTCTGAGTTGGCTTTTTGAGTTGGCTTTTTGAGTCACAGCTTTGATGTGTCTGCTGGTTGGATCTGAGTCTATCAGCACTCAGAGGTTAAGACTTGATTGGGAGTTTTAAGACCCTGAGTCTCCAGGTGTTTACAGATGCTAGCCCTCTTCTCTTTGCTAGCAAACAGAATTATCTCAGTTTTTCTTAATTTATTGTAGGAATTTGACACAGACCTATTGGTCTGCAGTCGTCTGGTGACAAAGACACATAAAGTATCGTCTGCATAACTGTGATAATTGATGTTTAAGTTCAGTAATAGTTGGCCCAAAGTTAGCATATACAAGTTGAGCAGAAGAGGTCCAAGGACTGACCCCTGAGGTACTCCACAGGTCATGGCCACTCACTCAGATTCATAGTTGCCGATCGTAACAAAATAACTCCGACCTTCTAAATAGGATTTGTACCCATTAAATACTACAATTAATGGCCACTCCAGAAAGTCCAACCCTGTTTTCCACAATACAACCTTTCCACAGTTATTAAACATCAATTGATGAATAAACGTAACCTGAATTGTTTGAATCCAACTGTTTAAAAAAAAAGCACTTTTTGTTTTTAACAGGCATTAGGTGAGCTCTGTGAAATAAAGTTTGGAAAGACTCACCCTGTGTGCAATTTGGTGAGTATGAAGCTGAAAATAATTTATTCGCCATTATTGCCTTGTAGCTTTTAGATATTTTCCATATAGGCTCCTTTTTAATGTGTGTGTATCACACTTTTTCTGTGCAGGTGACATCACTACCTCTGTGGTGTCCCAAACCTCTGAGCCCTGGTTGCGGCAGAGAGATCCAGAGACTGTCCTACCTTGGAGCGTTCTTTAACCTTTCTGTGTTTGCTGAAGATGATGTGAGTTGTTCTGCTGCTTCATCCCACTTTTTTCTGACTACATACTTTGTTGCTGTTTTTTATTTTTTAAAGAAAGAATAAAGTTTATTTATTGTTTTTCTTTATTTATTACAAAAACTAGAATGTGTCTCAGAAAGGAGTGCATACTGATGCAACATTATAAAAACCACACAGTGGTATGTTATCACATGAAATCTTCACATGATGTATTTCTACTGTTAAGACCAAAGTAGGAGACAAGTATTTCTCTGGCCCAGCCATCACCATGGAGAACACGCGAGTTGTCAGCCAGTCTTTGCAGCACTACCTGGAATCAGCAAGAGTAAGCCGACTCATCGTGATGTGGTTCTAAAATGCCAAAACTTTGAAGTAACTTCAGTCATTTCTGTGATTCTTTGTCTCCTTTGTCAGGGCGACATGTTCAAAATTCTCCACAACATCCTGTTAAATGGCGAAACACGCGAGTTAGCTCTCAATTACATGGCAGCTCTTGTCAACTACAATGTGAAGAAAGCCCAGATGCAGGTATGAGTTTTGAAGCGACGCATCTGCATGAGAAATTTGTGCATCTATGAATTCAGTCCTTTTTAAAAGTTTGGTGGTTGTTTTTAAGCAACTGTTTTCTTTCTTGCAGACCGATGACAAACTGGTGTCAACAGATGGCTTCATGCTTAACTTTTTATGGGTGCTGCAACAGTTGAGCATGAAGATTAAGCTGGAAACAGTTGACCCCTACTACATTTTCCACCCGCGGTGTCGCCTTGCTGTCAGCTTTGAGGAGACTCGTCTCAAAGCCACCATGGAAGAACTGAAAAGCTGGCTGTTTGAACTACGTAAGCAAACATAACCTTTTTTTTTTTCCTTACTCAGAAGTAAATCTCTTCATCTGTTTGTCCTAATTCTATTTTTTTTTCCCGTCTTTGATGATTAAACGTAGAAAATGACCAAAATATCAGCTGCACCTGCTGAACACATTCACATCATGTGCCTTTTAATGCCATATTTTCACACAGTTTTTAAAAACCTCTTAGTAGTGCGAGATCTGTGAAAGCTTGCAAACTTGTATTGGAGCAATGAATTTCATGGTTGCACATGAACAGATGCAGATCCCACAAAGTTCTCAGAACCCAAGTTTCCCACCGAGTGCTTCTTCTTGACACTTCACACCCACCATTTGTCCATTCTGCCCGGCTGCCGGCGCTACATCCGCAGATTGCGTGCCATCCGTGAACTAAACAGGTTAATATGCATACATGCAGCTACATGTATTCAGAGTTAGTGTTTATTAATAGTGTCGTTTCACATTTTAGGACAGTAGAGGAGCTCAAAAACAGTGAAAGCCAATGGAAAGATTCTCCTTTGGCTAGTCGGCATAGAGAGATGCTAAAACGATGCAAAACCCAGCTTAAGGTAAGTTTATGTACATGTACTTCTACTGTATTTCTTGCACAAACCATAAAGACACAATATGCTTTATTTTCTAGAGTTCTTTGTCTAATACAAGTGGACACTGTCGCATTTGTACCCTGTCCTTCTTAATACTGAAGGAGTTCTGTAATAGAGCAGATTTACAGAGCTGTTTTCCTGATTGCATGTGACTTTGTCGTGTCAGAAACTAGTGCGAGCAAAGGCTTGCGCTGACGTAGGCCTTCTGGATGAGAACCTTCTCCGCAGATGTCTGCAGTTTTACAGCACAGTCATTCAGCTCATTCTCCGCATGGTGGACCCCGCCTACCCCAAGTGAGTCACTGTCCCACTGACGGACTACGTCACTGTTTGTCGTAATATCGATCTAAAAGTAGTCAAAATGCACTTTATTTATTTGTAGGGAATCTATATTCGGTTATCAGTAAGTTCAGTTAATTGTGTTAATCTCTCCCTTTTTGCAGCATTACCCTTCCACTGCACCCTGAGATTCCCAAAAGCTTTGCTGCTCTACCTGAGTTTTACATTGAAGATGTGGCAGAGTTTCTGCTATTTGTCGTGCAGTAAGTTTTCACTTGTTTCATTGGCCAATCATCTCCCCTTTTTTCTTTCTTTTTTATTTTAGAATGCGGTTTCCTTTTAATATTTGTTTGAAAGAAAAGACTATAGAAATAATCCTATCTCACTATCTATTCATTTTATCTTCATCTCCTTCTCCTCTTCACCAGGTACTCTCCACAGGTTTTATATGAACCATGTGTCCAGGACATTGTCACCTTCTTGGTAGTATTCATCTGCAGTCAGAACTACATCAGGAATCCCTACCTTATCGCTAAGTTGGTGGAGGTGCTGTTCGTCACCAACCCTGCAGTACAGCCTCGTACTCAGCGATTCTCTGAAATGATGGAGAACCACCCGCTCTCCATCAAACAGCTGGTCCCTGCTCTCATGAAGTTTTACACTGGTGAGTTGTTTGTACAGCATGACGTTGTAATAAGAGGCTGGTTTTCTGAGAAGTTTCTGTATAGCTTAGGCTGTACTATGCAGAACTTGGTCAGACACATGCTGTCTTTATTTGTTATTACTCTTTTTCTCTGATCAGATGTGGAGCATACTGGTGCTACCAGCGAGTTCTATGATAAGTTCACTATACGGTACCATATCAGTACTATCTTCAAGAGTCTCTGGCAGAACATTGCCCACCATGGCACCTTCATGGAGGAGTTCAAGTGAGTTTACTGTTGACAAAGAAGACAAATAGAAATGCTTAACATAAATGTTTTAATTGAGGCATGAGTTAGTGTTTTTCTAAACCTTTTCAACCTGTCTTTTTTCTTTTTTTGCTTGTTTCCCACTAGCTCTGGCAAGCAGTTTGTTCGCTACATCAACATGCTGATTAATGACACCACCTTCTTGCTAGATGAGAGCCTTGAATCCCTGAAGCGTATCCATGAGGTTCAAGAGGAAATGAAAAATAAGGAGCAGTGGGAGCAGCTGCCGAGGGTCTGTGTTCAACTTTTAGGAGTGTTGTTATTTATAGAGTTGTATGCATTAAGGTAGCAGAAAAACACGCAAGTTCATTAGACAAGCGTAATAAAAATGCATTTGAATCACTGCAAAATATCCAAAATGAATGGATTAAAAAAGGAACAACAACCAACAAAAATAGACCACCTCTTACAGGGGTTATGAGACATCAACCTGCGTATACCTTTGCTAATACGTTTTATTGTAGTTATGTAACTGGTTGTTTAGCTGCTAAATTCTATTCACGCCTGCTGTAAGACTTTTTGTATGCACAGATCCTGAACTCTAACTTCATGATAGTGTATCCACACCGAACTGAAGGATTAGTCTCTAAAACTACATTTAGGCCCATTTCAAGCTTTATAACTAAGCTTTAAACTTTATAACTAAATGTTATATGCATCTGTCCAAAGAACAAACTCGTGCATAAAATTATTCTGAGTAAGGTCCATCATCTTCCTCCCATTTTCTTCTCCCATTTATTCTTTTTGATAAATGGCTTGACTTACAGATAAGTTTAGTTGACATATTTGAATGAAGTTAAAACAGCTTTTATTATTATAATCCTTAGTAATGTTAACAAACCAAATGTTCACAAACCTTGTCTTTAATTATTTATCAATAAACTGTCACAGCTGTGAAACATGGCAGAGCGTAAGCGCTACATAATAGAAGAGTGTAGCTCATGTATCTTCCTGATAACTTTCAGGAGCAGCAGCAGAGCCGCCAGTCCCAGCTGACTCAGGATGAGCGAGTCTCTCGCTCCTATCTGGCCCTGGCTACAGAAACGGTTGAAATGTTCCACATCCTCACCAAGCAGGTTCAGAAGCCTTTCCTCAGGCCTGTGAGTGTCATCGTTCCTACGTCACACTGTGCTATTTGCATTTAATGTGTTTTCGAGTTCTTTGAGTTATGCTTTCTGCTTGATTTGAAGGTTTTAAAGCAAATAATGAACTACAAACATGCTTCCTCACGCAGGAGCTGGGGCCTCGTTTAGCCGCCATGCTGAACTTTAACCTTCAGCAGCTGTGTGGTCCAAAGTGTCGGGACCTGAAGGTGGAGAACCCAGAAAAATACGGCTTTGAGCCCAAGAAACTCCTAGACCAGCTAACTGACATCTACCTGCAGTTAGACTGTGCTCGCTTTGCTAAAGCAATCGCAGATGATCAGGTTGGTCCTGATGATGAAATGTGTTTCGTATTAAGATTAACAACCACTACTTCAGACAAAATGAGTTCTTTTTATACTGTATAAATGTTACTGGTCTTTTAAGCGTGGATATTAAGATAATTGCCGTTTTGGATTCAGTTCTGTGTAAAGTTAAGCATTGAGTACTAAATAAATGTATAATCGATTCACAAAAACAACACAAACCATCAGAGTTATGAAAGTGTCACCTCAGACTTCCTTATAGATTTTCCTTTATTTTTTGCAGCGGTCATATAGCCGAGAACTCTTTGAAGAGGTGATCTCAAAGATGAGGAAAGCTGGTATTAAGTCCTCTATTGCCATTGAAAAATTCAAGCTGCTATCGGAGAAGGTGGAAGAAATAGTTGCCAAGAACTCCCAGTCTGAAATGGACTACAGCGATGCACCTGATGAGTTCAAAGGTTTGTTTGTTTGCTGCTTTAGGGAACAGAGTTGAAAGAACTGAGAGGCATTACATTTTTTTCTTATTTACCTCTATCCCACTTTCTGTATGAGCATCTATTAATCCTCTATTGTATGAAGGAGTTTAAGGTTTTTCTTTTATCAATAATTATCTAATCTGTTTTGGGAGGGTTTTGAAATTGCAATAGAATAGAATGTGACCACTAAGGCTAGAAGAATCCAAACTGAGAAGAATTAAAACTGGTATCAGACATGGTGTACTAATAAATAAAATCAATTATTTTTAAGTAGAAAAATAATGTTATTGATCTTTTGTTCTCACAAGGAAAAAGCTTTGCTCATGTCACCCCTGGTTGCTCTGACAGCCAAGATCTTCACTGAATTCCAGACATTTTCAACAGATTTCGCAGCTCATGCAAATCATAAGGAGAGCTTAGAGCAGGGCTATCCTGTAACCGCAGACTTAATATAATCTAGAGAGAGAATGTAGTCTGCATAGCTGCTTTGATTCACAGATACTCCTGCTAGTTCACCACGGTCGATGGGAGTGTGCCAAGCAGGAGGCTGAAGTATCAGCTGTCTGTGTGGTTACAATCTCACATGCCAGTTCTTATTTTTGTAACTCACGACCCTTACTTTAACAACCTTGCGACATTTCAGTGTAGGGTAAACATCAAATATTCTTCCTGATATTTTATTGGTTATCTTGTTAATTGGTGTTTTGAAAGGTGCACTAAAATTACTGTCATATTAAAAAGAATTTCAATTCTGTTTTTAAATTACATTGAATGTAAAGCGTTGCTTTATTATTATGAACATGTGCTTTAGTGTGATTTTTTTTTTTTTTTTTTATTTATTTTATTTAAAGTTAAATGGACTCTTAGCAAGCATCTGTAGATGCTCCAGTGAGGATATGCAATAATTAAACAGTCATGAATTGTTTGTGACTTAGTGTTTCTGTTTTAATTCTCTATAAAATGTGTGTTTCATCAGACCCTCTGATGGACACACTGATGACTGACCCAGTGATGCTGCCTTCGGGCAACATCATGGATAGATCCATCATCTTACGCCACCTGCTCAATTCTCCCACTGACCCCTTCAACAGACAGCCGCTAACAGAAAGCATGCTGGAGCCAGGTAACCTTATCATGATGGCATCTTATTTACATGTACAGCAGGAGGCAAAAAGCCTTACTGGAAGCTGCAAAAATGCCTTTCTTTCATTATAATCTGGGGTATTTTAAGGACAACCAAATGTGATGTTTATTTGATGCCTATTAGTTTTTCAGCTACTCACTTATCTCTCTTTTTATTTTATTTTTATTTTTTGCAGTGCCTGAACTGAAGGAGAGAATCAGTGCTTGGATGAGAGAGAAACAAGGCGGGCGGCCTCTTTAAGCATCATGTTGCAGACATTTGGCCTGCTTCTCATCATGAAGGGATCTTTCCAAATCACCTGAATTTGGTGTCACTACTACCAATAAGAACAAAAACAAAATGTTCTTAATGGGGGGAGGAAAAAAGGAGACCTGATTGATTTTTATTTGCATTTACCCCTTTTTGTCTCAAACCAATATCGTGGTTCTAAAAGCAAAACATAATAAAGTGAAGACTTTTACGTTTTTTTCTCACGAGTTTGTGTACATACATCTAAATACTTACATGAACCAATTACTATTAAATTAATGAATTAAAATTCTGCGAAATACATTTCCAACACCAACAGGATTGGCAGGACTGTGCATACGGTTACTTAGTTCATCATATTCCTTTACAGTTTGCATCTTGTTTTGTAATATTGTGGACATTGGTATCATAAAAGACTTTAGTTTTGTTTCAGGCAGTGAAATGATACACATTTCAGAATCTGTGGAATCTGATAACATTTCTTTCTTTGTCAAGACTGACAGTGATATAAGCACACATACCGATAAGTTGACGTCGCAGAAGTAACGTGCAGTTTTGTGCGTAAAGATGATTAGTTTTCAGTTTAACGTAAAGTAATTCTTACGGTTAGCTTTCATTAGTACCAAAATGAGACAAGTAGTGGCTTACTAAATGAAGTCTGTTCAAATCAATATTCTTAGACACATTACAGCTGCTGACTTCCAAACATACTTCTGTGTGTACATCGTCAGATGTCCAGAACCTCTTTAGCAGCTCACGGTCAAGCTACCATATTTTGGGAAAAGTCAAAAGGAACATGAGAGAATGAAGCATGGCCACCACAAACGCCATCTTGTGAGTACATTATAAAGTCATCAGGTTGGTCTCTTTCCAGTAACTCAACCCTAAACCCTGCTGCCCTTAACTGTACAGGAAATGATTTTCTTTACCAACATGTTTTAAAAGTGAGAATTTTAGGCTGAAATAAATGATGATGCACATTGTTTTGCAACTCGTCACTTCATTCCTCATGCTGATCAGTCTCACAATGAACAGGCAGATCTTCAGAGATGGATAAAATCTTAGCATTTTCTCTGAGATGGTTTTAGTGGCAGACTTGCACAGTAAGAACAAAAATATTTAAAACCTATTTCACAAGAAAAGAGAGAACTTGTTTCGAGTGCTGGCAGCATGATCTATGACAGGATCCTTGTTTTCCAAATATCTAAGCTTTGCTGCTGTAGATACAAATGGGCTGAAAATGACAACTATTGATAGGATTTAAATGTAGATGTACAAAAACCCAAGTTCACTCTGCAAAAAGAAAGATTAACGTGCAAACACGCTGTGTATATTAAAATGTCTGAGAAAAAGTGCATTTACTACTTCAATCACATACACTTTAATTTTATTTGAGTTTAGAATAACATACTACAACAAGCCTTTGGCTAGAAAAAACACAAGCTTATTCTAATTAGCTTATGAAGATAAAATCCAGACTGGAAGTGACACCAAACACAAACCATTGGACATAGAGTGTGGTTTAGTTTATAATACACTGATTTGGTCACATTTTGGACTTTTTTCCATTCCTGGTATTTGTGCTCCAAATGTTCATTTTGGGAATATAGTATATTTCCATATAATTTTGACTATGGAGTGTAAGTTCGTTTGTAATTTTAGTTTTTATTTTGTGTATTTTTTTAGGTTTTATTTACAAGGGAAAACTTTATTGTCGCACTCCTTAAGCAGGTGTTTGGCCAGTTGACTAATCTACGTTATTTGTAATAACCGGAATTTTTCACTAGGCAGCGCTCTTTGCGGTGACTTGCGATGCGGTGACAGCGGTGTGGGGAGCGGTGGGCAGAAATCCTGCAGTGTGGCGTCACGCTTGAAAAATGGAGAGAAGCCCCACCCACACGCCTTACTTCCGAGTCAGAGGCTTCCTATTGGTTCTTCACCCCATTAGTCAATGAGAGCCGGCCGTTAATTGGTCCGTTGACCTGTCCGTCCCCACGCTGAGAGAGAGTTGACGTAATCTCTTCGGTAAATCAAGACGATCCAACGATTTCCATTTTCGCTTGTGTGCAGTTAGGCGTCCGCTATCCATCGCCCCTGGAAAATAAGCTGGTCACGGATTTTATTATTTTTTAAATCCATCTGGCGGAGAATGCCGCTATAATGGGTGTTTTTTCACGGAAATGGACTTTGTTGCAGTTTAAGTGAGCGCAGATTCTGATTTAAAAAGCATCCTGACGCCTCAAGCTAACGTTAGTTCACCTCTGGCCGGTGGTAACATATAGGCGAGTCTCCAACGTGAGTATAGACGATAAAATTATCCATAAATATGTAGCCTATTCATTTAATAAACTACCAGTATGCACACTGTTCTTAGAAAATTATTCCTAGTGCTGAGCAGTTATTTACATAAGCGAGCATTCGTCATATTCATGCATTTCCGGACATTTAGTGTTTCTAAAACCGCTATAATTTCATAATTATTTGACAAATATGAATTGTAATTTGTTTTTTAGCACATTTTTGTCTTGTTTGATAGCTGTTAATACTGTAAATTAGTTTAATCTTGTGCATGTATTCTGAAGCTACAGCTGCTAATCTTAATACTAGGTTACATTAATCAGTATATTAATTATCAGCGGAATTTTAGTCACTGTTAGGATTTATTCATGTATGTATATATGTATACACACATACTAACATATTTGTATACCGGATAAATGTGAACAAACTATTATCTTGTGTTGCAGGCGTAAACATGTAACTCCTTCCTGCGCTATTCCACAACATGCAGAAGTGTAGGATTAGCCCACTTCCTAACATCGGTGAATTTAATGCCGAAATTCGGGCATTTAAGCTCTTTGTCTGCACGAGAAGAGCAGTGTCCGATATCTCAGACAGGCCCACTGTAGCCCACAGCAGAAAGGGTGGATAGAATTTCATGGGCGTATGCTTCAGTCTGACTGAAGGACGTAAAAAACATGGAGTATTTAAGCTATGTAGGATGTATTGTTTAAACTGACTTTAAACCCAGGAATGTTTTTGTAATGTATTTGTATGTGTCTGATACCACTGACAGAATCCAACAATGATGTTTTATTCATGCCTGAAGTGTTATCCCCATATACTTTGGTTTTAATATTAAAATCCCCAACATTGCAACTTTTATTTGACAGTTAAAGGTCCTGTTGGCATCACTGTTTACAATATATTAAAGGCATCTGTGGCTTTGCTCGGCCATATTTGTTGTAGGCTGTTATGACTGGAAACTGTTAGGGTGTGCATTGTCTTTGGGTTTAATTTTCATTCTGTAGAAATTGTTTTCATGTACTGCACTCTGCTAGAAAACACAGTATAATCATTTTTACTAAGTAGTGTACTAATCATTTCCTGTGCTTCCTTTTAGGTGCTATACACAAGCATTTTTACTTGGAGACAGCCCTTAAGTGCAAACATGTCTGGTGCATCTGTAAAAGTTGCTGTTCGAGTTCGACCATTCAACTCCAGGGAGACAAGCAAGGAGTCAAAATGTATCATTCAGATGCAAGGCAACACTACAAGTAAGTGACCTACTGGCGTCCATACAAGAACACCCACACAAACCAGAGTACCCTGCCTTGAATTGATGTAGGTCTGTCTGCTGAGGAAAACTTGGTATACCATACATCCACCCGCGTGGTCTTCCTTCAGGGGTGTTTGCAAACAAACAGCAGAATGAGCAAACAGTTGAGCACAAGCAGCCGGAAAGAAAACGAAACAGAAGTTCTTCCTCATCTGAAGGGGCCTGCATGCCTGAAGAGTCTCTGTGTGAGAACTTGGTCAGATGGTTCATGGTGGGAGACTGAGGGGTCGTCATGATGCTTGACCTGCTTACACCCTCACTTCATCTAAGCTTTATCCCACAGTTGAATTAGCTATGCATATTAGTAGTTTATAGAATATACAAACATTTACTAAACAACTTATTAAAAGTCAGATAAAATTCACACATTTAATCCTTCATTAGAGGAATATAAACATAAATGACATAATAGAATTGATGTAACACTTTCGTATACTCTAATTTTAACAGGCTTTTCTAATCTTCAACAACATATTTTTGGGATATTGAATGGCGATATTCAGATAACATCTTTATAATCTATTTGAATGAAATGATACTCACTTCACTACATGGTATTCTTGTGGAATCTGAGATTTTATGGAAGGAATAATGATTAACACAAGGAAAGATCTGAATATTATACATGATTATGTGATTCATCCTCCTTTGCTATAACCATGAGTCATCAGGTTCTGTGGAGAAGTTGCTGTCCTGTTTCAGCTGGCAGGAGTACACAACCCTCTGACATTAGCATCGAAGCATTTAATGACCCGGAAACAAGACGGCATGTGACAGCAGAAACCTGTTCTTCTTGCAGGCTCTAACTTTCCTCGAGTCTTGTCTGTCAGTCTTAGCAGCTTCATTAGACTAATCCTGTATGAATCTTCCATAAGATCAAGTGTTCCTACTAGATACAGCCCACTTGTTCTTTATCTCTCACACTCTACCAAAGAGAAGCTTTATGTTAAATCCGCAATGCTTTTACTCCATATCTTCGGGTTTTCATTATGCCAATGTCACCCAAAGGAGCCGGAGGGTGACTCGTGGTTTGTGGCACAACTGCAGTGGCATATGCAGTCTTTGGGGGTTTAGTCAGTGAGCGTGTGAGCGAGGGAGAGCAGTAGGCTGCAGCACTGCCTACTCTACCTCCTATCACATGGGCAGATTGCAGAGCAGAAAGGGAGGCTGGCAAGCAGCCATACTCTGCCTTCATCAGGACTTCATTGCAGATGGTATGCTGAGAATGCTGTCTTATTAGGTTGCTAAGAGGCTGCATACTACCTGGTTTGTGCATCAGAGATAATTTGACATGCAGTGAGAAAAGTGACGCATCTCCCATCATATTTAATCATGTTTACTAAAAGCTGACAGCTTGTTTTCAGCTCATTAACAGTTTTCTTGGAGAACTGGATGATACTTTGTTTATTACTTTAATAGAGAAAAAAACGTTAACTTGTATTTTTTTTTTCATAACCTTGTTAACTTTTGTGAAAAGTATGTTGATTCAACCAGAAAGTGTTGAGTTGACTGCATTTTTAGTCGCTCCCAGTACTTTCATTCCATTTTTCATGTGTCCAAGTTAAAACTGTCGGAAAACGGAAAACAGCAAAACGTGGAATAAGAGCTGATGTGCAGAGGAATTACGGAAATGGTGCATGTCTTATTTTTTTAACGCTTTTCTTGTAAAAAGAAATGTCATCTCTCCAGACATATCACATGATTATGAGCAGTTAGCACCTTGAGAGGATATGACCAAAACCAGCTGACATGAAAGAATAATTACAGCATACCCCATTGGGAGATCTGTTTCTTGCTCATGCATGAAGAAGCTCATTTGTTTTGCTCTCCTCCTTTTAGGTTTTGTTTCCAGTAAGCCTTCATTATGCTCAACACAGCCATGTAAAAGAACCTATTCCACTACTGTCTGGCAACACTGCACAGCTGGCTTTCCGAGTAGAAACATACTAATGTAGAGATGACAAATTCACATTTTCTTTTTGTAGTTATTGAAAAGATGACTTCAGGTTTAATTTAAGACTGGCTGCATGTATGACTTGTTACTCATTGCAAGCTGACATGATGCTTCATAGTCTGTCTTTTGACAGTTTAAAAAACTATTCAGATAAAGGGAAGTGGGAAGGTGATGCTAGTCAAACACGAAGGAGTAGTACTGAATATGGGTATTTGTGTTTTGGGATTTAAAAAGGACCAAGGGCCATCTGGTAAAAACGATGTGCTGCATAGGGTTTCTTGGTGAGGTATTAGGTGCTTGGAAGATGTGTGTGAGAGGCCTGGCCATGACACTCCCCTTATTGTGACCCGCTCAAAGGCATATGCACTTGTCTGTGTGCATGTGTCACCAGCACAGAGAAAGACAGAGCTTGGGGGCAAGAGCAGGATATGCTGCTGCCCCCCCTCCTTTTTGCTCTCCTTTTCACCGTGCTCGGAGGCCTGTCCAGGATAGGGAGCAGGCAGAGGGGCAGCAGATTGATTATCCAGCATGCATGGCCTCTGCAGGCAGACTTTTGGAAAGAAGCAAAGGCTTCTTTCAGTAGAGGCTCTTTAAAATACTACAGCTAATGTAATTATAGAGGAGCAACGCCATGGCCAGTTGCGTAGATTAGTGTTGGGGCTTTCAATTTTGCATAACTCCAGAACATCCAGTCTTTTTTTTTTATTTTAGCTGTGATATGTTCTTCATTTCTGTTACGTAACTTGTGTGTTATGTTCTTCAGCCAGTGAGCTGACATTCATAAATGCGAGGCCAAACGTGGTGGTTACAACTGTTATGTGCAGAACCTTTGCTAAAATTATTTGCTATTCCCCCCTTTTGTTTCCCTTACGGGAAGATGTGGAGTGGCACTATGTGGAGAATAAACTAAATGACAGAGTGAAAGCAGAAACAGAAGGTCACATTAATTAAACCTTCACCTTTAGATAGAATTCTGCTTAGTGTCCTTTCAATAACAGCTAAGTGGATGGTGACCTTATGAAAAAATCCTGCAGGGAGGAATTTGCTCCCCCATAGTGTCAGTTATACATGAGAGGAGGCTGTCACCACAGCACAAACAACAATAAACCTACCTTGTATAAATGAATAATGGAGCATGCTTGTTGGACAAGTTGGGGACATTGGTTTGTGTAAGTGATGGTCATTCCTCAGTCGAAACGTGTGTAGACTGGTACCACTGACCTGATTAGGACCGATAATCTACCAGATTGCTTCAGGTCGCCACGCCCCGCAGCTAATCCCTCTGACCCATGTCTGTGTACACATATACAAACACTCCCACTCAGGATGATGCATTCCTTATCAGCTCATATTGTTTTGGAGCGACACATGCACTGCTTGCAGATCTGACTCCCACATTCCCGATTGACCTCCTAATGAAGAGGGAGGACAGGCAGATGTCTTTGTCCATTATCAGTTGTGTCATGAGACTGCTATGCGAGAGGCACAATTCCATGTTAGTGTTCACGCAGTCTTCACTGCATCTACCTGAGGCAGCTCTGTGATACGAAGTGACATAGTTGGTGTAATAGCTTGGGCATTGTGTTACAGTTACAGTCGGTGTTAAATGCTGGACAGAAAGCTGGTGCTTTTTGGCTCTCCTGTTTAGCCAGAGCCTAATAAACTCTTGTATTGTGTAGTTCTGAAGCTCAGATTGCATTGCTTTAACCAATCAATATGTTGCACTTGCCATAATGGACACAATGGAACATTACTGGCATTTGCACCGTTTGTTTTTCATAAGCTTTTATTTCCTGCATTATTGTTATATGTTACTCCTTTTAATTAGTGCAGCAAGGGTAATGACCAAAGAGACACCTTATGTTTGCTCTTTTTAATAAATGATACATTTTTTTTTTTTTAGGTTCTACATTGGAGAATAAACCAAACTGTGACCTCTGTAACTTAAATCATCAGATTTAAGCTGTTGTGTCAGAACCACGTGAGGAACTGTAGTCTCATGCATTTACTGTTGTCATATCTTCTGTAGATGCACTCTGTGCTGAATAATCCAATACAGTGTTGTTCAGATTCAAAAATATCTGTATTGAACAAATAAAAACGTGTTTTTGTCTTCTTTATTGTCTACAGAATGTCATGTGCTATGGATGCTGTCAGCGTTGCTTTCCTCATGTAGGTTATTTGTATCTGCGTTGCAAGGTTGTAACTCATGCTGAGGTTTCTTAATCGTGGACAGTTGTTGTATAAGGCAGAAGATTTTTTTTTAATTACATATTAACCTGTTTGCCACTATATCAAATCTGAAGCTTAGTCTTATATGGATTTCTCTGACAGATAGATAATAGTTATCAGTTAATCCAGTTTTCCATGAATATTTGTCTTTTTTGGTAAACCTTTCTGAAAAATAGCCTTTAAGTATTATGTTTGACTTTTCAGACAAAATAAACTTGGTGTTATGAACCTAAGCATTCCCACTGGCACAAAATCTTTTTCTTTTATTATTATTTTTTTAATAAACAAAGATAACATCAAGGATGCAGAGATGCACTGTACCTGATGTTCCAGTGATTCATGTCTCATGATAAAGAAGTTAAAGCTTGTTAGCTTGTTATAATACTTGTGGCTTTATATATATATATATAAAATAAGCATTTGCCATCT
>JBAMHX010000015.1:15707208-15719311 GCA_037177515.1 Pseudomugil tenellus
TTGCTATCTCATCTCTACATCACTCACATGTATGGAAGGAAAGATGACAACAGACCCCAGGTTAAAAAAAAGCGAAGCTCTCCTTTAAGTCTCTGATACGAGTCTCAAAATGAACTAAGAACATGACAGACTGATGTGAGAAAGCTCACATCATTCTTTCTCTTGCCAGAACACAGCTGCGATTACCTTTAAGGCTATTCTGTCACCATTAGTTTGTCTGCTGCTTTTAATGGGCATTTGACTGTCCAAGTGCCCCACATTTCCTACTGTCTCACTATCTCCGTTGACACTGAATCAGAGTTTAGACTGCTTCCTCACTAATAGCCACTGTAGATTGTTCCAGGAAAGGTGAATAAGGGCACCAGTAACCTAAACCTTCCTTCATTTCTTCGTGTCCTGTCTCTAATTACCCTTTGGAAGCAGGTCAGGGGTGAAAATGGGCTTTATTTAGCCACTTGTCTTGCTGTATCCTCTTCCAGTTCCCAATATGGAAGCTGCTTCTGTGCACCTAAACCGGAAGATTCAAGGCGGGAAAAGCAAACACGTTTTTATCTTTGCTCCTGGAGTGTTTCGGTGCAATAACAGTTTGTATAATAATAACATATTTAGCATGAAGCAGTTAGTGTGCTGGTTTCTGGGGACATGCTGTGCCTTTCTGTCAGCGTGATGTGACCCATGGAGGGCGATATGCAATCCCTGTCTCTCCACTTCTCCTGCATTATTGATAAGTGTGCTAAAATCCTCTCGGCACATAAGGCACTCTGCTGGCGACAGCTTGATGCAAAAGCCTCTAAAGCACCCTCAAGTCAAGGAGCAGGACAAGGCTTTAAATGGCCCATTGATAAAGTGCAGAATTTGCATCAGAAAAAGCTAATTACTGTTTGTGTCGGGTAGCGAAGACTCGGTAGTGTAGAAAGAGTGAAAATGCTTTAAAATATGTAACATACACAGGTTGGTGTACTTTTTTCCCCTCTCAGACAGCCTTGGGTTTCCATTGTTTGGACTGTTTGGACTTGACGTTTACAATATCTTTTAGCCTCTTTCTCAGTCCTTCCTCTTCCAGCTGGGACAGTGGAGGTTGGCTCTCTCCAGATTTAGCAAACTTTAACTTAAACACAAACAAAGGCACTTAACTTGTCAAAATACAATTTATTTAAACAGGTGTTGAGGAACAACTGGAATATGACTATAAATATCTGGTAATGAAGTTAGCATTATGCGATTCCAATGTCACATTTCCAGTGGGAAGCCTGAAAGCTAGTACAGTTTTCCCACTCAGTACCAGCCTGCGTGGTTGAAGGGATGACATGCCAAACATGAGTAGCAGATTCTTTCCTATTAAGAAACGTGTGTCGCCAAAGAGAACGGCCGTGTTGTGTGGAAATAATCTGTCAGCAGACGCTGCACAACAGGTGAAATCTCTGTGCTGTTAATCAAAATCTGTGAAGTAGTCTATTGAGTTATATCAGTAGTGCACAATTTTTTTTCTCAACAATGTCATCCTCAACAATTATTCATCCAAGTACCCCCTTATCCAGGGGTGTCAAGTTACATTTTAGTTCGGGTACCACATTCAGCATAATGTGATCGCCAGTAGATCTGACCTGTAAAGTTACAGCAAAGTAAGCAATAAATATATATAATGGTGCAACGAAAAACAAGAACAATATCAAGATGTTTACATTATTTTTAGAGAACATTAAATATCGTCTGGAAAATGATGATCAGGGAAACTTTTCCAGCTGTCTAAGTTATTTTAAATGTATCATACATGTACATTTCCAATCGTGACCAACCTAACTGATGTGAGATCTATTATGTCACAAGTTATCCCTTGTTTTATTTTCTCATACACCCTGTGCAGTGTCTTGAGTACCACTATTTGAGAAACACAGAGCTAGTATGTAATAAAGTTACGCTGGTCATCGCATTGTGACTATAACAAGAGGAAAAAGAAAGCAGATGTTTTAAAGTGTCACTGATTCATGTGACTGTCAGTTCTGTAAATATCACTGTCAATCCTCTGATTGAGGAACTTGATAGTAAAAACCACTGTTGCATAAATGGGATAATAACCATGTGGAGTATCAAATACCAAAAAATCAAATGTTGTCTGAGATGAAAAATACTCACTTTTAAAATTAGAAGAAAAAAAGAATATTAATGGGATTCATAGTGTTAACCATTGGCTTTCAAAGATAAGAGACATCATACAGTATATATATATATATTTTTTTTTTTTACAAGAAATGAGGTGCTTATATGTGGTTTTATTATGGACATACACCAGCTTGCACAGTAAACAACCTTATTTTTGCCATAAGCAACATGGTTAACTTTACTCTCAGCTGGGTATCTATAAAACATTTGTGTAAGTATTTATAAATCTTTTATGCATTTATAAATCTTTGCTGCACCTTGTGGTGCTCATGTCACTTTGAGAGCAATAATACAAGAGTCTTTGGCAAACATTTGATTTTAGGACCCCTTTTTTAAAAGTTTTTTGGGGTCTGCATTCACCCTTGCTGCTCCTACCTCAGTACATTCATTTGCTGAGGTGATTAAATTGGTGGCACATCTTATGGGAAAATATTTAGCTTATGTTATTAGAGATGTAATTAAGTTTTTTATATAACTATTTGGATTTAAAAACACAATTTACCATATTATGCTCAAGGCAGTTTTTAAATTAAGTTGTTGACTCAATGTCATACTCATTTTCCAGACGGACGTTTCTCACCACATTACTTTTTTTTTTTTTTGCTCCTCCTCCACAGCTATCCTCAATCCCAAAGCCCCAAAGGAACCAGCAAAAACCTTCAGCTTTGATTACTCCTACTGGTCGCACACCACGGTGGGTCTCAACATTTCCTTTTAGTGTCCAGTATGATGAGCCAAGCAATCTTAATGGGATGCATCACGTATTGTCAGTTTATTCTTCTGCACATTTTAAATGAGCCGTATCTTGTGTTGCAGCCTGAAGACCCCAGCTTTGCATCACAGAATCAGGTGTACAATGACATCGGCAAGGAAATGCTGGCACATGCCTTTGAAGGTTATAATGTCTGCATCTTTGCCTATGGCCAGACTGGAGCTGGCAAATCTTACACTATGATGGGCAAACAGGAGGAGGGACAGGAAGGAATTATTCCCATGGTTTGTATTCTGTATCTTCTAGAATTAAGTCAAACCACTTTCCCCTTTCACCGTCTTAACTTGTAGTCTGTAATTATTTTTCCTATTTACTTAAGTTATAAATGGTTTATTACTTTCTCTACTTGGTGTACTTTGGGTGACTGAACTTAGTTCCATTAGTTTCTTACATGCTACAAGTCAGCATCTGACTTGCTGTTTTTCTCTTTTTATTCCAATGTGTCTGTCATCTAGTTAACATCACCCCATATCCTTTCACATGCAGTTCGTTTGGACTAAAAATTCTCTTTTTCTTCCTCTCAGCTCTGTGAAGATCTATTTGAGAAAATCAATGAAGACAGCAACAAAGAGGAGCTTTCCTACTCAGTAGAGGTAAGATGTTGCAAGCTTTAGGGTCTGTAATCCCTCTTGTTAAATCCTGTCTCTTAAACGAAGCATGCCTTCTAACACTGTACCTGTTAATGGTCACACATCCAACACACACATTAACTTTGAGATGCTGGGCTCTTTTTCCACAAATTCTCAGTACATAGTGATTTTTTATGTTGATTTTCTGTAAAGATGTTTCACTGTCGCAGAACAATCTAGAGTTCCTGTATGATACTTTTTGGATATATTCAGCCTTATTTTCCTGTTTGTTGTTTCTGGGGCACCTGAACTGATACTGTTGCTTTGGAAACTGCTTTTTTTCTTTTTTAGGTCAGTTACATGGAGATCTACTGTGAGCGAGTACGAGATCTGCTCAACCCCAAGAACAAAGGCAACCTACGAGTGCGAGAGCATCCGTTGCTGGGTCCTTACGTAGAGGATCTGTCTAAGCTAGCTGTCACTTCCTACACAGATATCGCTGACTTAATGGATGCAGGCAACAAGGCCAGGTGAGCTAAGCACGGGGATCGTGCTGTGTGACACACATACTTAATGATTCAGGTGGATAAGAGATAAAAATGCATGTTCTGGATCATCAGCTGTGGTTGAATGAATAGTTCAGAGACTTCCACACATTTTAGCCATTTTTTTTTAATGAAACATCAAACCAAACCGAAGCTAAATAACTTCTATTTTCTTCAGAAAAGATGTTAGGTAGAAAGTATATATCAGGGGATTGAGTGTGTACTATTAGGTGGATGTAAAATGTGTGTCATGGTAGGTCTTGTGGGGAGGAGTGAACTCTACTTGAATCTTTCTGTGCTGACTCAGAGGGCTTATTTCTAGAACGCAGCGTGCAAAGCCTGTAACCTCCCATGTGGCCATCCTTCTGTGTGTGCCTTGCACGTTTCTGTCTCGCAGTATTATACACATCCGCTGCACAAAGTAATCCCTTCAACTCAGTTCACCATAATCAGTGTAAAACCCATAGATGATGGCTCTTATAATGGCCAGAGCCAAGTCTTCATCATGCATTAGATGGGAAAATTTAATTGAAGAAATGATAAAGGAGCTCAAAAATGTATAGAAGGAATCTTTCTTTGTATTTCCAACGATGTCTTTATCTGTCAACCTCCAGAACTGTGGCTGCCACCAACATGAACGAGACCAGCAGCAGGTCCCATGCCGTTTTCACCATTGTCTTCACACAGAGGAAACACGACAGTGAGACAGATCTCTCCACAGAAAAGGTCAGAGCGAAAGAAAACAGCGTACTTTTTCATAAACAATTAAATATTCACACTGTTTAAAACTCTGTTCTTAAGTTTTTCTGAGTGCATTCCCTCATTGTTTTTTTACCCACCGCCTATCTTTCAGGGTCTTTTTCTTTTTTACTCATAGCTATCCCCTTGTCCCCTGTTATGTGCCACATCACACATTATGTGAGTTTCAGGACAGTGGCCAGAGTCTACTTTGCACACACATACAGTTAAGAAGTGGTTTGTGACAGATGTGTTTAAACAGCTGGAAACCCTCCATTAGGTGTATGTGAGGAATTAACTCTGGAAACATGCAGGAGGAAGGACACAATGCTATATTTCCACTTGCATATTTCCACTGGTATCCCCGTGTGACTCTTCTTCCGGTTTAGAGTTAATCGTACGACGGAAACGTCACCAGAACACACTCCCTCTCCAGACAATTACCCGCTTGTTCACACACGAACCCCTTTGGGATGTCCTGCAGGCATTCTGTGAGAGTGGATAGAAAAGCGTCTGTGTGATATTCTGCTCTTGGGATTTGAACATTTATGATCTGGACTGCAACTCCTTTTGACTTGCTCTAAAACATTTCTGAAGTGTTGCAAATGTATAAAAATCACTTAAAGTCAGGTTTAAATGGAGAAGTACCAAGATTAGCCATGTTCGATCTGACTTTTAGCATTTCCTTTGGCGTTGGAAACACAAAGACCACTGTGTTGTTGTAAAGACAATGCTTATTGTCAGATTTTACCGGCATGCTGGATCTATGACATGAATGCTCAAATTGTAGAATGATTTGTTTTATTGTTGTTTTTGCTTTTTATATTTTGATGGTATGATTTAATCTCTGTTATCCAACATAACAATCATAATGTTTCATGGGTATGTCCTTTCATTGAACTGTGTGGAAAATTCACTAACTGATGCTAAGGTTTAAAATGTAGCTGACAGCCAATGAAATTTTATCTTTTCAATTAGAAGTGTGAGTGGTGTAGAACAGTGTACTGGTAAAACTAATAATCTTATTCTAGCATGTTGGCTCTGCTCTGCTGCCATCATTTTGGGAACAGAAAACACTATTTCATATTTTTTCAGCAAACGAACCTTGTAATTATTTTGTGAATAATTTACCTATACTCCAAATTCAGATGGATATTATTTCTAAGCATTATGTATGTAATGCACTCGCTGCCTCCCCTCAGGTCAGTAAAATCAGCCTGGTAGACTTGGCAGGAAGTGAACGTGCAGATTCCACTGGAGCTAAAGGTACCAGGCTAAAGGTAAGCCTTGCATCTTCCCAAACACTTAACTCTAAACAAATGCCTGATATTAGCTTGAGGACCACGGAATAATCATCTCTGATTGCAGGAAGGAGCAAACATCAACAAATCTCTGACCACGTTAGGAAAAGTTATCTCTGCCTTGGCTGAAGTGGTAAGTCTTCTTTGTTGGATTCCATTGATTTATCTTCTTCTCCTCCTTTACAATCCGTCTCTTATCCTCAAAAACTTGACCCTTTCTTCTCAGAGACTTGCTGTTAGTAGCCTGGCATGCTGTAATGTTTGCCCTTCTGTTTTTCTCTTCTCTTGTCCTTGTAATGCCTGCTTACACAGGATAACTGTACCAGCAAGGTAAACCCTTTGACAGCTAAAGCACTGACCTCTAATCATCCCATGAAGACAGATTTGACAGCTTTTTGCTATGTGCAGTTGGAAAAGATCTGCAATTTTACCACCATAAGTGCTGTGCTGCTTAGGAAGTGCACACATTTACACCACTACCATTTCATTAAAGCAATAGCGTATCACATCAGCCCTCATTTTACTGTTATTTTGACGTGTTGCAGCATAATATCGCATAGCCTAACATCGTTTTAAGAGAAAAGCCTTGCATCGTCTGCTTTTTTACATTTTTTTTTAAATTTCGTTAACTGATATAATGTTTTTTTCCTACTGCAGAGCAAGAAGAAGAAGAAGACTGACTTCATTCCGTACCGAGACTCTGTTCTGACCTGGTTGCTGAGGGAAAACCTCGGTATGAACATTCGTATCACTTGATAAATACGTAGTATGACTGGATTTTAGATCTTATAACTGTTAAGTAAAATCTGCACAAAGAGATATTTTAGTCCATTTGCATAATAGAATATGATGGAGGGGTAAAAGAAATGACTGGAATTAGTTTTCATTACGCTGTAGTCTGAAAAAGAACAATGTCAGCAGACTGTATTTCAACCGAGCTACACAGGGACACTTCTCCATTGGATAAATGTATACATGAACAAGAGATATGCATTTTAACATAAACACACACAGTGCCTCATAACTAATATGTGTTCTAAACTTTTGTATCAGGCGGAAACTCCAGAACGGCCATGGTTGCTGCTCTCAGTCCTGCAGATATCAACTATGACGAAACCCTCAGCACGCTACGGTATGCCCTCTGACCCACGTATAGATCCTAGCTCACAGAGGCAATTACTGTGTGCGCAGATTTTTAAGCATTTACCATTTAATCTTATTGTTTCTAGCTATGCGGACAGAGCTAAGAACATCAAGTGCAATGCTGTCATCAATGAGGATCCCAACAATAAATTGGTGCGTGATCTGAAGGACGAGGTGGCTCGACTAAAGGAGCTGCTACGTGCTCAGGGCCTGGGAGACATTCTGGACAGTGAGTTTTTGTACCAACACCGTTGGCCACATGGCATGTACATACTCTTATCAGGGCCTTCCACAGTCTGGCAACATCTTCCAGCTTTTTTAACGTCTCATAGCTCTCAACCATCCAACTTTGTTTCATTGCAGCGCTTGAACTTGTGCCTCGCTAAAACAAACAAAACTAAAGCTTTTTATGAGCTATTTTACTATCTTTACAGGTTTATTTTCCCTTCTAAGTACAATCTGAATTCTCTGGAAATTTGGGTCACTGTGTAAAATATGAAAAATGTAAAGACAAAGCAGTACAGGCTGACTTGTAAGTCCCATAAATCAGTCAATACAGCACTGGAAAATATCAAATATAAGAAGTAAAATATACTAATGAAAAACATTTGCTCATTTTTAATATAATGGTAATAAGATAAAATCTTTGGGACAGGGGCAATACAGCAGCCATATTCTATAAAGTCTTATTATTATTTTTATTATTATATTTTTTATATTTCTTTATAGCGCTAATGAAAAACGTCTTTATAAAAGACAACATCTTCATGTTGATGGGTATATATTGATCCAAATGCTGCATCTTCCAGCATTGCTTACACCCCTGTACCATAAGATATGAAGACATTTTAACCAAGTACGAACAACCCAGATAAACCCTCTTTTGTTTTGAGAATGTGGGCTAGATGACCTCTAAAAGGACTTTTATAGGTTGAATCATCTTACAACAGAACAGGTTTTTCTCATTATGAACTCATTAAGAGTTCAGTATGAATGAGCGCTGTCACAAAGAAAACAGCAGCTGTCTAGGTTATCTGTGCTTTAGCTGTGTCCCTGACGCACAGAGCTATCTCCACATTCTTCAAATCTTGGGATATTATATATCCTGGATATTGGAAGATTCAAAATGTTTGCAGGTTTATAAAATGTGTTGCAGATTACTAAATATTTATCCTTATGTTTTTTGCGAGACTTTGCCTTTAAAGTTCTATTTAATATCCAAACGTTTCACATTCCTAGTTCTCATTAACCTAATAAGTTCCTGTGTTGTTGTACAACTTATTTTCCTGTATTTCATACTATTTATTCCACATTTTAGCAGAAATATTGCAGTGTACAATTTACCATTTTTATTTAGACCTTTACACAGTGTCCCAAGTCTTTTTTTTGCAATTGGTTCTTGATATGTACAGATTTATGTAGATCACCAAGAATAGATACACAGTATATATAAAATGCTTCATAAAACATGTCATGAAAATAATTATAGTCATATGTGACTAATTGTGACTGATAACACAGCCATAGCAGCTTTAAAGCTACATTTAAACATTACACTCCATTTGCTGTACACAGAATTAATGGATCATACTATTGTCAATTAGAGACTTGATTCACCCATTAATAACTTCTAATAGCTTAAAGTGATTAATTATCTGCCTACTTGCTAATGCCTGCCCAGATGATATGCGATGACGGGGCACTAAACAAGTCAGTCTGTTGTATTGTCCTTGTCATCGGTTCCATCCAGCTTTTTAAGGAGTTTCTGTAACGTTTTCCTCCCATTCTATTACTGACCCTTCTCATCTTTTCCTGCCTCCCCTCAGTTGATCCTATGGGAGATGATTGCCCAGGAAGTGGAATCAAATGTGTGTATATTTGTGCCAGTCATGCATTTTCTATTACTATTTGCTCCAAATTATAATGGCTAACATTGCTTATGGCCCCCCATCATTACCTTTTTATGTAAAAACTCCTCCCAGCTTTGCATGTTATTGGAATTAAAGAAAAGCAAAAGCTTAAGAGAATAAAAATAAAATGCAAGGCTACTGTAGGTGTTGCTGATATGGGTTAGCATGCCATTACATTAGCATGCTTTGCGCTTTGCTCTTTTATTATTTTTTAAAGAGATGAAGGTGTGAGGCAGCTACTTGCAGGTTCTCATTCAGCTGTTTTAGAAGCTACTTCTGCAATATGGCTTTTAGAAACTCAAATCAGAGTGGTATGTCAGTCTCCTCCACCCCCAAATGCATAATTTTCTAATCATGTTTTACCATGTCACTCACTCTCTGAAGCTTCCTCTGGTGCCAGTGGCTTGTTCTGCTTTTTATTGTCTTCTTTCACTAATCATCCACAGCAGGTGACAGTGCTCAAACCTTTAGATTGCCTCTTCTGAGTTCTCAAAGTGAGGCTCAGATCTACAGACGGAAAGGTGCATAATTTAATATTCTAAGTAGCTGCACCAGACGTGTGTATGTAATCAGACTTGACTAACTTAGTTTGCTTCATAGTGCTTAGTTGGATAGTGTGCTGTTTTTTTCTTAAACTTGCCTGACACATCTGCCCCCTTGCACTCTCGTACTAATACTCTGTGGAAATGGTCCACACATATTTATTCCTCTGACTAAAAGTACACACTCGTACATTGTTTGTAGGTTGCAGTGTGCATGCACACATTTCTGTGCTGGATTGTGTTCTTATTTAGTTGAAAATCTATCTATTTGGGTGTATTTTGGATTAAGAAAGCCTATATTTACAAGTCAAATAATTTAATCTTTTCTGATTTTTATTTGTTTTACTCTTTGCCTATAGTCTGAATCTTTGTCTGACTAACCTTTGATTGAGGCGTGTGTGTAGATGTGCGAGTGCACGTGTGGTGTGAATCAGCTTACTGAACAGCGGGCTGAACTTTGGCAGCATGTGTCTGACAGTCCTCTTTCTTCTCATTGAACCCTCATGCAGTCTCCATTTCCTTTTCATCCTGTAGGCTACTCGGTCATCTAACAGCAGTTTTCACTCTGTTTTCAATCATGTTACAACTAAAGTTAAAAAAGACAAAAATATAAATCTTTTTTTTTTTATTCCCATAACCAAATAACTAACCTGTAATTCTGACTTTCATAAAAAGCCTCTCACTGAAGTTCTTAAAGAGATTAAAGGATAAAATCTGTTTCTTTTCTCACCGCAAAGTAAAGAATAAAACTGCAAATTTCTTGTGTGAAAACTGCTGCTGTTTGTAGCTGACCATCATGCTGATGTTTGTCTTAACCCTTTGGTGTACGATGTTTGTCTTACATGGGTCTTTCCTCCCCTTTGTCCCTTCTCTCTCCTCATTTCCTTCTCTGTCCTGCCCTCCCTATTTGGTATTTTGTTCTTCCATTTTATCTGTTTACTTCCTATTTCCCATTTCCTTGTGCCTATCCCTACTCCTTTGGCTCCTTTTCTCTCTCCTTCTCTGTTGTTGGCTCAGACCTCAAAGACATACAGAACAATAAGCATAGATACTTGATAGCTTCAGAGAACCAACGACCTGGCCATTTCTCCACAGCCCCTATTGGCTCCCTGACAGCCTCTCCATCCTCTGGTGCTTTGTGCAACCAGGGGAGCCTGCAGTCAGTCACCAGCATCCAGGAACGCATTATGTCCACTCCTGGAGGGGAGGAGGCCATTGAAAGACTCAAGGTAAAGTAGATGTTGTAGGATGCAGCACTTTTTTTCCTATTTCTTTGCATCCACACAAAAACTCTCTTCTGTTTAACCCATTTTTCCTTTTGTTGTCATTTGGGTTAAAAGAGAAACACCTTATAAATCTTAATGAAAACTAAAAGCTGAGAAAAAAATGTAATGATCATTTATCTTGCTTAAATAACCCCAAATATATATATATAAAAACCTTGATTAATTTAGCAAAGGAAGATGATTCTCTCATAGTAATATAACTTGATGAAATGTCACAATTGCCCCGTTTACATGAGACTTTTAATTCCGAATAAAAGTTGATTGAAAGACGAAAGTAAACATGTAAACACCTACTTCCGAATGGAAATGTCCATTCGGAATTAAACTTAATTCCGGATTATTAATTATGTCCATTCGGAATTAAACTTAATTCCAAATAAACTTGCTGGTTTATTCCTATTTTAAAGCAGAATTAAATAATTCCTGTCTTGTGTAAACCCTTAATTCCTCTCGTGGTCAATTCTGGTTGTTCTGCGCATGCTTACCTTCTCGCGCTGCAATGACGTATATGCACAGTCTTCGCCCTCCCGTCTTGCTGTTTAAGCGCAATTTTTTTTAAAAAAGTTCACCTCCTCTCTTTGATATATTTGGTCCACGATTAGATTGTTTTCCATTTAGCCGCTAAGGCTACAAACGAGGAAGAAAGTTGCTGCGTGATTATGTCACTTCCGCCATCACGTCGGAATTAAGAGATGAGAATAAATGTGATGCCATGTAAACATTTTATTCGGAATTAAAATTTCCATGTAAAGTCAAAGCTTCATGATTTGGAATTAGTTCATTCAGAATTAATAATTTGGAAATAAAAGCCTCATGTAACCGTACACAATGGGCCAAATTTACTAAGATCTCATTTTGCTTGTGTACTAATTAGTGTGTGGCGTCTAGAATTTAGCGTGTGAGGCGGGGCCGTGATTAGTACGTGATCTACTAAGATTGCTCATACAAATGACAGCGGGTGCAAAGTGTTGCAGACACGCCTATTTAAATGAGGATTTAGCGTGTGCCATGGTTTTCATGATAACAACTTTACAAAACCGCAAGCGAAAATACAAGTTTTATCCGATGGAATTAGAGGTGTTGGTGGAAGAAACCAATAAAATGTCCAAAGAGCTACAGCAAATAAATCTGACAGCA
>JBAMHX010000015.1:15734807-15756582 GCA_037177515.1 Pseudomugil tenellus
TATATATAAATGGGTGAATATAGATAGATTAGTTAGTTAGTTGTTTTAGGGGTATCATGGTGTGACAACATCACTATTTAGTACGTACTTTAGTAGGTCATGGTTGGGTACTTTTCCAGTACCCAAAAACTGCTTAACTTTGCAGTAAACATCATGTTTAATTACATTAAAATGAAATCAAAAACATTTTGTCAACAATTCTCCAAGATTCTTAAAGGAATAATATGTATTAAATAGATATGTCCTCTCTATTATCTGTGCTTACATTTTACAAGGGGAGGGGGGGCAAATGTAATTCCCACATGTTTATATAATCCAAGGTTTTTTTCTTTTTAAAAGTAAAAGTTTAATTTCATGTATGCTAGAAAATATAAATAAAAAAAGGGTTAGCTGGCAGTATATGATGTTTGGTTAATAAAACAATTGAAAATAATGCATTTTATTTTATTTTTGAAAATACAGATATAGGAAAGTTATTTTTTTACAGCTCTTTAAAAGGTTCCAGAGAAAGAAAGGCCTTTGTGGTTTCCATGTTCATTTCAGGGTCAAGATGTTTATCCAAACATGTTTTCAGGGAGAGCATATTGTCATCCTCATGTGAAGGAGGAGCACGTCTCCGGCATAAGCTTGACACAACACCAGCAGGCTGTTTTCATCTTGTCTAATATTCATTTTCCATTAACATACTTCGCTGAGTAGCTGAAGTGCTCCCAATTGGGGTTTTTACAACTGAAGTGGGTTCACGAACTTTGGTTTTTCCTTGAAGATGTCTCTCTCCATAAAGTCCGATAGCAAGAGGCTGGGCTGCACTTGATGTTGTTGTTCACAGAGGAAGCATGTGCAGAGCAGTTACACTTCTGTGTGAGAACGCAGTCTCTGTTCCAGACCAAAGAGCAGTCTCATCCAGATGCGTTAGAAAATAATAAAGTAATAAAGGGAGGTACTGTATGCGCATGTAGTGTTAAAAACCATCAGTATGCAAGATCAGTTACACATGGCAAGGTCTGTTTCTCATTATTTCTACTGTTTGCACATCTTGCTACATCTTTTCCCTCCAGCTTCAGAGCAAATAGTATATTCTCGTCCTGTTACAATTTATAGTAAGTGTACTCTGTCATGGTTTGCAGGCAGAGGCTGGAGCAGATGAGAGAGATGTACGACCGTGCAGGAGAAATGGCTCACCAGGACGACAGCGACGGCACTTTGATGGGAAATGACCCCTTTTATGACCGTTTCCACTGGTTTAAGCTTGTGGGGAGGTGTGTAATAAGCATACACATTAGTTCACATTTTAAACCCACTAAATATCCAGAGTGAAAAGTGTGTTGTCTGCTTGAATGGGTTTTTCTTTGTGGTATATAAATGAGATTTCCCTGGAAATTCATTTGTCATAAGAAGTTCATGTATAAGTGGCATCATATGTTTCTGACATCATGTTTTCAAATGTCTGTTATATTCATCGCACATGTATATTTCAGTACATTTTTATGTGAATTCTGTTATTTTATTTGCTTAAATGTCATGTCGATATTCTTTTATTTTCCATTACATTTTGAGTTGTGTCTTCCTGTCATCAGATGTTTTTTTTTTTTCCTTGTGTTGCCATCTCAGCAGTTTCCATTCTCATGTTTGTATCCCTCTTGATTCCCTCGGAAGCTTGTTAGCATCATGCTGGGTTTGGATGGTGTCTGAATATGCAGTAATTTTATGTTTAATCTGCTTTCATCCAGAATATATGAGAATATGTATGAGTTAATCCTATGAAGTGTCATTTCATTCTGGTTTAAAATGATCACCTTACTCTGTGACACCTGCCTCTTGTTAAATTTATATTAATTTTTTAAAATAACTCTAATTTGAAACGGTGAAGAAAATCAGTTTGTGACTACTGCTACAAAAATAGCTGATAAGTATTCATTTGCCGTATTTTATTTTTTTATTTGGTTCTTGAACCATAAAATAATTAATGAGAAAATAATGCTACTGTGAAATATTGCATCGATGCCTTGCGAGCTGCAGTGTCCTGTTTTAACTCCGCTGTTACCTTTCCTTGGTTCCTGCCATTGTTCCCAAACTGCCATCCCTCTCAGCTCCCCCATCTTCCACGGCTGTGTCAACGAGCACCTGGCTGACCGCACACCCTCGCCCACCTTCTCCACAACCGACTCTGAGATAACAGAGTTGGCGGACGAGCGGCAGAGTGAGATGTCAGATTTTATAGACGATGAGGCATTTGTGGACGACACCAGCTCGGACACTGGTACCGAGGAGGGCTCGGACATTTTCAGCGATGGCCAAGACCCCTTCTACGACCGCTCCCCCTGGTTTATCCTGGTGGGAAGGTTGGTGGTGCTGCTTCATCCTGCACACACACGGGCTGGGACGGGACAACGTGATGTTGTCTTCTGTTGCCACGGAGACCAGTAGTAGCTCATTCTTCCATATATTCTGGTCAAATCTGGCAAAGAAGGGGCTCGTTTTTTGCAGATATTATGATTATTATTATTATTATTTTATTATACTTTAATACCCTGTGGTTGGTTTTAAATGAGCTACTTTTCATTTAGAGTTCTGATAATGAAAAGCCCAACATCTTTTTCTGTACACGATCGCCCAATGCAATGTGTCATGCTTCACCACCACAGTGCTGACTGTATTAACTTACATCTGTGTTTGGGATGCATGTATTTACTTTGTACAAGCTGACTATTTGTCATTTCATGTTTTTCTTTTATATTTTAAACTTTGGTTGTTTCATTTTTTCAGTTAGATTCTGTTCAACTCCATTTCTGTGTTTAACCCTGTTGTTTACGTTGTATCTGAAATGTTCTGTAGTGTACATTTACTCACCAGCAGCTGACAGTCATGCCCGCTTGTGTTTGTTTTGATCATTGTCCAGATTAAGTCATATTCAGCAGCTGCATTTTAAATCACACCACAAACATCTAGGATGTAGCCTCAGGACTGTAAACAACACATTTTCATAATAAGCACTGTGGGCCAACCTCAGAGACTGTGCAGACAGATTCAGCAGAAGCTGTAGCTCAGCTACCTGCGTCACTGTGACTTCAGAGGTTTTGTAGATTGACATCTCCCCCTCCGTCTTGGCCTTCACTCTCTCGGCGCTGGATTGGTGTGATGGAAGGTTGGATGACAGTGAAATAATAGGTTGCTAAGGCGACCACAAACACAAATCAAGTCCCACAACATGAATTGTCACAGGTAGTGTGACTCAGAGCCTGAAATTGAAATAACACAACACACTAAACCTTTACAACCATCAGTGCTGCATCCTTGTGATCAGTCATACAGGTCACGCACTGGGGGAAAGAATCATGGTGTTTACTGTTTATCTCAGCGCCCTGAGCATCCTTGATGTTATCTTCATTTTTTCATTTTTTGTCTTATTTTTATTTGCTTTTGCTTGTCTTTTATCACAGATGTCACTAATGTTTTAATGGTAGTCGTTATTATTATTGTAGCCGTTGATAAATGCTAAACAGTGGGAATAACGCTGCCTCTGTTAGATGTTTAAATTACTTAGTGTCTACTACTTGTCTGTCTGTAAACGCAACACATAACACAATGGTTATAAAAACACATTGATGACAGCTGGATCTGAACACTGCTGCAGTCACTTCACACTGCACCACAGTCAGGTTCTCATGTCTCTTTCTTCCTTTTCACTCTTAGAGCCTTTGTGTACCTAAGTAACCTCCTGTACCCTGTGCCATTGGTTCATCGTGTTGCCATAGTAACAGAGAAGGGCGACGTGCGTGGCTTCCTGCGTGTGGGGGTCCAGGCTATCGCTGGTGGGTATTGAGAGAAGTTCTTTAATATGTACAGCTATTATAGCATATATTGAACAAGAATTTGGCACTTATTATGTTTAATTTGCGCTGTTTTATTAATAAAGTTTAGTCAAATCATTCGACTAGAGAAATGTGAGGCTAACTTCTGCTTTTGAAGCAGTGTGGCAACATGTGGAAGGCCCTTTGCAACGACTGATCTGCCTGCGAGGCAGAGATTCCTTTAGATCCTTTACGTATTCCTTTTGATGTGCTCTGACAGTTTAAGTCAGTGTTGTCTGGGACAGATTGTCATAAAAGCAAGGCTTGTTTCTTTGTAGCTGACGAAGAAGCTCCAGACTACGGGTCAGGAGTAAGACAGTCAGGCACTGCCAAGATCTCCTTTGATGATGAGTACTTCAAAAAGGTGAGCCCAAAGTCAGATAAAAACTTGGAGATGCACTTTTGTGTGGGTGTGTGTGTTTGAGGAAGAGGGTGTGTAATATTTGGGTTATTACATCAAAGAGAAAAAATACTTTGACTCTTGAACAGTTTTTTATGTGTTTGTTTGGGATTTTCTTTTAAATGGATAATGATGGAAAAATAGTGTGTTTAGCTTCTGTCAACCAATATTTCACAGTACAGCAACATCACAACATATGGCGCTTCAGGATGTGTCCTCTCCTAGCTATATGCTAATGTTTTTCTCCTCTTGTGCTTCTTCTCTCCATCCAATCAGCATAATTTCTCCTCCACGGTAATGACCCGGTCTGGTTTGTCCCTGGAAGAGCTGCGCATTGTGGAGGGGCAGGGTCAGAGTTCAGAGGTCATCACACCCTCAGAGGAGCTCAACAGAATCAACGAAATGGGTACCGCTACCAGACCTTTGCCTCTCCGTTCATAAATTTCCGCCCCTCATCCCAGGGGGATTTACACCTGCAAGATGGTCCTGTTAGATGCAAAGGGGGTGCTTAGCATTTTGTTATGGAAATGAGAGTTGGACTGGGGTTATTTTATTGCTCTATATGGGAATTTGCACCAAGGATAATTAACGGGTGGAAACCAGAATCCTCTATAAAGTTGTGAAATGAGATGAAATACCAGCAGGGTTTAGAATTCATATGCAAATTGCAAAGCGCAGTCACAGTTATTGGTCACTTTTTATTAAAATCACCAAACAAGTTCCACTGAACTCCTTTGGGCTTATTGTTTTTTCAGACCTCAAGCTGGGTAACCTCGCAGACACAAAGCTGAGTCACACTGAGGGTCTGGCAGACCAGCTGGAGGTGGGCAGCATCTTTACCTTCCGTGTTACCGTCCTCCAGGCCAGCGGCGTCCCTCCGGAATATGCTGATATCTTCTGCCAGTTCAAGTACGTCTGCAACCCTTTTTCTTTTAAGTTCCACCAGCAGACATTGTGAAAATAAACTTCACACACTTCATTTACGTTTATCCCCAAGTTTCCTTCATCGCCACGATGAGGCATTTTCTACCGAGCCTCTGAAGAACGCTGGGAAAGGAACCCCACTGGGCTTTTACCACGTCCAGAATGTGAGTATGCACACACTAAAGATAAACAAGCTGTACTTTGTGACAACTCATTTTACTTTTTTTTCACTATGTCAGATTTCAGTGGAAGTCACAGAATCCTTTATTGAGTACATAAAAAATAAACCCATCGTATTCGAAGTGTTTGGCCACTACCAGCAACATCCACTTCATCTTCATGGTCAGGACCTGATCAGGTTGGTGTCCTGCTAGTTTTATTTAATTTTAACTTGTACTTATAGCTCACTATGGATATAATGTTTTTAAATGTTTCCTCTAATTACAATGATATTTTTCTTAACAGTCCTCCAACGCCATCAAGGAAGTACTATCCTATTCCGATGCCTCTGTCTAAGCCAGGTGAAAATTCAATTACTCTGCACACTATAAGAGCACTGAGCTCTGTCAACATCATTTCAACTTATTTTTGCATGAATGAGTCACCCCAGCATGCCTCATATGTCCTTCTACTCTTTCCATTTCTCGCTTCCTTTGGATTTATTTTTTCTCTCATTTAATCGTTGCTCTTCAATCCATAATCCTCTTACTCAACTCTCTCCTCCCTCCTCCATGTCTCTTTTTCTCACACATCCCCTCCAATCCTTCTCACCATTTACACTGCACACCCAGACCATACCCGTAAGATCGAGTTGATCCGCTACCTCGTGAGCGGATATGTGAACGGTAAAGTGCTGGACACATTGTCCGAGCACGCCAACGCCCTTGCCTCCACTGCCGTGGCCAGTTTGGAGGATGAGGCTGACCAGCTCTCTCACTTCCCCTTCCTCACAGTGACCAACGACCCTGTGCTAGTTGTACCCAGGCACCACGGTTGGTACAGTGGACGCTGCAGTAGTGGATAGACTAGTGCTTTGCTCTTGTGGTGCTCTGTGACTGCAGGCAGTTGCACAGTAAAGCTCTGCAAAATGTGTGCCGCACCTCACTGCAGGTGCCTTTCGGTCCAGTCAGCTCAGCCCAACCTTTCGCTGTTGCTTGGACACTGACCTGAGCCGACTCCTTCAGGATGATTGGCCACATTTTTCAGATCAATCGTAGCAGATTACTCATAGCTCGGACTGATTTATTCAGCTCCATCACAATCATAGCAGTTTGTGTTTGCGTTAGAGATTAGCCTGTTTAACAGTAGCATAATCCTGATGTGGTTACAGGCAGCAGGGTGCAATCATGATGGTGTAATCTGAGATTTAGCTCCTTGTAGTACACTACATTTTTGTAATGTAAATATTTTGATTTCTGTTTGAATCCTTTCTACCTAATATTCTGTATGTGTGAGCTTATGGCTCATTATATATAATTAGCACTATTACCCTCCATTTCTTTTTATTAAATCTAAAATCCAAATAGCGAAATAAATATCTACCTCTTGCTGTGAGTCACGCTTTTAAAATTCACATTATTTCTCATTTAACTATATTAAATTCCTGCGTGTTGATTTGTCAGTTCCAGCCACCAAGTTGAACACCATCACCAAGTCCAACCTGGGTCAGTGTGTCAGCAAGTATGACCTCCTGGTTTGGTTTGAGATCAGCGAACTGGAACCTACTGGAGAGTAAGTGTCCACCTGTGTGTCTTTCATTTCATTATGCAAGCAAATCAGACATCAATCTCACCCAGCAACATTTAAGCTGTAAGTAAGATGGAAGACATGAGTGTAAACTGAATGAAATGGTTGTATCTGTTAGCTTGAACCCAAACACTTTTATTTACACACATGCACAACTTTAAATATTAATTCTAAGGATAACACAACTCCTTCCACAGGTACATCCCAGCTATAGTGGATCACACTGGAGGCCTGCCCTGTCACGGCACATACCTGCTGCACCAGGTAATGGAAAGCCCCACATTTCTTACTGCTCAGCATCAACAGTTCTGTAAAGTCAGATGAAACCTTATTCCTTTTGACTTAGTGGAATAATGAGAATGTAATACTATAAACACAGCTGCTGCTATTATTACTGCAGTCTTAACTTCCCGTTGTCTTGGCTACAGGGAATTCAAAGAAGGATCACAGTGACTCTTATCCATGAGAGGGGGAGTGAGCTTCACTGGAAGGACGTCCGTGAGCTGGTTGTGGGTGAGCAGTCATACATTAAGGATTACCACCTTGCTACAGTGTCCAGGAAGAAGACACAACCGCATCACTGCTTCAGTGTAGCAATGCAGAGGATATCTGGATAGATGCTTTGCTTATATTCACATTGAGCTGCTTACACTCATCCATTAGTGAGTTAAGATGCACATCTTTGATAGAGACCTGATGGCTGCTAATGGGCAAACTGGCTTTTGAGCTCTGCTGACTGGGGTCTTTGTTACAGCTTTCGTGTTCCATCCAAGAAAACGATAGCTCTAATTATTCTGATGTGGTGTGTTGTTCTGTCTCTTATCAGGTCGCATCAGGAACAAGGCTGAAGTGGACGATACTGCAGCTGATGCTGTCTTGTCTCTTAACATTATATCAGCCAAGAACATAAAGTCGTCCCACAACACTAACAGGTAGGAAAATACACCAGAGTTAGTTTGGCTCTGGTTAACTGGTACAAAAAGCACTTTACATGAAGCGTTTTAAATTGTGAAGATATGTATATTTATTTTTTTTTTATATTTATTTCTAACATGTCAGAATTCTATATCATTCACCCAAACATCATTTATAACACGTTACTAATACATCAAATGATGCATTATGATTTACTATAACTATTTGATGCTGTTTGAGAACTTTATTAGGAAATATACACGCATGTGTTCCCGTCTTCATTTCTGCTGAAGGCAAATTATGACCATTTCCATTTTCACTGCTGTTATTTTAATCCATTGTCTCTGTCGCCTGACTCTTTGTGCTTCTCTCTTTTTTTTTCCTTGCACTCTTTCCTCCTGCTGCGGCTGGATTCATGATTGTGCTCAGGCTTTCTATTGATAAGGATATTGATAGGTATCAGTGATTAGGGAACATAAGGCTTCTTCACTGAAGGACCTTTATGCTTCTTTGCAGTCTTAGAAAATAATTTTCTCCATTTTTTTTCTTTTAATCTGCTGGCATGTTGCACAAGATTTGCTTTTCTTCTGTCCATTTGTAGTTTGTAAGAATTCCATTTTTACACATTGTTGGACATGTAAAGCCAATCTTGTATGCAAATGCAATCCCTTCTTTGTACTTAATTGTCAAAGTGTGTGATTTTTCTAACTCCTAGTCTAACGGTAGTATGTTTATGTTTTGTGGCACCAAATTGTTTCCAAATGACTGCCTCCCTCTTACTTGTTTTCCGCTGTATGAGTATTACCTCAATATCAACCAAGCCCTATATTTTGAGGCACCAGTAGGGCAGTGCTGGCTCTCAATGTGTGATAAACAGCGCCCCCTGCTGCTGAAAGTTGAGAGCCTCACAAATATCACTAAATTCATGGATTCATTTTGTTTTGTGTATCTATAAAGCGGCCTGTACTTTTAAGTCTATGTGTATAAAATAATACACTGAACATCTCAACTATTTTCCCCATTTGTAAAACTAGATGATCTTTGGCTCCATTTGTGTCTTTGTGTCAAGGTTTGTGTTTTAAGAATGAGGGGAAACTTCAGTCACTGCGTAGTTATCACAATCTAATATGTCAGATTTGTGTTCACATCATCGGTTTTTAAGCTCTTTCACAAAAGTCTACCCTGCTGTGTCCACACAGACCCCGAAACTAGTCATTGCTTAGTCTTCTCTGAAGATAAAACTACTCGGGGTTAACATGTGTGCTTCTTTCTTCCTTCTTCTCCATCAGAACCTTCTATCGCTTTGAAGCAGTGTGGGACAGCTCACTGCACAACTCCCTACTCCTAAACCGAGTAACTCCATATGGAGAGAAGATCTTCATGACCCTGTCTGCATATCTGGAGGTCTGTTGTCATACTTGTTTGCATTTTGCATGAAAGTTTCTCTCTCTAAGCATCAGCTCACTTTCTGTCCTCTCTTCACAGCTGGATCATTGCATCCAACCTGCCATTATTACTAAAGATATCTGTATGGTCTTCTACTCCCGAGACGCAAAGATTTCCCCCCCACGTTCTCTCAGGAATCTCTTTGGGAGTGGCTACTCTAAAACTCCTGACTGGTAAGGCTGTGCCCTGCAGCCATCGGGCCCATTTTATCACTGAAACAGCGTTTAATCCAAACTTCCTCTGCGTCATTACAGCAACCGGGTCACCGGCATCTACGAGCTGAGCTTGTGCAAGATGTCTGACACAGGAAGTCCTGGTAAGCAAGAAAAACAAAATCAGAGGAAATGGTTGAAAACAGAGTTGGCTTATTAAAGAACATCTGACAACAGTAGAATTTGTCCTGAGCAGGGATGCAAAGGAGGAGGAGGAAGGTTCTGGATACATCAGTGGCTTATGTGCGTGGAGAGGAGAATCTGGCTGGCTGGAGGCCCAGAGGAGACAGCCTCATCCTGGAGCACCAGTGGGAGCTAGAGAAAATGGAGCAGCTGCATGAGGTGGGGCGTTACAAACATGTTTTAGAACATCAATCTTTCTGTACGTTAGCTCACTTGCTTTGCTTTAAAAAATAAGCACTTACAGCTAACTCTTACCCCCCATCTTCCCCTTTGTTTAGGTGGAGAAGACCCGTCACCTCCTCCTGCTGAGGGAGAAGCTCGGAGAGGCAGGTCCTGTGGGATCAGCTCCTACCACCAAGTCCCTGAGCGAGTCTCTGTCTCCCAGCATGAGCTCAGGCACTCTCTCCACCTCCACCTCCATCTCCTCGCAGATCTCCAGCACCACTGTTGAAAGTGCCATCACGCCCAGCGAGAGCAGCGGCTACGACTCCGCAGACATCGAGAGCCTGGTGGATCGTGAGAAGGAGCTGGCCACTAAGGTGAGAACAGCTATTAATTGCTGCGGAGCAATCTGCTCCTCCTCCTTCATGAGCTGATCAGTCTTGTTGCCTTTTAGTGCCTGCGCCTCCTGACACACACCTTTAATAGTGAATATAACCAAGTGGTCAACAGCGTCAGTGACTGCAAGGTGAGAACGAGCATTCAGAAAGGGAAATACGAATACCCCCCCCCCCCCCCCAGTACCTTTTTATTTGGACTCAACTCAAAGATTGAGTGTAACATCACGTCTCACTCAGACTTTTTCCAACTTCTGCTTCTGTTTATTTCTCCAGCTGTCTGACATCTCACCCATCGGACGTGACCCATCAGTGACCAGCTTCAGCAGCGCCACCCTGACCCCCTCCTCCACCTGCCCCTCTCTGTCGGACTCCCGCTGCGGCTCCTTAGACCAGAAGTAAATCTGTTTTCTGACCAAACACTGATACATGCATGCACTCAAAGCCTTTACTGTTTTATTACCTTTATACAAATATGATACTTTGTTTCCAAGGACCCCTGAGAACTGCTCTCGTGCCTCCAGCCCCTCCTGCTCAGACTATGAGAACTTCCCAATGGTTCCCACTTTGGAAACGTCCTACCTTGCACGGGCTGGCAAGAATGAGTTCCTGAACTTGGTGCCTGATATTGAAGAAATGAGACCAGGGTGTGTACCGCTGTGCTAACTCTGCTGCTGTCATTTGGAAATTCAATACAATATCAATTCAAGTCAATATCCTGCAGTCATATCTTGCATCTCTAATAAATAATGCTGCTTTCTAACTTAGGCAGAAAGGATGGCAATTAACTGAGTTTTAGCTAAATACAAACTAACAGGCTTAAACAACAGTACAATCAATCAATCAAACTTGATTTTTAAAGGGCTTTTCATACAAATATTGTCATTTAAAGTGCTTTACAGTGCAATTTAAAACATTAGACATTAAAAACAATTCTGCACGTAACTGATTTCTTTTTATTTTAGGTCTGTTGTGTCCAAAAAAGGTTTCTTAAGCTTCATGGAGCCACGCTCCAATTCATGGGTGAAGCACTTTGTGGTTGTTCGCCGGCCCTATGTCTTCATCTACAACAGCGACAAGGACCCCGTGGAGCGAGGCGTCCTCAACCTCTCCACAGCACAGGTGGAGTACAGCGAAGACCAGCAGGCCATGCTGAAGGTATTCAGTTTCTTTAATATAAAAGGTTTTCTTTTTTCTGATTGGTTAGAAATGATGCAGGGATAACAGCCAGGCACAATGGCATGTATTATGCATAAATATTTTGGTGATTAGTAAAATAAAGACTACAAACAAGATGTTCTAGTAGTGCAGAAAAGCTGCATGACCCACTAAAGATTTATATCTAACCTGTGTTGTGTGTGTGCTACTTAATGTGAAAGACAGATGCGTTGCTTGATTAATACTTCATGCTTTCTTTTCAGACTCCCAACACGTTTGCTGTGTGCACAAAACATCGAGGAATTCTCCTCCAGGCCAACAACGAGAAAGACATGAACGACTGGCTGTATGCGTTTAATCCTCTGCTTGCAGGGACGATAAGGTACACACACTCACTCTACGTTCAGTTTTCCATTCAGCATGCCAGAAACGGCATTTCCTCCTCACCCTACATGTTGTCCTTTGCAGATCGAAGCTGGCGAGGAGGCGCAGTGGCCTGACAAAGAACTGAGTGGAGTGGAAGACGGGAAGCCACGGCTCCCACTCTTTCTGAACAGCCTTTGAACATACAAAGTGTTAACACTTATTAATCATTGTGATTCTTGGCGGTTTTCTCTTGTAAGTAGACTTTGTGGCTTAAGTCTTCTTTCATGCAACTAAGAATTTCATTTCCAGAGAACTTTGCCTCCCCATTCCCTCCACCCACCCAACCCCCCACCCTAACCTCAGCTTTTTGTGTTTCTATTTTTATGACAATGTTTGGGTCTAATTTTGTTTCACTCTGTTGTCATTCCTGAACTCCCTAACTAATAGCATGTTGTAGTAGTCTACTTGTGTGTGCACGGCTCTTCAAAAACACATTTTGAGTTTTCCAATCATCTGTTTAAAAAAAAAAAAAACAACAAAAAAAGAGGAAGTCTTTATCAGTGTTACTTGTCTCCCAACAAGGGTTTTATTTCATCTTTTTGCTTCCATGTTTTTGAGAAAGAGCTCGCATGATTGCTGCAGCATTCCTCCGGTTTGGTCTAACAGGAAAAAAATGAAGCAAATCCCAAAAGCTACTGATAAAATTAGGAAGGGAAAATAAACTAATTCCAGATGTTCTAGGTAATGCTTTGCTACATGAACTATTGCTGCTAATAAATTCATACTTTTTGAAGAAACTGACATCAGGCCGATGCATCATGTCAAAACAGTTAGTATGAACTCCCTTCAAAATGTTAGATCAAAAATTGAAGGGAAATCCCATCGAGCTCAGTCTCCACTGTCATTGCTGCAATGTTTAGACTCCCTCCCACCTCTGCGCCTCTGTACATACACCAACTTGAGCCCCTGATTGTGCCAGTGTCAGTCAGTGCTTTTGTGTCAACATGATTAAAAAAAACCAAACCATGCTAACTGGATAAAACAAGCAAAAATGTATGATTTTTGTATCTCTGCAGCGGAAACACAAGGAGCGGTTGTTCTTGTAGGAGTAAATATTTGTCCTTTTGCAATTTCATCTTAAGAAAAATCAGGGTTTTGAGGAGATGAGGATGAAGAACATCTAAGGGGAGAATTCCTCTTCTAAATGAAGTCCATTCTGGGATCAGTGTGATGGCATAACTCCTATTTAAAGTATTTCCTCTTTGCTCCACTAGCTTAAACTTACATGCTGAGCTTCAGAAATGTGTTGTTTAACCACCACATAGATGTGATACTCTCATCATAACACGGTGAGGAAAAGGATGAAGTGTTTTAGCCTTGCCGCCAGTAGTGAGCTGATAAAGCTGCTTAACCTGCAGGACAGACGAGGACACGAGCCCCTAGTTGCATCACCAGCGTTGGGTAAAACCTCCAAAGCAAAGTGTGCTTACAGTTCAGCAGTATCGCGTTACCACTTCATTTTTTTTTATTAGTGTTTTTGAATTAAACCCTTTATTTTTCCTGTTAAAAAAATTAACATTTTTTTCTGTTTAATTTGAGTCATTCTGCAGTGATTGTTTTTTATGAAATATAACAGGGCATTTGTTTTTTTAATCTATTGGTGTTTCAACTTATTTTGCACATTATTTCATATCTATAGCAAGACGAAGGCAGATCAGGGAGGATGATGTTCGAGCTTCAGGAACAATGAGAGCACATATAGAGGCTACACTGGATGATAGCTGTTTTGCAAAGGGTTACCTAAAAAGAGATATTAAATGGATGGCATATTGGAAAAGTTTTATTTCTGATATTCTTTATGAAAATATTTGCTCTGCACGTCGAGTTTCAGCTGCTACATTTTGCTGCAGGTTCAATTTGTGGCGCCTTTTGTTTCTTGACATGCTTAATGTTGTGCTAGAAGCACAGACGGGCATCTTTGTAAAACTCTGGCCTACCAACCAGCAGTTTGCCCACTGTGCCACTTTGAAAGGGATATGAAGGAGGAAACAGAGATTCCAGCTGAAAGTATTTGTGTAATTGTCACTGATGAAAAGGCAAAAAAAGGTCTTGGATGCAACATGATATGCAGAAAATCACTGACCTCAGGTCAGCAAACCTCTTGGTCAGAGACACAAAAACCTGCCGGATTGTTGTTTTCCGAGCAAACGTTTGTCAAGAACAGCCCAAAAATATCATATTAACAAAGCATCTATGCACTTATTAAGGCTCAAAGTGCAGCATACCTCACACGGACCTTAACAGGAAGACATGCATATTTCTATGGAGACACGTCAGAGCAAGCATTTTCACTTAAGTGGCTCATTTCTAGAAGAATATTATTTTGGATTCTGTATTTATTGTTTGCAATGTATATATTAGTTTGCAGCTTTTTGCACATAATAATAAAAGGTTCAACTAACTAATCAAAGTCTGTGCAGTTTAGTTGTTCTGCTCATGATGAACCAAATGAAGGTGTGGCAGCCTCCTCTGGTCTGAACTGGGAGAGAGTTGAATGTAAAATGTTTCCCCCCCCCATCGTTTACTTTTTTTTTTTTTAAGGGAAAAGAGACCTAAGATGTAACCCTCTGCACCTTTTCAGGAGAAGATGAGTGACATTAGTGCTTCCTCTTTAGCAGAAAGTGGAATGAATGATTTAAGTAAGCGTTTGTATTGAAGAATATTAACTCATTGCTCATGCTGGCCAGCTGTCAGAAATTTAACAAAGCAGTGGTTTTTATCTAATCTTATTTTTTCTAATATCAGGGAATATATCATACAACATAGCTAGCGAGGAATTAAATGACAGGACACTTGTTTATGTGACTTCAACGTTTTTGGGTTTTGTCTTCTTTTTCCGTTGATGCCTTTTGAAGAAAACTAATCATAGTATTTTCCATTTTCCCCTCTTGACAATTAATATTAGTCACCTGCGTTCGTTCCGTGGGACATTCATTCATTCATTCAAAGATTAAAAGGACAAACCTTGATATTAACACTGTACATTATTTGTTAGACTGGTTTCATTTTCATACTTATTTTGTAAATATCTGTGTTGTATGGAGCTTGGACTAAAATGTAAATATGTTTACTGTATTTGTAATAACTATAATCCATTCGCTGTATAGCATAGATGTGTCATGCAGATATCCTAATTCTGTGTATGGTAATCTTGCACCATTGACCTGTTTAGTGAATGAGGCAACAATAAAAGTGCAAACTGTGCATTAGCAGAACAAGTGTCTGTTTGTCCTCTTTTTTGCTCAGCTTCACTGTTTTTTATGTTTTTTTATTTTGAATATAATGCATGTTGTTATTGTTAGGTACCCAGAGGTGCCTTTACATGCAAGATTATTTGTATTTAGCAAAAATTAGGATCCATCATCTTCTGTCATTTATTGAATTTCCTCTGCTGAAGTGTTTGATCATATTTACAGCATTTGTAACAAACTAAAGGATTAAAAATCATACAGAGAGTAAACCTCAAAGCACTACAACTGCATTAATCACCACGAACAAGCTGTTCTGACATTGAACTGCTTAGTACAGTCTTCTCGTGACCTGCCACAAAAGTACAGCAATTAGAAAAAGGTATTTGCAGATTATTAACGGTGAAACAATTGTTGAAAAGGATTTTGCAGTCAAGGACTTTTGTATAAACTAAATATAAAAAAGCATCTCTAAAGGACATTGTAGTTGTGTGAGGTCGTTTTATGGGCTCAGGGCTTAAAGGAGCTGCTCAAACCAATGCCTTCACACACATTTTAATGGAAAGGTATTCAACACATGACCTGAAGATCAGCAGACAGAAGTCACATTGTGTCAGATGATATTATGCAGACTGGAAACGCCCCCCAGAGTAGAAAGCAAAAGATAAAATAATTGGAAATATTTATTGTAATGTTTTCACAAATGTATTCCACAAAGCTATGTTTCATGTTTCAGTAAAATTACTTTGTAATTCAGTGGAACAAAAATTCAGGACACGATTAAATAAACATCTTTCTGCAACCAAAGTAATTTTATACTTTTGTCAAAGTATCCAACCAATACTGTGAGATACTGAGGAAGAAAAGGTTGATTTAGTACAAATCATAGTGGTCAAAACAAAGGGAAGACTTAACACATCTTAGTTCTTCAAGAATGAAATAGTTCAGTTGGAAATCTTTCTTCATCACAGTCAAATGGGAATGTGTTGAAAAGAATATAATAATGATCAATGGAAATCAAAATCATTAACCTGTTGAGGTCTGGAATGAAAATCCCTCGAAATAAAAGTGGAGAGATCTTTCAAAATGAGGTTCAGTGTGTGTGGTCTCCACATGCTTCTCCCTACATGAATGTCTGGGTTTGTTCCGGATGAGACAATAAAAATCATAGAGAGAAAACTTTTCCCAGACCTGGATCAGTGTGACGGTAAGCCACTAGATATTCGGAGGTGCAATGGTCTGAGTGTGACATGATGTACATGACATGATGAGTTGCTTGATTAGTGACTGGGCAGGCCAGTCCATAGCATCAATGCATTCATCATACAGGAATTGATGACACAGTCCATCCACATGAGCTGAAGCTTTCCCATGCAGCATATGATCTGACAATGGATCTGAGGATGTCATCCTGGTCCATACTGGCAGTCAGGGAACCTCTGGCTGTATGAAGGTCTTTGCATTCCTCCAAAGATATAGTTCCACTAAACTTACGTCTTGGTAATTATTACCTCTCACTTTGTCTGTTCCATTTGTACAGCAGTGGGTGAAATTCAGAGTTTGTGGTACTTTGTAGACAGAGTGATATCACAGAGGAGCAAATGACTGAGTTACACGGTAATGATGCTATATTCCCTTCTTTTGTGTTGTTTTGACACCAGGGCTTTCAAATTAATTACAGCTATTTTAATTGGCCCTGGAAAAATGCCCAAAATGAGAGAAGCTCACGATATTTAATAGTTGGGAAAAACTTGCTCGCTGGTTTAGGATTAACAACAAATTATAATTAACAAGTTTCTAGTTTTTCTTCAGAGAAGAAAATGTAAGCTAAACTGCTTAGAGTATTTGATCTAATACCTTGCTAAAAACTGACTTTAACGCCTTTGAATTTCTTCTTCATACAATCTATTTTTCAAAAATCCAAGGTCTTATCTTTGTATTTTATTTTTGCTGTATTGAATGAATAATGCAACGTAAAGTATATTAGAAGAATCCACATTCCCACTTTCCTCGAATGCAACATTGCAAAACTTGTAAATGGGCGTGGCTGACGCAACCTGAATGACAGCCAGTTCGACCAATGAAAAAAACTATCTATCTGTTCAGGGTTCTAAACCAATCAAAAATCGCAATTAACATGGCTTCAGTTTTCTATGCGTCCTGTGATTGGTGAATGTTAGACGGGGGCGTACGTAAGTTTCTCAGTCAGTTTAGATGTGAGTCGTAGAACAAGGAAGTGAAAAACGAGTGAGAGGAAATCGGAAAGGATAGACTGCTCTGCTAGCTCGACTTTTATTTGAACATTTAATATTTTATTGTCACTTTACCCGCAAAGGACAATGGCACAGTAAGTTTTTAAAGACGTTTATACTCCATTCAGAACAAGGAAACCGTGGATACTTTATGTTAAATAACATAGTATGTTGTGACTTGGTCTCTGACTAAAACTAATCTTCTCTATCAGGTCATCATGTTTGCTAGTGTTAGCTTGTAATGTAGGAGACCAGCTTTTGCTTTTAGAAATAAACATGTGGCACGAGCGTGAAACGGGATGAAAAGACTGACACGATAATCGCTATGGACTCTGGGAAATGAAGTGAATTTAAAAAGTAGACTTGGAAGTGTATCATTTTATATTCGTCTAATAAAGATATGCCCCTGCAAGTCTTGTTTTGTGCTAAAGCAGCCATATATCAGATACTACTGATCAGATCCTCCTAATAAATGTGGTTACTCCTGTTTACACAGAGCAGACATTGCACTGATTGGGTTGGCTGTCATGGGCCAGAATCTTATCATGAACATGAACGACCATGGGTTTGTGGTAAGACCATGGATTATTTTTGTTTCTACTTTGCTGGGTTGAAATGTAGTTTATCTCAATAGACTAAATATCTCTTTCACAGGTCTGCGCCTACAACCGAACTGTGTCCAAGGTGCACGATTTCCTGCAAAATGAGGCTAAGGGCTCCAAGGTGATAGGAGCCGAGTCCCTGGAAGACATGGTGTCCAAGCTGAAGAAGCCCAGGAGGATCATACTGCTGGTCAAAGCTGGACAGGCTGTGGATGATTTCATTGACAAACTGGTTAGGATTTGTACAAAACGGTGATATCCAGTTCTAATTTAGACTTGTGTAAATAGCCCTGTATCTGCTGTCTATCAGGTTCCTCTCCTGGATGCAGGAGATATCATCATTGACGGTGGCAACTCTGAATATAGAGACACCACAGTAAGTCACTGAAAATCATTGCGTCAAACACTCGTTATTCCACAGAGCATGTCCTCTTAATTCTCTTGCGTTTGTGTACCACAGCGGCGGTGTAAGAATTTGAAGGAAAAAGGCTTGCTGTTTGTTGGCAGTGGTGTGAGCGGCGGAGAGGAGGGTGCACGTTATGGACCCTCACTCATGCCAGGAGGACATAAAGAAGCCTGGTGAGTTTCTCACAACAAACTCCGAATGTTGCTTACATGTCAGATCATGTTAAACATCGATAAATGTTTATTTGTTGATTTCAGTGTGTGAGATGATACATTTAAATGTGCTCTTATTTCATTTTAAGGCCACACATAAAAGACATTTTCCAGAGCATTGCTGCTAAAGTGGGAACAGGAGAGCCTTGCTGTGACTGGGTGAGTGTAGTTTTCTTTTATTAATTTACCCAATTTGTTTATATGCTATTCTTATTATGTGTGTGTTTTTTTTTTATTTTTATTATTTGGCAGGTTGGAGATGAGGGTGCTGGCCATTTTGTAAAAATGGTCCACAATGGCATTGAATATGGAGACATGCAGCTTATCTGTGAGGCCTATCACCTAATGAAAGATGTTCTATGTATGGATCATGATGAGATGGGACAGGTGAGCTTGCTTCACATGTTAGATGTCATTTTTACAACCTAATATTGAATGAAAAAAAAAACCCATTCTGAATGTGACTGCTCAGGCTTTTGACAGCTGGAACAAGACGGAGTTGGACTCTTTCCTGATTGAAATCACAGCCAACATCCTTAAATACAAAGACACTGATGGTACACACCTCCTGCCCAAGATCCGTGATAGTGCTGGACAGAAAGGCACAGGGAAATGGACAGCTATATCAGCCTTGGAGTATGGCACACCTGTTACTTTAATTGGTAAGAGGAAGGAGGGAGGTGGTTGTAGACAAAGAAGCATATTGTTTCCTTCTCACTTCCCCAAATGCCGACTGCTTTCAGTAAACTGTTCCTTATGACGACATGAATTAAAGGATTAAGCCACACCTATTTAACATTACGACATTTTGGAATCAAAGAGAACTGAGGCCAGTATGAACACAGCCATACTACTTAGCTTCCTCTAAGAGACGTGATCAATATGAAGCTGCCTGTAAGTAGATTGAAGGCTTTTCTAGTGGCTTGTTCATCTCAAGTGACATAAGGGGGATTTAACTTGGTGTTTGCTCTAACTGAATGGCAATATGTTTCATTTACAGTCAAATACAAAAAAAAAAAATGAATACACAATATACACTTATAATACACTCAGGGCATCCGCCCTGAGGTGAAAGTACCTCATTATATTTGTTTTTTATTACAAACTGGTCCAAACTTCACATCTTTTAGGCTCCTATTGGATCTGCTTGGTGCTCTTGTGACAGAGACGACTGTATGACAAAAGGCTTCATTGTAACACAACTGATCCAGCCAGCCTAGGACAGTAGGCATGGCTGCATTTCAGGCCTAGCACATTCCCCTCTTGCACAGTTAATTTGGCAGTTGCTCTTGTACCATGATACTGGGCAGTTTTAGCAAGTCATGCTGACTGAACCTGTTTTCTTCCTTTTGTGTGGACATGGTGACAACAGAATGATTATTTTAGTCTTAACAAGTTTATAGTGTTGCTTCCAAAGGTGGGACTTTTACACAAACTGAATGAGTAATAGTGCTGAGTCATTGCCCTAATGAATTGTGTCCTGCTGGTTTTCCTCAGTTGAAATTTGCTCTCATATAATCTAAATAACTTTAAAACTCTCTTTTCCTGATTGAGGAAATGTGTATTTTTGTGTGATGCTTACATACAGTCATATGGGCAGAAACCTAACACCATCTATCTTAATTCATCCGTCTCCTCTTCCCTCCCTCCTTTCTTTTGTGTCTCAGGGGAGGCTGTCTTTGCCAGATGCTTGTCCTCTCTAAAGGATGAGAGAGTGGAGGCCAGCCAAAGCCTCTCAGGGCCACAGGGGGTCAAATTCAGTGGTGACAAAGCTGCCTTCCTGGAAGACATTAGAAAGGTAACGGCACAGTGTAATACACAATTTATAGGGCAAACTGTAGCAAAGTAACATTTTGGGGTTAGATACATTGCCTGGATAACTCCTATTGGTTAGTAATGCATGGGTGATTTATCTTTCAGTGGGCAACAAGTTATTTTACCCCGACAGATGCAACAAGTAGCTTCTCATTTGATTAAAAAAAACATGTGGAAAGTCAGATCTGTGGTTGTGGAGACGCTGCTATTCGATTTAAGAAGGGTCAAATTATTGCCACTCATCAAGCAGAGAATGCATTTCTGAAGATTGCAGAAGCTACCAAAGCTGTCTTTTTGAGAAGGATAGTGGGGAACCACTGTTTTCCAGGAGGAAATGTGGGGACAGAGCTCCTGAATGATGCGGACCGGCAAGCATTTCAATGTTTGTTGAAATCAGATTGAAGAAAAACAGCAGTAGATATCAGACCCCTGTTTGAAATGTTTCAGGAATTTAGGAAGTCATTTGAGATTTACTTTTACAAAAAGCCCCTCGGGTCGGGAAAAAGAAAAACCAGAAATCTCAGATGGTTAAGTAGGAGGGCAACTCTTAACAATTGTGAGTTGACGAGTTTGAGAAGTGATGAGAGGAATATTATGGGACACAAACATAATCCAAATCCGGCAAATCTTAGCTACTTTTCATCTGTGCGTTCAAGTGTTTGGGCTATTTACTGATATCAACTATCGGACATCAGCCGTTCCACTAACAGAATAACAGGCACAGTTTTTGGGATCAGCTTGTAGCAGGCTCATCACCTCCAAATACCTCCAGCAGGTGAGAGCTAGAACTCAAAAAGTCAGCCGTGTGGAGGTTTTTACCACATTACCACTATTAACGTTCTGTTCAGGTCTTAGTGCACTCAGTAAAAACTTTAAACTAAGTGAAGGTACCAGCCACATTTTCACATCTCTGAAGGAAAAAAATAGTGTAGATTGTCATGATCATATATGTATTCCGCCTTCTTTCCACATTGATGTGTTGCTTTGTGTATGTGTCTGATACAAATTACAGTATGTCTGAAGTTCTGCTGGACTTTCCTGCAGCTGCTGCAGAGACCGCTTTGGGTTTCAGTGCACTTCTTGATGCTATGAACATTTATTTCTACATTGTTTAGTATAATGCAAAAAAAAACATTGCATCTTTGCTTATAACCTTTTACAAAAAATTTTCACGTTCTGTGACTCAGAACGTCAAAATCCAGTATTGTGCTTGTCTTGCTTGGGCAGAGTTGTTTTTTTTGCTTAAATCTGTTCCCAGGAGGACGGACACCACCAATTAGAATAATTTATAATTATGGTTTTGTTTGCATTTTAAAGGTATAAAGTTTAAAGGTTAAACCTCTGCAGATGATCCAAAATGCAGCAGCACGTCTGGTCTTCAACCAATCAAAACGAGCTCATGTCTCTCCGCTGCTAATCGCACTGCACTGGCTCCCAGTTGCCGCACGGATCAAATACAAGTCTTTGCTTTTGGCTTACAAA
>JBAMHX010000015.1:15756682-15767939 GCA_037177515.1 Pseudomugil tenellus
TTGTGTTGTTCTTATTCTCAGATGTAAGTCGCTTTGGAGAAAAGCGTCTGCTAAATGACTGTAATGTAATGTAATACATTTCTCCAGGATTTAAAGTAAGAAAAAAAGCAGCTGCTTTTTTATTCTCATCTTTTCTACATATCTTTAAGAGAGTAAATGTTTGGAAACTTGTCACAGTTGCTGCCACGTCTATTTCTTTTATTATGTTCATGGAATTTAGTTAAAACGTGAATGTTGGAGCTCTTAAATGCATTTTGGATGATTGGGTGGGATAATGAAATGAAATGTTTGCAGGACTGCTGGCAGCAGAGCTACAGCATTTATGATCCAGTCATGTTTGAGGTTTTGCGTTGAAATTCTGCATCTTCCTCTATCTCAAAAACACACTTTTACTTGTTGCAACTTCATGTGATCTCTACGGAAGATCACGAGAAAATGATCCTCCTTATCTCCAGATAATGGCAAAGTTAATGAATGTTCTCAAAATAAGGATAAAACAAGAATTCCTCTTCCATGAGGGTCACCTGCACGTCCGAGCTGTGCACCAGCACTCCGGTCTGATCAGGGTATGAAAGATGAGGCAGTTCTCTGGAAAGATTTGAAAACCTGTCTTGGTGAATCCGACCTTAACATGATCTAATTTCTCTCCATTTACCTTTTCTTAAAAGCTGATAGACGAATCATTCTTGTTTTAAATATTTTCCAGGCCCTTTACGCTTCCAAGATCATTTCCTACGCGCAGGGCTTCATGCTGCTGCGGCAGGCAGCTAAAGAGTTTGGCTGGTCCCTCAACTATGGTGCAATCGCTCTAATGTGGAGAGGTGGATGTATCATCCGAAGGTACACTTAAACTCAAGTCTGTTCTAACAACAATGGTGTGAATGTGGTTATGTTGTAAAAGAGACCACGTCTTGAAGAAGCAATTGGGAAGTTGAGCATAATGAGAATTGACATGAAAGGGAAATATGAGCCTTTTTGTTAAACCAGATTGAGAGAAGAATGAGGAAATTGTGATTGTGACACTAGTTTGCTTTCTGTAATCTGGTAAAAAACGTTTGCGAAAGTTAAATACAACACCATGTATGACTTGCAGCGTGCATGCAACCCAACCAACCAGGGAGAAATGACTTTACAGAAGGAACAGAGCTGATTTAAAGTCTTGATTTAGTTTGTTGGAAGGAGTTATTCTTCTCTTGTTTCAGTTTAATAACAATGTTCTTTCCTCTCATCAGTGTTTTCCTGGGAAAGATCAAAGAGGCATTTGACAGGGATGCTGACCTCCAGAACTTGTTGTTGGACAGTTTCTTCAGTAATGCTGTGCAAGACTGTCAGGTATGAGGAAGGAGGAAATGGACAAATGCAAAAACCTGCAACAGCTCTGTTGACAAAGACACAAAGCCACTTGTTTCCTCCTTTCAGAGAGCAAATACATGAAGCAACACTTGTGCTGGTTGGCCCAATTACTAACAAAGTTTTAGTTCTTTCATTGTTGTTGAAGAAAGGGTTGTTTTAATCCAGAATACCCAAACTCGATCACTAGAAAACACATAGCTGTTGGCAAATGTAAAATGATTCTGGAGGTGTTGGCTTGATGTCTGCTCTAATTTGGAAACAAATCTGTCATCCATCTACATTAAATCAAACTGTCTCAATGAAGACAAAGTGTCAATCAGTTCATTCTGGTTTTAGGAGTCGTGGCGTAGAACCGTCAGCGTTGGCGTCCAGCATGGCATCCCCATGCCCTGTTTCACCACAGCTCTGGCCTTCTATGATGGTTACAGGCATGAGAAGCTGCCCGCCAACCTGCTCCAGGTAAGAAGCTGTAAACGCTGCAGAGCAGTGATGACTGAGCATATGGTCAAGTGTTGAGTACTGTATCAGATTACAAAGATCGCATGTGGGGATCTGGAGACTTGTAAGGCACTGACGGTGTGAAGTGTGCTGAGGTCACCGCTCGACTTATCTGTCTGGGACTTTTCCTTGTTCTTCAATCTGTATTACCATGCGGGTCTGAAATGATTTGCCGATTGTGGTCATCACAGAAGCAAAACTGTTAAATACTAGGCCTCGCTTCTAAAGCTGTGGCTTGAATATCTGTTTTATACTGGAGTGAGATTTCCTCTTGCTTTGTTGTTTTGCTGACGTTGCCTTTGCTTCGCAGGCCCAGAGGGATTACTTTGGAGCCCACACATACGAGCTGCTGTCAAACCCTGGTCATTTCATCCACACCAACTGGACAGGCCATGGTGGAAGCGTCTCTTCCTCGTCATACAATGCTTAAGGACCATGTCCAACCAGTAAAAACCACAAATCAGATGAAAATATGAGGCTTTATAACCTTCACCCCATCATCCACCTTTTATTCTACTTTTTACCTTCTTCAAAGACTTGATGTAGATTAATTTATCAAAAAGTAGCATCATAGATGATGTTTGTTGACCCCCTCTGTCACAAGAGGGAGAGCAGCAGGGTGTTGACTCCATCTGGATATCAGGCTAATGTTCAGCTGTCATGTTGTGCCCAGGGTTCACAGTGTTAACACTGGATTAAGGTGAACCACTGTACTGTAAGACTAAATAAAGATTTCAATCCCTTTATAATTAGCTTGAGTGGTCCTTACTCTCTGGCAGGTGTAAACATAGGTGGCAGTATGTTTGTGTGTAACACTAAATCATGAAATTCGTTACAGGCTGGAGGATATATACAGTTAAAAACATAGGAGCACTTGCTGTGTATCAATACATGCTCAAAATGTGTGTGTGTGTGTATGTATATGTATATATGTATGTATATATATATATATATATATATATATATATATACACACAGTCACTCTCAAATATATTCATACTCTAAAGAAAGAAGAAATATCAGCTGTTAGTACAATAAGTTGCAATTAATAAAAGTAATACATACATATTGTTTTCCAATTCTGGTTCAATAGAAATATGTAAATAAAACAAAAAAAACCAAATATAAAATAATATACGTTATATTCCTCAATATATCGAGACAATCGCTGTAATCCAGTGATTCCTGTTGCTCTCGGACTTCTGTACCTGTTGACAGATTATTTTCCCCACTTCTCGTTAGTAAGCTGCTTTATTAGTCTAGAACTTTTATAAAATATATTTTTAAATTAAATTAAAAACAATGTTTTAAATAGCTAAAATACAATTTCGCAAACTTTCTATTAATATTTTGATCAGTCTTATTTGAGTGATTTTTTTTTTTTTTATTGGAGGGGCATAATAACATTTGAGGATGACTCACAGTGTATATAGATATATATGTGTGTATGATCTGCTGCTAATAATGGTTACAAAAAGAACATCACGGGACCATTAAAAGCTTATGTGAAATACTTCCTGCCATACACTCCTTTAGAGCCTTCTTCGGGGCATCCACCTGGAGGAATTCAGCGACTTTTCGTTTGATTTACTGACGGCCAGGTCTCATCTTTTATGTGCTGCTGACTCACATAGGCAGTACAATGGCTTCATACCTGCTGTCTGAATCTCTTGTTCTTTTAAATAGTTGATAGCAACTATTGTTTTATAAGTATAAACATTTTTGCTGTGTTTTTGTAAAAATGAAAAGATGTATTTAAATTTACTAAATACATGCTGAGTTTTACATTCAGTATACCGGTATGCATAGTATGGCCCGACCGGTTAATCAATCGGCCAATATTGGCGTTTTTAAAATGTCTATAATCGCTGGGAATCCCGCCAATTATACGCAGATTTATTTTATAGCCGTTGTGTTTCAGAGTGTTGCAATTGCAAAGTTTGTCCACTAGATGGTGCTCGATTCAACTGAAAATACTTTTTCCACCTCATAAATGGAATGGAGTTTACAGCACTGCTTTAAGTGGAGTTTGCAAGGTAAGCTTATTTATGTTGTGAAATTAAGGATTCGGTATGTCTGTAGCCTCAATTTAACTCTGTTTGTCATTGTTATGAGGAGTGACGCATTGCTTCGTTCTGTCGGTTAGCACTGAGGGCATTGTTAAAGTTGTGCTAAAGTTACCTTAGAGCAGCGGTCGGCAGCTCTGGTCCGGTCCTATTGAGCAAGTGAAGGGGATTTCCGTGAATTGAGACACAGTCGATAACTCTATACAAGTCTGCTAATTAATTCTGATGTGTGTTACTTGTGAGTTTCCGACTAGTTAGGAACTAGCAAAGCATACCTAAGTAGGTCGTGGTTTAAACGATCATCTTTGATCCATGATCAGAGCTAAGCGTGTTATTTAAATCGCGTGTATGGGAACATTTAGGCTTCCCTGTCAAATTAAATGATGAATGAAATGTTAGTGCCTAAAACTGTGGCAGTGTGTCAATGCTGTGGACAAGAAGCTACATGACCGTAAAAGCACATGTAGCATGGCAGCTGGTGAACGTTCATCACCCGGTTTTACTGACAGCAGTGTAAACAAAGCTCTACATGCGCATTACCGCAGCATTTAAACAACTTCTTGATACTCGATCATACTAATATAAAAGGAAAAGACTAAACTTACTTTGATCCTAACTGGGAGGGTTTTTGTATTTGTTGCATCCTATAAGTAGCTTGTTCAGTTGTGGAAATATAGTCATTGTACATGAGAGTAGTACAGAATGACTGTTCATCCCTCCACCAGCGGCAGGGTCAGGTGTATTTTAGGAGGAGAAATGTGAATGTGAAGGAGAATAGGTTTATTTACTGCAGCATAGAAAACGTAACATGATTAATAGCACAGACTGTAACAGCGATTATTTGTGTTACAATTAGTGCGATTTGTGACTATTTATATACAAATTACAACTCTGTCAAAGATTACATCTTTGTAATATTTGGGCGAACATCTGGATTTTATTATGTTTTAAATATTATAAATCATAATCATATTATATTATAATATATTATACAATCATAATACACGTCATAATCATATTATAAATCATCATTTATTATTATTATAATTTATTATGACACCCATGTGGTTTAAAAGTAAAGATAAAGGTTAAGCAGTGCTGATTCATTCATGCACCATTGATAAAATTATTGCGCAACACAAATTTAAAACTAAAATACTCCACACTTAACATAGTTACTTTAGTTAGATTTTTACTGATGGATATTATGTTTATTTATTTTACAAACTATTGTGAAATAAAAAATGGACTGTCTGTAATTTTTTGTTGGCGCATGCATTGAGGAACCAAAACACAAGTTAGTTTAATTTGAAAACTATATAATAAATAATCGGGTGATTAATCAGTTATCTGTATTTTCTTCGGCATCGTCTCAAAAAATCCATATCAGTCGGGCCCTAATGCGTAGTTAAGTATATATAAAATACATAATCCACAGAGCATGAATGATTAACTTTTACAATTGTAAAAATCTGGATAAATAAAAACAATTAGTATTGGCAAAGTACATTTTATTATTTTCAATAAACCACAGTACTAACAGTTTCCTATGAGGTGTTGTGGAAGAGCGGCATCTCTTGATGGCAGTGATGGTCACTCAGCAGCACGGAAACCAAATCCTGGGGATGAACAGAATAGAATTGATAGAATTGATAGTACCTATCCATAGTGATTTAATAATCACTATGGATAGGTACAATCGTATTAAAAACAGCTCCAGTGACAATATAAACAGAGAAACTTGTGCAAAAAGGAAGGGGGATTGTAAGCAGGAGACAAACCCTCTTTGGATCACTAAGCAAACTGTTCTCCTTCTCAGCATCCCATCTTCAATTGTGATCCTCTTGTTGAGTATTCTTGCTTGTAGCTCTGGGATGTCTAGACTGTGTTGAATACAGAGAGATCTGAGTTTGCATTTGATTGCATCTGCGAAATGAGAAATAATGCTAATTGTAATACAGCTTTTGACCTCTTTAGTACACTTTATCACATGATCACTTACCCAGGAGGGCTCTTATCTGGACATGAGTATCTGTGGAGATTCCTGCTATTCTTCATCAGTCTTATTTTGTAGTTGTTTCCTGAAATAAGTTTGAGAAAAACAGGAAATCAGCAGGTTACATTTGATATTTGATATTTGTTACATTTGATAATTGTAGCAAATTTTCAATGATGCAGTCATCAATTATTTTTAGTAATTTATCTTAATATTCATAAACTTGCCTGTCGGTCCCGCTGGAAACATCTGACAAGCCGTGCTGCTCTTCACAGTGGTTGATTGTTTGCATGGCTTTCAGAACTGGACAAATAAGAGTCAGTGTTACAACATATCCTATAAAAGCTAACAACGTAAATACAATAGACCCCTTGATGCTTGATAGGGATCACCTACCCAAATGCATGATACAGTTTTTCTAACCTTTTTTTTATTAAAAAAATGTCTTACAGGAAAAATTACATTCACTGTCCCTCAGTTTTACAACTCATGACGCAATGTACCCAATATACATCTTTTCACGGCTCAGATAGGACACTATATGGCTCAACAGATCAGTTTTAATAACAATGTTTATTTATTTATGCTTGTGATATTTACAGTGCAAATGTGAAGAGACATGCAAATCTGTCCTTCAAAAAAAGCATGTCATAAAAACACAAGTCTGCCTGAAAAAGAATTGGGACGAAGAAAACCATGTAATGTAAACATAAATACTTTTTGGTTAACATTTGCTAAGAGAATTTCTATATATTACGCTGTTTGCGACATAATGAACCAAAACCATTATCAGAGTTTTTAGGATTAAAAGGTCAAGTAATTAAATCAGAAAAGTGGTCTTAGTTTGGTCTATTCTGTCTCACCCACCTCATCTATTAATAAATTAACTGAAGAAATTACGTTTCATGAGGATAAGCTAGGAAAATAAACAGTAGTAACTTAGCTTGTAGGCTGTTAGCATCACTGCCGTTTTATATAGCAATTAACAGCTATCCAACTCAACTGGAGTTTAATGTAGTTGCTAGACTACCTTGTACTTTTTTAAATCAAACTTCACTGGTATTGACTTCACTGAATTCGCTTGCCTGTCCAGCAGAAAGCTGCAATCTCCCCGTCCATTTAGAAGTCCTCTCCTTCAAGAACAGTCTTCATCTGACAAACGTTACACTGTGTAAACTGTGTAGACTGTGTAATATTCTATTTATCATCCCTGGCAAAGAGTGTGCATGCTCCTCCATGCTCCTCCATGTTTAAGTTGAACCAGCCGCGGTCTTGTTTGCTTGTTTATCCTCCGCTGGCTTCTCCCTCCCCCTCCTGCTCTGACGACAAACGTGGATTCAGAGCTGAAATGGAACGGCTAACAAGTTTGTCCGACCACCACATTCAAAGATGGCGATACAACATGAGACACTCCCATGATCTCGGCGCTCCTTTGTATCTATAAATAGCTCATTCTAAGCTACGTGAACAATTGCATTTTGACGTCTTTGGCATTTGACATTGGAAAAGTATGTATTTATGGAAGCAATACTTATTTTTTGCAACGAAAATGCCCAAAAAATTTACACATTGTCCCTTTAAGCCGAAGCCGAAGCCTTGAAAGCTTACAAATCGCTGGATGGATACATTTTTCTATTTGTGGCCATGTTCATTAAGTTTTATACTATAATACAAATGACTCACTCCGCTTTGTACGGATTTACATTCTTCTGTCCGCACCTCTTAAGTACCTGCTAAATGAGGCTGAAAGGACCAGACTGCCAGCAGGTGTGTCAGATTACTGTGTGTCCAAGCCCAACAAACACACTGGACACAGTGATTGTCACCTAATTTTCTAGCTTTGACAAAGCTCTACCAGACATTTATTATCGAGGTTTATTGTTTATCAAACCCACAACAATATCCATAGAAACTCAGTTCAGTGGTGTGCACCAACAGGAGTGACAGTTGACAACGACACAAGCAATTTTTTTAAGGCTGGAATATAAGAATTATTTGCCAAGGACACATGACAAAATACACTTAGATCTTCAAAATGTTCAAAAAGGTTAGTAAAATCTCAGGTTAATAGTAGATTTACTCGTTTCCCTGCAGGATTACATATGTCAGAAATCAGATTGTGTTCACTGCTTGTAGTCACGATCATAAACATGTTTACTTTAAAGACATAATAATGTTCTGTTTCTGCAACCTACTCCACTACACGAACTCAGCATAATCTTTGTTTATGTAGCCGGGTAAAATCACAGTCAACCGGACACAATTTACATTTTTGGGCTCTTTAATCTCGACTGCTCAGTTATGAAAACAAAATAAAATAGGAGCAGCTCACAGAACGCAATGGCGGGCTGCCTCATGCAACATGTAACTGCTCTGTGCAGCAAAAACAACGGTCACATAAAGCATTACATATGAACAGCCACTAAATATAGCTAACAAACAGGAAGGTCTCCAACCATACTCATCCAAGTTTCATCACAACCGGCGGTGGTAAGTCAACTTCACGTTTCTGTTGCATAGCATAAAAAAAACAAACAAAAAAACAAAACAAACATTTTCTCTTCCTGTTTTTCTAGACGTCATATCCACTTGGGGTGCAATATAGAGCCGTCTGGTGGCCTAACTGTAAATAACTGTTAAAATAGATGATGCTACACTCTAGTTAATACATGTAATAGCAGCTGTGGATGTGTCTTTCTGCCACCAGCCCGAACTAGGTTAATGAGCACGTAAACGTGACATCACTCGTCAACGTGTCTATAAGTTCTCCTTTTAAATATATTGACATGGTTTTATTTTCTTGAAATGTTATGCTACTTTTACTATTATTTCATTGTATAACATATTTTTATTCACAAATTCCACTTTTTTGGCCAGTATGTTTGTAGTTTCCGTTTTTTTCAACAAATGTTCCAATGTAAACATTGCCTGGCAGACGTGTGGTCTGCATGTATGCAAGCAGAATTTGTACAGACAGAAACTTTATATTAAGTTTGAATTTGTTTAAACATTGTTCCTGTAGGGGTAAGACACTTTAATAAAATGAGAAGGGGGTGCCTCCAGGTCTGTTTTGCTTGAAAATTCCTTGAAATGCTCCTGCTCACACTCCTGGGTTTAACAATGTTCCACAGTACAGCTAAACTTGATTTATTTCATTAATATTTTTCTGTTTGTTTTTCTTATCTGAGTTTTAAACACCATTCATTAAAACTATTCTGAAACTGCACAAGAAAATGTGTTTTAAACATGTTGTGTATTACAAACATCATAAGATGGCCTCCAAGGAGTCGGGGACTTTCAAAGTTGAATAGTTCCACAAAATTGTAATGGTTTATTTTTACTGGTCTTTCAAACAGTATCAGACTTAGAGAGTTAAATATTAATACAAATCACTTCACAATATCTTTAAGCATGCAGCACAAATGAAGTAATATAGATGTTATGTTATTGACAGGTACATTTGAAATTTGAAAGTTGTAAGAAAGAAGAATGTGTGACCTAGAACAAAGAAATATTTCTTGATGAGGATTGTCATCTGGTGAATAAAACAAATATTCTGAAATGCCCATCCAAGTTGTACTATGATCTCTTAACTCGTTATCTTTTCTAGCTCCTCTGAACCTTTTTGAATAAAGAGAATGAAAATATGATGGTATATTTGAAATAAAGGCAGAATTATACAAATGGAAAAGTCAAAGGTGTTTACATAATTACAATAGAATTATATAATTATATATATATTTTTTTTCCTTTCTTCATTAACAATAATAAATCTGAAGCAACGCAAAGACCAGAAAACAATCTTGTCAGAAGTGGGATTCGAACCCACGCCTCCAGAGGAGACTACGACCTGAACGTAGCGCCTTAGACCGCTCGGCCATCCTGACATATAGAAACGCTACAGGTACGAAATTTAGTTTAAGTACAACTACTATGTCGATATACCATATATGTCTTTGCCAAGAAGTCACTGATATAACGCTCTTAATACTACTACTACTACTACAGCCTGGGCAACACACACTTAAACTACTCTGTTAGGACGAGCTGTCGCCGCACCCAGCCTGGTCATATAACCCATTCACGCTGTTAAACTTTACCAGCATATTTAATAGGACAGCAGCAGGCGCTAGCAGCTAGCTCTAGTCTGCACGGTAGAGGTTCGTCTATTCCTCACGTAAACTGTAAGTAAATTATTAGGTCGTTTATGTGTTAAACAATAATGAATTGTGGTTTTTCTTCATATAAAGGCAGTAAATGTCCTCAGCGACACCGCTAAATAGACTCGCACTAAGAGCTTCGAAGCTAACTTTTTGTTAGTTGCTACATTGTATTTCTAATCTTTCAATGAAGCTAGGCGAAATCTAGAAACGGATATTGTTTTTTTACATCTTCCCAATTATGCTAAAATGCTTATTTTCAAAGTAATAATTTAATAAGTAACCGATTTAAATTGGCTAGTAAGGTTATGCTAATGTTGACTAAACAGTTGGACTTAAATGCAGACATTTGTGAAATACATAACGCTTCAGTTGTTTTTAGTGCTTGGAAATAAACCACCTGTACTGAACCGTTCACCTGATCCCTACTGTAATGATCACAGAACCATCCTGACCAGCTGAAAACGTAAACAACGATCATCTCAGGTGACCTTAACGACCACTAAGGCTGCGCGTGAGATCCTTAAGGGCCTCAAGGGTCTCTGGTTGTTTCTCGAGCTTCATTTCTTTTGGTCACAGGTAAGAAACCCCGGACCTCAGGAGCCATACGTAGTTTTAAAATAATGTAATTAAAATATTTCATTAGACAACTAGGCTGAACTGGAAGTGTTTCTGAGTTCATGTCTGCTGTTGTTGCCACATTTTTCAGTTTATTTGAGGTTAAATTCATTTTAAAGAAACCTGCTTTACTCCTCTCACTAAGCTACAACGCTGACTCATCTCCTCAGTTTTCCACTCATGGCCTCCTCTGCTCCACACAACTTCTCCTGGGTGGAACCAGGCAAACTTGCTGGACTGGCGATGCCCAGGATGACATGTGAATACCAGTATCTGCTGGACAATGGCATCAAACACCTGGTTTGCCTGTGTGAGAGGAAGCCTCCTTACCACGACTCGTGCCCAGACCTCCAGCTTCACCACATTAAGATAGTAGACTTCACTCCTCCTTCACCAAGTCAGATCGATCGATTTCTGTCCATCGTTGAAGAAGCCAACTCAAAAGGGGAGGTACGGTTTTATATTCAGACTGCAGTGGTTGTGCTTAAGTATTTTTCCTATTTTTCCTATTTTTTTAATTTATATATATATTTTTAATTTATTTTTCCTATTTTTTCTTATTCTTT
>JBAMHX010000015.1:15768039-15813689 GCA_037177515.1 Pseudomugil tenellus
TTAAATTCTTTTTATTGCTTTCTGCACCTTGCTGTAATGTTTCTAATGTTTGTATGTAAAGCACCTTGAATTGTCACCTACTTGAAATGTGCTATACAAATAAACTTGCCTTGCCTTGCCTTGCCTTTTAACTCACTGATGAAAAACAAATTAAATAATCTGATTCAAATAGAAATGTGCACCTTCATAGCTTGTCTCTTATTATTATTATTGAATGATATATACTACTACAAGTTACTGGTTGACCTCTGAGCCTTACACAAGCATACAGTGAAATGCTACTTTAAATAAATGTTTTTGTATGTACTTTGAACAAAAAAAGGTGTTGTAAGTTGGAATATGTTGAAAGCTTAATGGCATCATATAAATGATACAGGAGCTCTGTCTGGTCTGTATTATGCATACTGTGTAGCTCAAGGTCTACCAACCAAATAAAAACCTTGGACTGTCTCACAGTTAGAGCTGAGTGAACTTGAAAAGGCACCGTTCTATCTAGTGACTACTTTAACTTTGAGTGGCTTCTATACTGACATATTGTAAACAAATGATTGAAAGTAAACATGTCCTCACTGAACAGCACTGTGTAATTATCAAGTTGGTAACGTATCTTAAATGACATTCAATAACCCTTTCATTTTAAAGAAAAATCCCCAAACAATGACCATGTTTGTTAATATTAAGCATCAGGGAAGAAAAAAATAAATTGCAGCAGCGCCATCTGCAGGCAGACAACCAGCACTACACCGTTACCCGCCCAGCATATACAGTGGGGCAAAAAAGTATTTAGTCAGCCACCAATTGTGCAAGTTCTCCCACACTTAAAAAGATGAGAGAGGCATGTAATTTTCATCATAGGTATACCTCAACTATGAGAGACAAAATGAGAAAAAAAATCCAGAAAATTACATTGTCTGCTTTTCAAAGAATTTATTTGCAAATTATGGTGGAAAATAAGTATTTGGTGACCTACAAACAAGCAAGATTCTGGCTCTCACAGACCTGTAACCTCTTCTATAAGAGGCTCTTCTGTCCTCCACTCGTTACTTGTATTAATGGCGCCTGTTTGAACTCTTTATATAAAAGACACTGTTCCACAACTTCAAACAGTCTAACTCCAAACCCCACTATGGCCAAGACCAAAGAGCTGTCAAAGGACAGCAGAAACAAAATTGTAGACCTGCACCAGGCTGGGAAGACTGAATCTGCAATAGGTAAGCAGCTTGGTGTGAAGAAATCAACTGTGGGAGCAATTATTAGAAAATGGAAGACATAGAAGATCACTGATAATCTCCCTCGATCTGGGGCTCACCGCAAGATCTCACCCTGTGGGGTCAAAATGATCCCAAGAACAGTGAGCAAAAATACCAGAACCACACGGGGGGACCTAGTGAATGACCTGCAGAGAGCTCGGACCAAAGTAACAAAGGCTACCATCAGCAACACACTACGCCCCAATGGAGTCAAATCCTGCAGTGCCAGATGTGTCCCCCTGCTAAAGCCAGTACATGCAGGCCCGTCTGAAGTTTGCTAGAGAGCATTTGGATGATCCAGAAAAGGATTGGGAGAATGTCATATGAAACCAAAATAAAACTTTTTGGTAGCAACTCTACTCGTCGTGTTTGGAGGAGAAAGAATGCTGAGTTGCACCCAAAGAACACCATACCTGCTGTAAAGCATGGGGGTGGAAACATCATGCTTTGGGGCCTTTTTTCAGCAAAGGGACCAGGACGACTGATCCGTGTAAAGGAAAGAATGAATGGGGTCGTGTATCGTCAGATTTTGAGCGAAAACCTCCGTCCATCAGCAAGTGCATTGAAGATGAAACGTGGCTGAGTCTTTCAGCATGACAATGATCCCAAACACACTGCCCGGCATCTGCATGGAGGAATGGGCCAAAATTCCAGCAACAGTTTGTGAAAACCTTGTGAAGACTTACAGAAAACGTTTGACCTCTGCCATTGCCAACAAAGGATATATAACAAGTATTGAGATGAACTTTTGTTATTGCCCAAATACTTATTTTCCACCATAATCTCAAAATAAACTATTTAAAAATCAGACAGTGATTTTCTGGATTTTTCTTCTCATTTTGTCTCTCATAGTTGAGGTATACCTATGATGAAAATTACAGGCCTCTCTCATTTTAAGTGTGGGAGAACTTGCACAATTGGTGGCTGACTAAATACTTTTTTGCCCCACTGTATATACCAGAGTTGTCACCCAATTTAGAGACATCTGTCAGAACTAAAAGCAAAAATGAAATACAAACTAAGTTCATCAACACTTAAGAGACAGAATATGAAAACTCAAAACTTTTATTTTAAAAACGCTCATTCTTCAATACACAAATGTAAATTTGCAGCATCTTAGCCAGTCTAATAAATTTCTCTGACAAAAGTACGTCAGTTCATACATTTGATGGGCTTCCTCAAAATAAACAAAATGCTCAGAAACCATTTTTTAACATTTAAAAATAAACTTACTGGCCCAAACTGTCAAATGATCAGTGGACATACAGGACACATTAACAAACAGAATTTGTGTCAAACGTGGGAGGATCGAAGTGGGTACGATTTATTGGTCCCCATAGTGCCGGTACAAAAAAAACCCCTCAGCTGCTATGATCCGCTCTAAATGTTGTGGTCCAAAGTTTCTTGTTAGTGAGGTGACGAAGATCCTTTTCAGGATTAAAGGAGCCGAGTAGTAATTCCAGCGGTTTGCACCAGCTCACCGAACAACGGCTTCATCTTCTGTTACTGACTCCAACCTGGGCTTTTCTTGTCCGATGTCCCTATACATGTAAATTAAAGTGTTGGCAGTTCAATTATTGTAACGTCAAAAACAAGTCACTGTCAAGGCGGTATCATACCTAATCAAATAGAGTTTTATTTCAGGCTTTCCTTTGATTCACAAAACATAGAAAACATTTGTAACCACTTCAAACTTTCAACATGAACTTGTCAAACATTCACCATATCTACTTCTTTCAATAGTCCGCACCTCCCCTCCCCACACAGACTTCACTAACACAACCACGTTTCCACACAGAAAAGGGTGATAACAAGGTGAAATTAAAGCACACAACCAGACACAGCATTCATATCAAATTGGACAGCGAGAAAATATACTACTAAAGGATACAAACACTCATAGTGCCTCATATTTTGCTGCGATTTGAAAGGAATTAAGGTAGATAGAAAACAAAGTGAGAAAGAGAGAGCTGAGGAAATTTGAGATGCAAGAACTGTCCTTGTGATGGTCACTGGGAACACACTCGTACTTGCTTCTTCCTCACACTCGCACAAAGCCACAGGTTCTTCAACTCTCCCAGGCATTTAGTCTCTTATTAAAAAACAAAAAAACAAAACAAAACAAAAAAAAAAACTCCACAAACTGCTCTTCTCACACTTGCGTTCTTTCATTTTGCTCTCCCGTTCGCTCACTCTCACTCTGTCCATCAATCCCATTCATTGAGCTTGAAAGGGGACAGGGGTTAACGAGATTTTTAAATCCCGAAAAAGGGGAAAACAGAAAACAAAAAAACAACAGAAACACCCACCGTCTAACACAGTATACGCAGAGTGAAGCTCTGTTCTCGGATGACAAAGCATTTTACACATGGGAGGTAGGGAACGGATACTGAGATCTGTCGAACATTGCTGCCAATGACGCGATTCCTCCCGGGAAATTGCGAAAGAGTTGGTGAACTGCAGAAGAGACTTTCATGAAGGAGTTTCCAAAAGATGTAAAACAAAAACAAATAGGATACAATCAAATGCATACAGATATATACATAATTATATAAAGCCCATCATACAGAGGGCTGTGGGGGGAAGAGGGGAGGTTCCAAGATGCTCGTGCATGTTTATAAATAATTATGATGCATGCACAATCATCTGTAGCGCATTCTCACAAACCAAACTATATAATGTGGGAGACTCCACTTACTAACTAAACCTTTCACCCACCCAATGCATGACCACAGCCACACAAGTATAAATGTTTTTCTTTAATAAAATAAAAAGGCAGTGTATTTTTCTTTTAAATAAGATATAAGCCATTCCTCCCTGTAGGCATACTTACCAGAATTGCCTACCAGCAACAGAAAAGGGCAACTCGTAGCTATCTACATTCCCCAATTAGAGGACTTGGACTCCATAGATGTGCCAAACCCGGAGCTGAAGCCACTGTTTGAGGTGTTGTTAGTACCTGCAGCCCAACCAAGGCTAGCTGAGCTGGGGCTGCTGTAACTGGTGCTGGCAGAGCTATAGGTCTGATCTCGGGTTGTAGTGGCCGTGCCTGCTGCTGTTGTCAGGCCCTGTTGGTTAGCCAGCATGCCCATCATTCCCCAACTGCTCTGCAACGCTGCCTGGGCAGCTGCAACCATTGCAGGGTTAAGGCCCAGTGCTCCAAAATTAACCCCTCCACTACCGCTGCCTAGCCCACCACGATTACTGCCATAGCCCTGACTAAACCCACCAGCCCCAAACCGCGCTCGATCCATCATTTGCCTACTATTATTGTGTTTGGGTTCAGCGTTGGAGATGTGCACGCTGACACCCTTGATGATCAAGTCCTCTCCACACAGAGCCTGGGCAACCTGAGGAGGAAGTGAAGGAGTGATTCACGTGACCGTCTCGTCATTTACCACCAACCAATACAAACACCATACACAACTTTACTAAATTCCTTCGTTATTCATTTTAACACAAGTACGTTAATATTTATTATCTTATAGCAGATATTGAAACTTCCACATATATGGCAACTCTTACCTGATCATCAGCAAATGTGACAAATGCAAATGCCCGGAAAGGTTTGGGGATGAAGACATCAGTGACTTCACCATACTGCATGAAGTACTGCCTCAAGTCATCAGTTGTCATGTCCTCTGTGCAGCGGCCAACAAAGATTTTACGGCTCCGCATTGGCTCATCAGGACAAGCCTGAGGGACACAGAAACCCGGCCATATTTAAATAAGACATAAATATTTCTTTTTCTAATCTAGCTGCTTCACAATTCACACTAAGTTACTTTAATTTCTCAAACTATTATGTCCAAACCTGATTTAAAAAAATGCTTCCAGTTTTAAATGATGGTATTTTCTTTAAATATCTTCTAATGTTAAATGGTTTGGCACTTTTCTTCAAAGATGCAAGACAATGTACAATAAGGCATCGCTTTAATTCAATTTTATCTACTGAATCTTTAGAGAAAGGTTCCCACATGAACATGAACCAGGAATCTGATACCTTTGAATTTGGTAGTTTGCAGTCACACCATCGTCCATCAATCATATGTCTCTGAGCGATTACTTTAACTTGCGTCTCATATTCAGTGAATCGGACAAACCCAAAACCTTTTGAGTTGCCTGTTTTTGCATCTCTCTTTACCTAAAGTGAACATAGAAGAAGGAAACCATAATACATTATTTCACAATACTTTCAGCCTAATTTAGACAGGCTAACAATGAGCTGGACAGATCTTCAATACCTGGACCATGATGACCTCCCCAAAGGTACTAAAATAATCTTTCAGGTCTTGTTCGGTCGTTTTCCACGGCAATCCCAGGACAATGAGATCTGACGTCTTCTGAAAACCCCTTTTAATTTTTACAGCTGAGGCAGCATCGATTTCATCCATCTTTCTTTTGTTATCTGTAAAGAATAAATAATGCTTAAGTTCAGAGAAACACCAAAAATGATACAACTTAAACTGAGCAAAAGGTCAGACTTCACCCTTGTGGGCACTCTGATTTATAATTGTGACACACAATTAACATAAAAACATACAAATGAGGATCTTATATTATTCAGTTTAATACTAAAGAAAGATTTAAGAAATGACATTATTGTTGACTCATTGCTCATTGGTATAGCACAATTTCCCAAAAAATGTTTTCACAAAACTACATTACATGCATAAAAGGTTTAAAAGATTATGATACTGCCAGTTAATTTCATCCTTGACAAACTCTTTTGCATACTTCATTTAAATGCAGTCTTTTAGCACAAGTCCTTATGAGATGTTGATTTTAAATATGGGTTTTTATGGAAGCTGGCACTTCTTGCTCTGCAGCACTGTACTGCAAGTTTCTCCACTAGACATCATGCACTTATGAGGTTGGAAAAACTGTTTTAAGTACATTTCTAACACACAGTGCCTGAACAGCTTGTAATTAAAAGGGATAACTACTTTTATTATCTAATTTCCCATAAAACAAACAGTGAGTCCAGTCTACTGACCTTTTGGGTAATTGACAACATAGACAAGGTTCCCCCAGTCATTCTCGGGTGCATGCAGGACTCCCTCCACAAGCCGGACCCCCCTCATGCACTGGGATTCTGGGTTCCTGTATCGCAGCCCACAAGCCCCTGGGAACTGAGCTGCCACGGATGATAACAAAACTGTACCATCGTCTTCTGAGGGGATCTCCATAGGCTCCTCATTTTCATCCTCAGCCACCCGAATGTACAGCTCTGACATGATGTCGTGGATGGCTAAGCCCTGGTCCAACAGGAATCAGCTGATGGAGCTCAACTTATTAGTAAACACCAGAGTACTGCACAAGAGTTTGAGATATGTATCCTGGCTCAACTTTGCTTTGGTTAAATAAATCAAGCAAACGTAAATTAAAAACCATCAAAAGCGGAGAAGCTGTTCGAAAAAAACTCACTCTAGTAGGGTATTATTTAAACCTGACGACCATAAAAGCGTAATATTTGAACAACACGCGTAAAGAAGAAAGCTAGCTAATGAGCTAGCAAACTCAAGACAGCTGTATATATGAATGACCATCCAGTCTTGAATTATGTTTAATGTCATCCAGCAAGAGAGTCCTTCTGTTATCTGCTACTGCGTGGTCGACCAAGCATTTGGAAGAAATAAATCGCAAATGATCAAATTTCGTTTTAATTTGAACACTAAATGTCAACAGCTGCACACAGCTAAACTCTGTTAACCTCAAACTAGCTAACAAAATGGCTGCGGACCGCTCACCTTGTAAAGATGACATCATCGAGTTGGAAGGTCGCATTGCCATAGCTTTATAGGGAAGTAAATTATTAAAATAAAATAAAAAAGTTAAAACACTCATTGTAGTAGTCTAATAGGTTTTTTAACTAAGCTAATGTATTATTAACTATTTGGGGTGCCGTCTTTATGCATTAAAGTCAACTGCATTTTAATTACAGTAGTTCAAGTGTCCATACTTCGTCCATACTCCCCTTCATATAGTAACCAGAATGGTTTATCCTGAAAGCCGCAAACAAAAGGTGTCTAAAGAGAAGTAGTTTCGAAGAACTTAATGAAAATGTCGATTTAACGTGTTGACTGTTGTCTAAAAGCAGCAGTCCTTCAAAAAGAATATTTTTTTCTATATAACTTATCTGAAGTATGTCACAAATTAGTATTTTTGCAACTTAGCTAAAGCAATTTTTTGTGATTTACTATTTAAAAATAGTTGTAGCTGTAATCTGTTCAGTCACTGTTAAATTTCGAGTGGATTCTGTATTCCTAAACTTGGCCCGGCATTTAGCCTACCACGCGCCCTTTTATATTAGTACTAAAATCTGTTCAAACCCCTGTAAATAATTACTTCCACATTTTGTATAACGTAAAATGTCATTTAAAACTTGAACAGGTTGCCAGAACATCACAGGGCTCTTTACACGGTCAAAATCAAACAAACTAGAAAAGTGAAATCTGCATAAAATAAACCAAAAGCATCACATGAACTGCTAGATTTGGGTCCTTCCATAAGACTTGCATCATTTCACAATTTCAAAAATTCAGCCATGTTTTTTTTACATTTGTGCTTTGATATAACTGCTTGTATAATTTGGGATTATAATACATTTACTAAAGGTTGAATTTAAACAGGTTCACTGATATAACTCAGAATTTATTGTTGTTCAGTCACAAGAAACCTTGTATATCAGAAAGACTGTTTTTCATCTTTCAGTCCAGCAATATATGCTACCTGCTAATAGGTGTAATGCTAATGTTGGTATCATTAAGATTAATATTAAGCAATGTTATGATTTTTAATAGGGCTGCATGATGGTGTAGTGGTTAGCATTGCAACCTCGCAGCCAACAGATCACTTGTTTGAGCCTCAGCTTGGACAGTGGCCCTTATGTGTGGAGCTTGCATGTTCTTCCAGTGTTATTTTGGGTTGTCTCTGGTTAGTCTGGGTTCCTCCCACCATCCAAAGTCTGTCCAGGGTGTACCTGCCTCTTGCCCAGTGATGACTCCAGCTACCCTTAATTGTATTAAATGAATGGATTTTTTAAAACTATTGTTCTTTCCTCCTTTATTCTCTCACTGTTAATGTGAAGTTATGCTTAATATTTTAATATTTTCTAATGTTTTAATGTCTCAGTAAAGCACTTTGGATTCCTCTGGTGTTGAATTGTGGTATAGGAATACACTTGCTTTGTCTAAAAGAGGCCTTTGACTATTTAGAAGTTCTTGTTAGCATTTTTGAAATCTTGTAGACTAGTACAAAGCTTGCTTTTGGAGGGACTCGGAAGGTTGTCATCAGCTTCCTCTCTTTGACAGATTTGTGAAACCTGTTGTTCATTTGTTTTTCTTTGTCTTTATCCCACTTTTTCTAACTGTTGAACCTCATTTTCAGCACCCTCAAGATTACTCCTGAGATAAGGTATGGTACTGTGAAAATGTAATTTTTGATGAAAGATGGGTGTAGCTGCGACATTTCATGCATGTGGTGTATTTACATATTTAGAACAAAATAAAGTTATAATGAGAGAAAAAGACACAGACTTTTTCTCTAATGTAGACGAGTATTTTAACACATCTGAACTTTTCAGCTCCCACAGAGTCAGAATGTTTTAAAACAAAACACCCAAAGCAGATTTGTCTTACAGTGACACAAATCTCCTGCAGACCTTTGCCAGCTGTGGCATGATGGTTAAGATTTTCCAGACGCAAATTTGAAAGACATTAAATAACAATGTTTATTTTTGAAGAAGGACAAAAGGGTGATGAAGAGAAGACCCAGCAGTTAGTTTAGTTGATGCCACTTTTGAATGAAAAATTGAACAACATTTCTTTATTATTGCAGACAAGCAGATAATCAGAGATGATTGGTTTAGATTTGGTTTTCTCTCACAAAAAGTGCGACAGTCACAAAATGATTTCATCAGTGGTTGGATGGCTTTGCGTATCTTTGTTGCAGTAATTTTAACCAACAGCAGAGGGCACTATTGAACATGTTTTCGAGCATACTTTGATGGACTGCAGCCTGCCTCCAAATTACCTTTTCGAAATTGACCAGTTTTATGTATTTTTGCACCATTAAAAAACAAATCTAATCTGAGTTTGTTGTAATTATTTTTTAAAATTTTTTAAACACCCTGGTGAAAACTTTCTGGTGAAATAATTATTTAATAATACTGTCATTAACAGAGAGGTCAGTCCATTAGATGTTTTACAGACTTGAACAAGATCACAGATGCGGATCACAAAATGTTAACAAAAAAAGACCTTATACTGTTGTTTCCCAGCCTTTGTCTTTTCACCTTTGTTATTGTGACCTCCTGGTATGCACCAAAGCTTCAGTAAATGACAACAGCGCAGAGTTACGCAGTTACATGCATCATATACAATGAGCTGTGGGGCAGAAAATCTAAACTTCCTTGTGCCTTTGGTCCCCATCTGCTCAGTGAACTTATGAGCAGGAAATGGAATAAGTGATGCAAAAAGCCAGCCAACATCCTCCTTTCTTTTCATGTGGCCTCTCTTGGCCGTTACCCTATCTATATCGACTGTTAACTGTCTTTACAAAGTTAAAAATGCCTTTCATGTTTCACTGTTTCTTTTGTGTTTTAATTCTAGGCAGAGCATATGGTTTGCACATCTGGGCGATGTTGAGCTTGGTGGCACCCAACCCCCACACTGCTTCTGTGAAGTGATCCATATATGGTCTTCATTGTTATTGCTCATAATCACTCATCATTATGATAAACAAGTTCTATGGTTTGGTCGCTTTAAGTTTGCTGTCTCATCAAAATCTTTGAAATCTTTTTGGGAAAACAAAACTTTTTCTAGTTTTATTTCAGAGCAGTGAAACAGCAGATGTATATCAGCATCCAAGTCCTGAAACTGAATTTACCAGAAGTCACTGCTGCAGATACTATCATCAAGCTGAAAATGTGTATTGCAACGATCATTTTCTGAGTATTTGAAGTAGTCTAATAAAAAGACTCAGAGATAAACTGTGCAGCGTGTGTCATATGACCACAAATCAGGATATTTGGTAAGTGGATCTCATTTCATCTAATTTCAGAATAACAACATTCAATCCAACTTAATAGAAAGGAAGTGTCATCAGCTGGCAATTTTATGACAAAATGAAGTCAAAATCACTTTTGTGTGCAACTTTGGGTCATTAAATGCCACTTCAGTATCGTCTGCTCTCCAGCTTTTAGGCAGACGGGATTTCATGCCACTGGAGAGACATTGGGAGGAAGAGGGGGAGGAAGGCTATGTGTGGCTTTGAGTGGTTTGCTGGGCCTCTTCATCTCGCTCGGCGGGTAATTACAGAATCATGGGTCAACCACGCATGCAACCACTGTTACGTTGCACAGTAGCAGATGTGCTCTTGACATTATCCAGCACCAGAGCAAAAAAAGGTAAATAAAAACAGCTGCGGCCGGTTGCTACGGATCTTTGCCAAACTTGCACACAAGCCTAATTGTTCCCATGTGGGCCTGCTGAGCTGGAGTAGTAAAAGGGGAGGGTATGCCCCGTTTAAGGAATGCCCGTGTTTCTTAACAAGAGAAATTTATGAATGGGACGGGGATCCTGTGATGGTAGCTGCTGTGTTGTGTGTTTATATTGTGCTAATATTTGTTTGGCTTTCCATGTAAGAAAACCACATTTATGTGTTCAGTGTTCATGTTTCTTTTGGGTGCAGAGCATCATTTCTGTCCTTCAAACTGGCTGTGAGGATACTCACATGTGGTCCTGATGTGTTCTCCATCAAACTGTGCCTGGATGTGTGTCCATGGCACTGCCAATTATGTACTGGGTCCCTTACTGACTGTAGGCCAAATGAAAAATAGAAGCGGAGACCTGATGTTTAACAATATCCTGTACTTACTGCGTATTAGATTCTCTAACACAACCTGCACCAGAGCTGAGATCTGATGTGTTGTGGGATTAAAAGTTTGTATCTGTATGGTTTTACGTGTATGCCTTTGGGTATGTTTGCAATAATGGCACACAGATTACAGTGTAGGCTTCAGTGCAACTTGCAATTTGTGATTTAGGGGCCTGATACAGTTTGATGTTTTTGTTGAGCTGGAATGTGATCTCTCCTTTCTTTTTCTTTCCACCACAGACACACACCCACTCACACTTGTGCATCTTACACCATGAAACTGCCTGCCAACAGCGTGTACCTCCTCTCCCTCTCTCATTAACCGCAACTGTCAGATCCTCCAGATGAGGAGCAATTAAACCAGATAATAAACACTCGCCATCAATTCCTGTTTGTTGTTGTTGTTGTTGTTGTTGATGATGTCGAGCTGGAGGCTCCTCTCCTGCCACCTCAGTGCTAACTAGTACTTGAGTAAAACACAAGAGCAGCAAATGGAGAGTCCTTCATAACACTGAAAAGGCCTCTACCTGCCGCGTGTATGGCAACACTGGGTTGATAATAAAGAACTAACACTGAATGTTAACAATTAGATCCTAATCAGACAGCGCTCACAGAAGCTGCTCTTTTATCCCCAGGCTTCACAGAAAAGGCAAACAAAGTGCTGCAAACTGTTAAGATAAAACACTACTCAGGATTCAGGCGTCTTAGGGCTTCTTAAAGGGCAGTAATCTCAGCTTCCTGAGACAACGTGCTGTAAAGACTTCTGTGTTTGCTCTTGTATTGGAGCGATAAGGCTGCGCTTCATCAGCTTCTGAGGCTCGTCTCCCCTGACGATGAGAAGATGGGGAAGAGTTCATGGGACAAAGAGGACAGCGGTGGAGGTGTTTAACAGCAGGAGGAGTGGGCGAACAGAGAAAAATTAAGCCTGATACTCGAGGAGCATCCTTAATTCAGTCCCTTTTTTATGTTGGATGATGTGAATGGCTGATGACAAAATGTTTGCGCCTGGATTTCTTCTAATGAGATGAACTCTAGCTGACCTGAAAAATGAAGCAGAGGTGCATGTTCATTCGTCTTTGTTAAGCTTGTGAAAAAAAAAGTGCGAAGGATGGTTTTCCACTTAAATTTGAAGGCTGGACAAAGCCTTCTTCTTAAAAGACAATACCATTTCCTCCAAAGGCTATAAAAACATGTATACAGCTGTACAAGGAGTTTCCTGATCCAAAGGCAAAATACAGTGTCAGATATTCCCATTACCAATCAGGATGTCGTGGCCTGGAAAATAATGCACAAGATGAAACTGTGGCCTGCTGAAAAAAGCTGAAAAAAACCTGATCTGATTTCCCTTTCTCTGTGGAAAAAATGGCTGTGGTCCTTTTGTTTTGCCACCATATTTCCCTCGAAAACACCCTGAAAACTAAACAAAATTGACAGTATTGGATTTATTGTCTTGAGCTCTTTTGTCTTTGGCCTTCACTGTTTGTGCCTTTGCCATGGCAACAGCAGGGATATTTATCTTTACAGCGCTTTTACAATAACGTCCCTTTTCCTGACCAAACAACAGAGGAAATATCAGGTCAAGCCTCTTCCTCCCTCTAATGATCAGGTCAATTCAGTTGCAGTACTTGAGATGGCTCATGCACATTCATACGCGTCTATACAGATTTGTATACAGTGTTTGATTAAGATTTCCGTCTTCATAGCGTGTGTACGTTTTTCTTTTTTAAACCACTTTTTGTTATTCATGTTAAAGGAAAGGTGGGGTTTTCTATTTCTGTTCTGGGAGTTGGAAAGTTACAAAAAAATCTATTTATGGTGAAACACTAGATGGAGACAGAGAAAACTCACTCCAAGGTGGCACTTCACTTTGTTGTAGGAATGCAACAAAGCATTCGTAAAAACACACAATATGAGACATTTTTTCTTATCTTTTGATAAACAAGCAGTTATGCATCTCTTTTTGATTATCTAGAAATTTAAAAAGCATTATAAATTTCACTAATTCTGTTTGTGGCCCATTTTCCATTTTTGGTAAGACAAATGAAATCATCTGTTTTCCCCTAAAATGTGCTCTGTGCAGCCGTCTGAAAACACTTCCTCACAACTTGGTCATGCTGTGTTACCTAAGCTCTCCCTTGGTCTTAGCGTGGGGGGGCATGACCCATTGTTCCTTCTAAGCAGCTCTTCTTCTGAACCTTATCCAGATTATAAGCAGGCTTCTTTCCTCAGTCCGCCTAAACAGTACAGATAATAGAAGAAACTGACAATGTCGATGAGGAGGAAAAGGCATAAAAGCATGAGGTGCGTAGATAGTGCATGTCACAATTAAATTACTTAATGGGCAAAAGTCCCACGATAGATCACATGTAATTTACATCAAGAGTCACTGTAATAAAGACTTTGTAAAACTTACATTGAAATTCAATTAGAGTGTTGAATGCATAACCAAAGCCGTGAAAAATGAACTCATTGGGGGTCCCTTTTCATTACTGCCCTGAGGCAAAAGAGACCATTAATTTAATACATTCCATGTTTTTTCACATGAGCATTTTTAAGTTAGTGCACATTTCCATCCTAATGTATCTAATACAAAGAGAGAGCCTGCCAAAGACTGCATTATACAAGCAGCAAAGAACTCCCTCCACCTGCCCCCCACTCCAGTTGTTACCTTGAGTAGTCAGACCACTTTCAATCAGTCAAGCTTGAAAAACGACCTGGCCTTAAAAAAAAAAAAATCAACAACAACAAAAGAAGAAATTATGATATTGTTTTATTGATTTGTAGAGTGGAGAATATTCCCGTCCTGTAGGTGCCGTCCCCGTTGTACTGAGGTGCGTACAATGGCACCAGTGAGTTAGACTGTAAACAGCAAGTCTTAATTAAGATATTGCTGTTTTATCTTAGAACAGTGGATCTGCACACTTCAGTCAACCACGGAGCTGAAACAAAGCGCAGACCCCTTCAGAAGTTCCACCCTTAAGAGGAGTGCTAATTAAAAGACTATTCCATTAACTGTTCCAGCTTGGTAAATATAAGTTTACCAGGGGTCAATAGACTTTACAACACATAATGATTTAGAATATAATTACTGTGTAAAGGGAGTTATGAAAAATGCCTTCAAAAAGTTGTTTGTCTTTCCAACACTGGCCCACTGTGTCAGTCTGGGTAACAGTTCAGAGGGTGGGTCATGTTAGCTGCTGTCAACTCAATGCACCAGCAGTTTATCAGGCTCTTTTTCACCTTTGTGCAGTGCACATGACGGCCGCTTGGTAAGTGGCAGGAGAGCCCAAAATACAAAAAAACACAACAAAACAAAGAGCAATCTAGCTAATAACTGCAAAGACAATTGACAGAAATACTCATTTATGTTTAAATAACACATTAGTGAGCCGTGAGGTTTGAATTGTACTCTCAGTTTAAAATACTTTCATGCAGAGGAAGAAAACAGGCGCAGATTTTGTCATGTACAAATTAGTTTAAACTGAACTCACTTTGTCTTTTTTCCTCCTATTGTTTTTATTTTCCAGTTCTGTACACACAGGCTGCTAATGAAATCAGCTCATAGAACAATGCCTCATACGCTAAACTATTCCTTAATGAGTAGATTCAAACAGCAGTGCTGCATGTGAAAAGTCATAAACACATTTTTTTTAGGGACATAGATGAGAGTGACACTGGAGCCAGTTTAGGCGAGTCCCGTTGAAGGAGGGAGAGAAAAAAAAACATGTATTATTCATTGAAAAACTGAATGTTAGTGCTTCTTTTCCTTGTTTCCGCATGCATTTTTTCCATTTGTCTTGTGATGCTAAATTTTTAACGTTTTTTCCCCCACATCGCATTGATGTTGCATATAATTAGGGACTTTATGGCAAAATCACTTCTGACACAACTGTGTTCACAAATTAAAGACCTTCAGATAGTGATGATTCAGCTGGGAGAGTGGTTCTGGGAGAAATATAGGAGTTGTCTAAATATTATATGCACTGCTGCAGAAAAGTGACAAAATCACTCGAATTAGCAAAAAAGATGCGAAAGCTAATTGAAAAATCTTGGTTTATTTATGTCTGTTTAGAAAACTCATCATGTTTTCAAGAGCAGGCTGTGCCTGGCACAAACACGTATCCTGCCCTGAAAAAGAGCAGGAAACGCTGAAGTGCATATTTGATTTATTTATTTTCACCCAGACGGATACTCAGTGCTTTATACAGATTTTGCCATTTGGAGGTTGAAATAATGGATGGGGCCCTCATTCATTTTTAATTCCTCCATGTTGTGTGAAGGGTAAACATGCTGTTTGAGATGTCTTTTCTGTGCTGAACTGTGTTTTCTCATTACGAGACTATGTATAAGGAGCAAAAACTAGTCATGAAAGTGCTTTGCAAACAAGGCGTTGTGGGTGCTTTTCCTATAATAGTTGTTAGTAGAAGTCAGTCATGTTTGGACAGTCCAAAGCAAATTCCACTGGTGATCAAAGTGACATTATGTATAGAAAAAAAAGAAAAAAAAGAAAGAAAGAACAAAAATTCTGTTTCTAATTAATCCTCTAGAGACTGGAGTATTTAGAGACAAAGCATCCACCCATACAATGAAACAGTTCTCAGTTTGGACCCAGAGACCAGTACGCAGATCCTTTGATAATTTGGAATAATTTTTAATAAGTCGTAATTACACAGAGGCTCTGATTGTACTCTGCAGCCTTTGAAAATGAAATATGTTACATCGGAGCCTGATGGTAAAGGATATTGCTTGCCGTTCATACATAATTGAGAGATCTTGAATGTCAAACCAGTGGGAGAAAATGCAACAGCAACAGAACACCTCACCACAAAACTACACAGCATTGTAGCCTTTCTGAGCCAGCCAGCAGAGGAGAACATGTGTTATGTGGTGTACCGATGTGCCCGAAGGAGGTGTATATTTACAGGTTTTGGATTTAAGAGTCCTTTCCCCCAATTTTACTGTTTTTTTTATCATGAAGAAAATACACATTTTTCTCAATTTTCACAACCAGTTGGTAGAAGGAAGAATGAGCTTTCTGTAAATTCTAAGGGATGTTTAGAGGCTGAAACATGTCTTTTGTCTTTTTCCCTTCTGGTGTCTGATGGAAGCTGGAGGGCAGGCAGGATGAAGAGTTGTCTGTAAACACACAGTGTAACTTTGTTAGTAAATGAAATACACAAGAGCTCGCTGTGGAAGCTTTTTTATTTCCTCCTCATCTTCATAGATAAATGACTTGCTGTTTCAGGAGCAAAGAGCCATCTCTATATTTCTGACGTTTTCCTGTTTAATGTGCTGTACATTTTATACGGCCCGTCTTTAGGCGCTGCCTTTTTGCATTTTCTCTTAAATCTTAAAATACAGTTATTGATGTCTTGCCTGCAGTGCATTATGCAGAATTTGTTTGTAAGTACCATTTTTGCATATTGATGGTAACAGGAAAATGCATGTATGGGAATTCTAATATAAATTGACATATATAGACTCAGACTGTGCTCACTAAGCTCTTCTGCAAATAATATATAGTTCTTTATGCTGCTAATCCTGAGGAGCAGTCAAAGTCTGTTGGCTGAAAGGAAAAAAGAAAAACGCTGTGGTCCTTTAGCTTTTAAAGACTTTTATCTAATATTACAGGGATGACAGATTGTCCCTCTTTCTAAGGCTTTTATGCTTTGTTTCAAGAGGACCAGGAAGAAGAAAGATATGTGAGGAGACGAAGGGTGATATTGATAAGGATGGAAGGTGCAGAGGAGTGTACTCCAGTGTAATGTAGCTTTATGGTGCCCTTTTTCATTTAGCATGAATGGTTTTTATGATTCCATTTCTTGGGTGAAGAGGGATGAAAGAGGATTGAGGGGTTGAAAGAGACAGAGGACACATCAGGAAGACAGAGGGACACTTAACTGTGGTTCCATCATCACCCGATAAAACAAAAAACCAAAAAACTTTATTTGAAATGTCAATTATCCCCCAGAAAAAGGCATCAAAAACATGTATTCTGGGAAAAGTGAATGAATCAGGCTGTAAAATACTGCAGCTGCTGAAAAGCTACAGCTGTATACAATATGAACATTTAGCGGGTTTTTGGTTAAACTGCACATTTATTACCTTATTATCAGATTTATATATCTGGAATCTTTGGAACAAAGCGGAATAATATTAAAATAAAACAGATTCTAGTCAAAGCATCACATTTATTACACTGAACCTTTATTCATGATCTTTAACACATTGTTTGTTTGCACTGTTGTCACGTTTCCTCTGAAACCTAATGAATTCTCACCAGCAGCTGGATCAGAGAGGTTTAATTAATTTGAACTGAATTTGAAAGTAAATCTTTTTTCATATAAATAGTAATCTTCTCACCTGTAACTGTAACAAACCTGTTACATTTTCACTTGCAGCAGCTTGTACAGAATTACTTCTTCATCAGCATTTTTTGCTTCCTGTACCTGCAAGTGAACTTCCAATCTGTGTGACTCATTTGGATACAATAGATTATAATGAGTGCACGTGGTGGATCAAATTCACTGCTTTGAGGATTAATCAAAGAATCTGACTCATCTAGATGTTTTAGTACACCAAACAAGCACAAATAAATGCAATAAGCACGTTTATCTAACAGTTATCCACAGTTATGTGGTAAAATGTGAGCGATGATGCTGTTTTGTAGCCTGACTGGGTATAAATAGTTCTCAGGGTGTTTTATACTGGGAAACATGGATTTGTTGCAATAGTTTTATCAAATTATACATTACTGGTCAAAAGTTTTTAAGTGCCAGTAAAGGTTTTTTGGCAAACTTTTACTGGTACTCTGTGTGTTGTAATACTTAACCCAAAAGTCTGACTCTAATCACTAATGACCTGAAAATGTAGTCACTTTTTAAGTGAGTGGCAATTTTATTTTATGGAAAACATGGGCATTTAAAAAAGAAACAAAAAGAACAACAAAACAAAAAGCAAATCAAACTTGATTGGTACAGTTCATTTATTTATTTTCCATCCGTTATTTGTATGTTTAATCCAACTGAGGGTCGTGGGCAGCTAGGTACACCTTAGGACAGGTCACCAGTCCATCACGGGGCCAACACAGAGACAAGTAACCAGTCACGTTCATTCACTCAAGAGGACAATTTCAACCAACCAATCAATCTAACATGTTTATCTAACAATCTGCATGTTTTTAGATGGTAGGAGGAAGCAAGAGTACCCAGAGAGAATCCATGCTAACACAGGGAGAACATGGAAACTCCATACAGAAAGGCCACTGCCCAAACCGAGCCTCAAACCAGCAACCTTCTCACTGTGAGGCTGCAGTGCTAACCACCTCACCACCGTGCAGCTCAGTTGGTATAGCTGATATTGCAATGAGGTGTCGAAGGAGTTGACCCAAACCAAGCAGAAGAGGCAGGATGCAGGTGGAATCCAGATAAACAGGAATTTATCATTAATAACGACATCGCAATGAAACACAGGACTGCAGAGAAAACCGGGCTGCAAAGACAAGAAATAACGGACCACCAAACTGAAAACACAAACACAAGGAAATACTTACAAAATAAAACAGGAAACCAAAACCAACTAAACACAAGAGGTCCAAATCATGGCAGATATTCCTATTCAGAATGGTATAAAAATATCTTCAAAAACCCAACAATATTTTCATTTTCTTCACTCACATGTGTCTCTTTGAAGTAAATTATTGTATGTCTCATGTACGTTTGAATAAAATAAAACAAGAAAACAAATTATAGAAGCAATAAATAGGATGTCACATGTCTGGTGTAATGCAACAATATGTGAAAAGTTTATTTCTTAGACATTTTATCATTTTATCTTGATTTTTTAGTTGCTTCTACCATGTAAAGTCAATGATCAATCTTATGCATGATTCATTTCTTTCATTTGTTATTTAAAAATATGGGTATATTGTGTTTTCATTCTGTTCTAAAACACTGGCCCAGAAGCAAATCAGACTGTCTGCTGACTGATTCATGCTGTTACATTTTTCCGCCTCAGCCACCGGCAGTGACTTAAAACAGAGCAGCTGGGATGTTTCTGAAGAATGAAATAAGGAAATTGTAGATGCACGTAGCATCTGATAAACTCATATAAATCTTTTTAACTCTAAATATGAGTGGACCGCAGCACTGGACCAGAGACCTGAAAAGGTTTGTAAAGCGTATTAAAGGAATGCTTTGGATAGATGTCTTCCGTGATCTTTACTTACTCATTTCCACTCTGATCCTGATACAGATACTAACGTTTAAAGCATCCACTTCTCAGGAACCGAGCAGTCATTTTTCTGCGTCCCAATAAGGTTTTGTAGTTTTATCCTCTGTGTCTGAGGCACATAAAGGCTTTATAAGGGTGCTTACAGACAGAGCCGACCAGAATCAGGGTTTTTGAATCTGTTTAAATGATTTTAAAGGTGGGGCTGAAGGCTATGATTTGCTGATTTATTGCTTCCCCCTCTTAGTTCAGATTGATGTTTTGCTTTTTCATGCCTTCCTGCTTTTACGGCATCATCTTGTGTCCAGAGACGTAGCTTCTCCTGTAAAGAGCCTTTTAACTTTGCTCAAATTTCTATATAAAAAAAAACAAAAGAATGATAAACTGTTTTGAAAATGCATGACAATCCTTTACGTGTGAACAGTGTTGTGTGCATAAAACATGTGATAGAAAGGAACATTGTTGCAATTCCTCTGCTGTCAGTGACACAATAAAAAAGAAGAAAGAATCTATGCTGATATTTTATTACTGGTAGTACATTTATTTATTCTCCTTGAGGCTTCAGTAAGGGACAGCCAATCACATGTTATTTTATGCTGCCATATTAAGACTCATGCAACGAGAAAATCCTTTGAACCACAGCGTCCTCATGTCAGAAGTGTCACATTGGGCTGTTGTCTAAACAAAGACATGGCCTGGAAACCACAAGGAGTTAGGGGGACAGGTTAGGCACAAGAGACATCCATTTTAATTAAATGTTACACAGTCGCACTCCCAGGCCCTAATACAAGAAGGCTTACTGCAAAGATCTCATTTAGGACAAACAAGATGACTGCATCTTTCTCTAACTATCACCCACAGCCGAGGAGCTCTCTCTGATACAGAGGCTGTAAAATGACTGATGTTTGTAAAAAGCGACATTTCTGCCTAGTAAGCACTTCTGCAGGGACGCTCCTATGTTTTTATGTGTGGGTTCATAAACTCCTAGACTAATGCACCCTGACACACTGTTTTGATATCATTACAGCATTATACTCATCCTTTTTTGAGTGAAAAAATGCAAGTACTTAGAAAGTCGAAATTCATAAATAAATTTATGTCAAGCTGCACTTAATATTGATTTTGTTAGTGTACAGATTCAATAATAAGGTACCGTCTACATGAATATTTAAATATAATCTTCATTTCTGCATCTCCTAATGGCCTTTTCTCCTCTACACTCAATTTAAACACAATTTGGAAACTATAATGTATTGAAAATGACTGGAATTCAGCAATAAATCACTGCTGGGATACTGTGGGCCTTTTATAAGATAGTCCAATATTAGTTCCCTGGGGAAGCAGCTCAATTAGATTCCTGTTTTTTAAACTTAGCAATTAGTATTCCAGCTGTTGTTTCACCAGAAATGTGTGTCTCCCCATTTCTGATTTCCATATAGCAGTAAGAGAAAACCTAAATGTTCTGCAGGTTAACCAAAGATGTCAAAGGTCAAGTTGCAGGCAGCAAAAGTACAACCCCTGCACACCACAGAACATGCAAATTGATCCAACGTCTCCTCTCTTTTCACTCTTAGCAACCTGCACATAGTTCGTTATTGTTAACAGTTAATGGATAAAAGTAAAAGAAGAAGAGTGATGCGTCAGATGAGGTAGTATCCGATCTAGCGTAAATGAATGAACAAAACCCTCTAATAGGCATGTGGAGCCACAGCGTGTGATCCATATGATAGCTATCAATAATTCATCTCGGGCTTTGGCCTTTTGGGAGACATTAAGGTAATATGAAGAGCAGTCAGGCCAAATGGTTTGCAAATCCTTTTTAAGCAGGATACACAGTATCATTTACCTGATTTCTGCACAACTAGCAACTTTATAGGGAGTATAACTGTTTTGGATAAGCACAATTGAGGGCACTTGTGTTTCACTTTATTTGAAAGATTAGACGCAGCAAGGCAATATCAAAACAATTCATTCTCGTGTGTAGTGGTTATTTGTTTTGTGCTGAGTTAATATGCAATAAGAGAAATTGGAAAAAAACCTAAAAGTCATCATATCAGACACATTTGAAGCAAATAGGAAATGTGTATAGTCATTTGAGCAGAGATAACAGTGGCGCTACACGTACAGGCTTCACACTCCATGCTGACAACTGCTAATAGTTTGCTGTTGGAACCTTTAGAGTCCTCAACCAGCTCCATGTGGTTTTGGTTCAGCAGCCAGTCTTTGTTGTCTGTACTTGCTCCTAGAAAAAGCACAGCTTCAGCATTAATAATTGGCTTTTCAGAGACATTTTGATTTGTCCCCACATTTGGAAAGCCATATGGATGTGATTTGTTTTGCAGAAACAGGCTTCCACTCACTCACAATGGTCAATTGATCTCATATGTCAGTTTACTGAAGATTAGCAGACTTAAAACCTTTTCCAAAGCGGAGAAAGGAAAGGGGAAGGGTTTCCCAAAAAATGGTTTTCTAAAAGTCTCTGTTAGCTTCTTATCATTTATGGATCCCATCATGTAAAATTGGTGTTCATACAACAGTACAGGCCGACAGCAGTTTGACTCCTCGGCCCAGTGATGAGTCCACACACTCCATATTATGTAAAGGTGGTGTGGCGGTGTTGGCTAATGGCCCCCCTGTCGCCATAAGTTATGGATGTAGCCTTTTGTGCAGCAGGGTCGCACATAAAGGCCTCTCTTTTTAATTCACAGTCAGCCATGGTCAGGCTAAATCACTCACTGTGGGAGTGGAGGCCTGTGTGGACCTTTACTCAGAATGAAAAACTACAACTCTGTGATGTTCAAGTTAACACAACCTGAATGTTTCTAAAACATTTTTTCAGGTATCTCAGAAACTTCCTGAAAATACATTTAGAGCATTTGTATTTAGCACGTTTCACAGCAGCAGTTAAGCTTGTATTTCCTGTTATTTATGTGTTTATTAGTGGACACTGCTAGAAATTAAAGACTGCACATTAAATTACAGGCATATCTAAAGCAAATACAAAGATTGTGTTGGCTATTGAGAAAAAAAGCTGCACATTTAAAAATAGCTTTTAGACACAAACATCCACAAACATGCCTTACATGGAACAATCTATACACCTGGCTGCCGTTGTTAGTCATTTGTCTGAGTCAAGCTTCACATAATAACATCCTGGTCTGGCAGCCTTTAATTGTGTCTCTGACTTGAATAAATCTGCTAACAAAATGTTGCAGAATCCTGATCTGTGCTTTTCTCAGCAGCACATTACTTTTCCTTCCTTGAGTGGATTATTAAAAATTGATCATCCTCTGTAATAGAATAATTTCTGTCTGTTTTCATATTTTAATCCTGTTTTAAGGAAAACACAATACATTAATCAAATATGACAGAACATACTCTTAATGTAATCATGCAGGGGAATATGAATTGCAAATGCTTCACCACCACCCTCCTCCAGCCCAAATGTACTTCCATTAATGTTACAAGATAAAATAATCATGACCATTTTAAATAGAAATCAACTACATGGAATGCGACAGAATATTTTAGAATTGGGTTTGTGCGAAATGGCGAAATGCAGAGGCTTTACTTCAAAAGCTGACTGTGTAATGCTGTGAACAAGCACCGGCGCCTTGGGACAGCAACTCAAAACAAATGCAAGTCGACGCACGCTTCGCCAGGCCCCATTTCCTCACTGATCGAGACGGAGCACAAGTTTTCTGTGTCGAGAACAAAGATTCTTCTCAGCTGAGATGATTCTTGACTAATGGTACATCACTGCTTGTGGTGTCCTCTTTGACCAGATTGACAGGTCGAGTCTGTAGGAACCAGTGAGAGTGCACTGTAGAGACTACAGCATGTCTCTGCACTGACTGGATGGTTAAGAAACTAAAGATCAAGGCAGAAGAGTAACAAAAAAAGAGAAAAGATTTCAGTAAGTGAAAAAAAACAACAAAACTGCAGGAGTTACTGAGAGCTGGAAGTGACTTCACTGATAATACCCTGCAATTAATGTAATATAGTATGAAGGCGCCACTGAACAGGACTAATTTTATGGGCTAAAATATCTCATGAGCATTCAGAGGTTTTCCTTAAAGAGACTGGGAATGAGCATTTCAGAGACATTTGCTTGGAATGGAGAGGCACCTTTCAAAACAAGTCAATATTCAGCACAGAAGAAAGAGGTCCTAATTAGATTCATTTGCCTCTTGGATCAATGTTTTCCTAGGGATGTGAGTTATAAAGTCAGAGTGGAGCATAAATAATCAAAAACAAATAAAGATGTGTGTTTGGAGAAATATGGCTGATGGTGCTCATAAAATCTCAGCTCAGCATGCAAAAGGAGAATGAATATTTAAAGATGGGAAGGAAAGAAAATAGCTCTGGTAGAGAAAAAGGCCAGTTTCTAAAAAAGGTCTGACCTTGGCCAGCCAACTAAAGGAATCCTGTAGAGGGTACCTTGGCCATACTTAGTGAAAAGTAGATAATTTGTTAATGTCACGCACTTGTTGGAAATGGCAGATAAATGGATTTCAGCCATTATTTTCCAGCCTAAGTGAAGTGAAGGAGGAAACGTTGCGGAGAGGACAAACCCAGTTATGACTGATAAGTGTCTAAAAGCTAATGAAGGCTGGCTAGGCCAAGGTCAATGGCTGCTAGTGAGATGCTATGTGCTGCTCCGTTGTCCTGCTGCTTAAATATAGAGGAAATATACATTGCGCTTTTAGCACCTTGAAACATAGGAGAGACTGGTATATGAAATATGGGCATGTAATGGCTTTTTAATGACGGCCTCCCAGCCCACTATTCTGGCCTGAGATTGGAAATCGGAGGTGAACCTTGATATCGCTGTGCTAAGTGCTTGTAATGCACCGTAACTTCTGGCCATCCTGTTGAGTGAGACAGTTCAAGTCATGTGATAAATGCTCCTGTACTGGACAGGGGGACACTGCACTTCCTGTGATCCCAGCAAGAGTTACTCTGAAGTTTAAAAGAGTGACAGACAAGTAAGTACAGATTTGTTCTTTTGCAGGTAAAAAGGTATCCAAGCAGGAAACTGATTGCAAAAGTGTTTTCTCAGGAGTCTCAGTCTTTAGGTACCAGTTTTCTATATGTTATCATATTTGGATCTGCTGTGTTTAATTCCAAGATGTCTTAAAATTTGCTCTTCGACTAGAAAAAAGTAGCTACCAGTGGTGACTGGTTAATGCTGGGTGTGGTTCCATACTCTGCAGATCAGTCATATTCATACCCTTGGTGTGCAAATGATGACATAGATGATGAAAATACTAATTTGATTGAAAAATCCTTCCACAAAAGGAAAAATAAGGAGAAAATATTTGTTTGACCCAGATTTACACCAAAGATCCAACAGGACTTAAGTGACCCTGAATGCAGTTAGACCAAACTTCATGAGTCAGAAAATGCTTGTTATCATCGTTTACAGGTTGTATTTGCAATTTTTATTTATTAATTTTCTATGCATGTTCATATTTGAATGTGTTTTTGTGTTTTAAATGTATGTTAAACTTTAACTTTTGCACACCTGTGTGAGGTTTGGTTCTGCTTAACCTGTACAAGCTCCTAAAAAATACTTTAGAATAGCTTGAGTCAATGTTTCTGTGCTCTACATTAAAGAATATAAAGAGAATATCTTCTCATAGTTAGTTAATAGTAAAAGGTTTGTGTGGACTGAAATGACATGACAGACTAATGATTTCCAACCATATTTTCTTAAAGCACCTCTTGGTACAGCTTAATATTAAGTCCTTTCAATGCTTCTCTTGATGGAAAACTTTTTCATATGTATCAGAGATATAAATGATTTCTTCCCAGACATGTGACTCCATGTATAAAGATAAATGGAAAGTGCCACAGCACTGTTTTATCTGCAGTGGAAATTGTATAGGCGGTGGTGCTAATTATGGATCTCTCAAATAGAAAATTAAAACTGCCAGCTGACAAACACTGCAGGTGTTGGGAATGATCCTCATTTCACAGAAGTCTTTTCAATTTCTTGAGGTGGCAAGAACATAAACCAAAGTTTTTTCTGACTAGGACATTCCACATTTGTCCAAAATGGAGGCCTTTTTCTAATCAGCATTTTAATGGTGGTCTTGTGCTGGACATTGTTCATTTCTAGATTCAATTAATTGTTTTTACATCATCAAGTTCAAATCACTTTGGAAAACATGTTTGATTTGGACAAAAGTTAGTTATTTGCCCAGTTGTAAAAGATGTAAATGAAACATGATAAAAACAATAGAAAGAGAAAAAGCCAACATTTTAAAAGTGAACTAGCACCTTGTTGTCTACATCACACAGTTTAAACATATGTTTTTCCCTCTCCCTATGTGCAGAAGTAGTGAACTGAGTGGACGTTACTACACTCACTGCAACTGTTTGGCTATAATATGACCCTTGGCTGGACTCTCAGTTTTGACTCCCATAATCCAATCGTCTTAGCAAATAATTACCAAATAATAACACCCGTGCAACATAATCTTGGCTCCATCCAGTTGAGTGGCTTCCCTTCCGCCACTTGTGTGCTTAATGTCCTCTAAAGACCCATATTACACCCCAATTAGATGGCACTCTTGTTTCCTTACATCAAGGGCTTGACTCTACTGGCTTGTCACCCTCCCTTGGCCTAATCAATTTCATTACTCCAGTTACAGCCCCAGCCCCGGGAAAGCTGTGCCCTTAAACTTCAGCTCCTTCTTCAATCGATCAATAGCTCGAGTCCCTGCCAAGGTTCCATTTAAAGTTCATTTATTTCAAGCCATCATATAAAACAAGACAGAGCATCGATGCAGGCCCACTTTGTTTTATTTGAGTGAGGATTTCCACTATGACACTCAAATCCACTCCAGTTTACTCCTAAAGCTGTTCTGGGAACATCACCAGGTAGGATCACAATACGGCCACAAATTATTTACTTCCTGCAAGCCAGTCTTCTGAGTCACATGCGCATCAGGCAGACGAACATGACAGACGCCCTGCTCGAGTTTGTCTGAGGCAAAGATCACAATTTGGTTAAATGCAACGCAGGTTGGTCATGTATTCATTTTTTCTCCTTCAAAAAACCTTTGAAGTTACAGCCTGAGGATCCAAGAGCTGATCATGAACTATGCAGTTGAGCTTCTTTGTATAATCTCACACGTGAAATTTCACAGAAACGTGCTTCTTCCTCACGTTTCCTTTTTCACGGTTCCCTGTTGATCCTGTAACATCCTAAATTATCACCAGTTAATTAATCTCAATGATTAATGAAATATAGCAAGGTCTATCTCCTCTATTACATACTTTATTTGTGAAGTCTAAGGAGATACCAGGCTTTGGTGCGCAATTATACTGTATGCAAAATTAAGATCCTTAAATATTCATAAGGGTTATATAGAAGATGATCATGATTGTGGAAGCCTGCATCTTCAGTCCTTCATTAACCAGACAACTTCATTATCATTCACAGCTTGACAAATCACTGGTATGGTTTTGGAAATCTAATGAAGATAATTTGCTTTGGATATTGTGAATGAGGTCCCAATTTACATGAAAGTGGCCCCCCAGCATTGAATGAAGTGGCGTGTTTTCCTGCTGGAGTGTGTTACCATATGCTACCATATCTGGCAGCTTACAGTAAAACGTAATAATATTTAATGCACGTTTAGAAATGAACAAATGAACAAGCAGAACAAAAAATTAAGTTGCTTGATAGATGTTGAGAGAAAAAAACTCAAGCGACTGAAGATTTTGATGATTTTGGCCACTGATGAGTCAAAGCTGACGGGTCAGCTGAAGCCAGACTCCTCAGACGTCCTGTCACTGCTGCATGAGAGTGACTTCACTGCTTGTCAGAGAGGATTTCACCGGCTACAGTCACATCTCTAACAAAACTGCTTATTCACAAGATATTTATGAGTTAAAGATCACTCATAACATGCTGAATAAGAGCACACAGCTACTGCAGACTCAAGGGTTCAAACTTTTTTTTAGATTTGAGACAAACATAAAAGAAGTTTGTTGTTTATATGTGATGCACAAACGGATGTTTCACCTACCAAAAGGAAATAAAATCAAGCTAAAAGTGCATTGATCAGCTATGTAAATGTGAGATGTAAACTTGGTTCAGTATCGGTAGAACGAGCACTTTATGGGGTGAATAAATTATTAACTAAATTATTAATAACTTACCTGCACATCTTGTATTAAACCCTCTGATCTCTTAAAGAGCATCAAAATGAAATGTTTCCAACTTCTTTTTATTTGATTAATGAGGAAAGACTGCCTTGAAAATCCTAAAATTAAAATATCACTCATGCAAGCACAGACCAAGGAGCGTCATTAAAATTAAGGGGTCTACTTAATTTTACTTTATCTTTTTAAAAGCACTTATTTCATGCACATTTACCTTAATTGCAATATAAAAACCTATTAAATAAGTATAAAATTAAAGGCTTCTGTGTGAAAAAATTATAGATATGACTAAACTCAATGGGTTTTTTGAGTAATAACAACTCTCCCAGTTTTAAGAGCAATGTCTCATGTTGACCAGAGTTCCACTGTGGCCTCTAAGAGTGCCACATCGATGAAGGAGCCTTGATTCAGTAGCGCATTTGGGTTAAACCCATAAAAAGAGCCTTTCTTGGTAGAATGAGCATGTCAGCTTTGCCACACATGGCAACTGCAGAAGGGCTTGGCAGGGAGAGGCTCATCTCTGAGAGTGATTTCTTCCAAAGCTGGCTGAAATGAAAGCATCTTGTTTTAATCAGGGATTCTGGCTGCGATTGCTGCAGTGGGAGCTGCAAGGACTTGGCAGCCAGTTGCAATGCAGTCTGTGGCACTCGTACAAAATACACAAATATTTCCACAGTAATTATGTGTCAAGTTAAACAAGCAATTGAGGGCTCAGGCTGAATTTGTCGGGGTGAGGTGGAAGTGGGTGAGGGTGGGGTGCCAAGCAAAAGTGCATGGTGTTACTCAGATGAAGGGGATTGAATGAGACCCCCAACAAGACAAATTAGACCGGCAGGCTTATGGACTTTCTTTTTTTCTTTTGATTTCTCTAATTACAACAGACCACATTGTAACTGTGAATACTCAATGGATTGAGCAATATTATGTGGTGTTGCCACATATCGTTACAGTATGGGAAGGCGCTCTCAGACTGAATGGATGGCCAAAGGGACTGAGTAATTGTGACATCACTGAGCTCTGCTTTTTTGTGGTTCCTAGTTAAATCTGCGTATTTGTAAATCTATATAGGCATCAGTGTTTAAAGTGAAATATGATCATTTAATGATTATAATGTCATTAAATCTACTTGAAATAGTGTAAATCAAGCATGAGGGCAAAAACGCTTTTATATCCACTTGAACAGACCTTAGAAAGCAGTTACATTTATTAAAGCGTTGTACCGACCTCTTCATTTGTTTTTCAGGAACAAAAAATATTAAAACTCTCTTTCTGTCTTTGTTGTTTTTAATAGAATTAAAAGCCATGGGAAGTGTCGTTCCAACGGTGCTTTGAAAAATCAGCTGATTGCAAATCTATCTCTTTGGCTTCGAAATCATGCAAACATCACAATCTTAGGTTGTAAATTGTCTGATAACCTATGAGACTGATGCTTTATGCAGCCTGATATCTATGTGACAAGATGGGAAATCACAACACAGAAAAAGTAATATAATGCATGGAGGTCCAAGCCCTTTTTATTTTTCTAACATATTAATATTTTTTAACTGTAAGTGAATAAATCTGCACCATCATCATTGACAGTTATGTAAAGAAGTGCAGACTTACATGGAATGAGAACTGATTAAAAAATTGTAAAGAATTGTCTCAAACCTGTGGTGTCCACAATGTAGCAGTTTTTGCCATTTTTTCTTCTTTCTTGTGAGTACCTCTGTCAAACTTTACAATGCTCAGTGAGCTTAAAATGGATGTTAATGCATACAGTGCAGTCAAAAGTCTGAACATGCTTTCCCGTATGTTGTAATGGGAAAGCATCTAAACTTTTGGGACTGTATGTATCATAATGCTAAGCTTAAATGACACCAATAAAGGGGTGTAGAACTATATCAAGCATAAGAAAGAAAAATATAACCAATATATAATATATTTGCATTTATTGTAAAACTGGAGCATTTTGTGCTGTGAAGCATCACATTTATTACATATTCTTTCATTAGATCAAGTTGAGAAAATATAGAATCTTACACAATAAAAGACTTTAGTTCTACAAGCAAGAATCTTCTTCAGAAAAAATGTTGATACAATTAATTTTCCATTCCACTTAATGTAATTCAGGGGTTGCAGGGAGGCTGGAGTCTACCCCAGCAATTTGCAGGTGAGAAGGTGCACCCTGTACAGGTCGCTATGCCATCGCAGGGCACACACAGAGAGACACACAACCAATCACACTCATTCTGGGGGAATTTTATAGTGACCAGTTAACATTACATGCATGGGGAGAGGAAGATAAAGTCTGTACAGAAAGGATAAACTTCCCCTAGCTGAGGCTCAAACTAGCAACCTTCTTGATGTGGCTACTGTGCTAACTTTCACTTCACCATTCAGCCCAGTTAATACAAAGAAATAAAAAATGTAAGTTATATCTGCACTAATAAATACTTCTTTAGGCTCTGTGTGCCTCCAATCAACACTGTTGTCTCTTTTTACATCATTACAAGGTGAAAAGCTTACTGGACTCTTATGCCATCAGACAATCGTCTTTGTTGACATACAACACATCCGATCTCACTGAGTGAAACCATCTATAAGCCAACTAAAGAGTCATTCCACCTGGCTGACAGAGTCAGTTTTAGCCTTTGTGCTGCACTAACTTCCCTTGACCTTCCACCTTGAAGAAACTCTTTGTATCACTGCACCTGATTTAATGCTGACTGATCTGAGCAGGAAACCAAACACTTGCCATTCAGCAAAACAGAACCCCCAACTTTACAGACAGACACGTCGCTCGGAGCCTTTAAAAGAGTTCTCCAAAGTATCTGGGATCGGATGAGGTGGCATTACTGCTATTTCTCCAAATTATCTGTGGTAAATGAAACAGGAATAGAAACTTTAAAGGTAACGTCAAGTTTTCCACTTGACACTATCCCCCTCAGTCTGCCCTGAATCAAAACATTTCCTCTTTGTAACGTAGATGGCAAAAAGATTACATATATTTCCATTAACAGCTTGCACAGATGTGAAGTGCAGCGATGTGTTCACCTGTTACACAGCAGGACATATTAAGGAGTGTTAGGGTGGATAATAGGAATTAAATCTTGAAATGTTCAGTCTGACAGAAAAGCTGAATCTGTGAGAAAAGAGGCTCCATTTTCTCTGTAGTGTGTTGTGAAGAGGATTGGACGGATTGTCCATAAATTAAGAACAGCAACTTCATGTTCCACACTGACTTAAATGTCTTCAGGTTCTGTTCAATGATTTTCCAGCCTCATGAATGAGGTTGTACTCAGAGATTACTTTTATCCACCATTGCCTCAGTCCCTCCACCTTTCTGTTTAGCTGCTCAGACTGAGAGTTTTAGTCTGCTTCAAACATCCTAAAGCTGGCTATGGAGGCATCACGACAGATAGAAACAAGGATTTCATTTTTTACTTCTGTTCCCGCTATGCACCCGTCTTCTTTGTGGAAAGGCAAATTTATTTGTATAGCACAATTCAACACAGGGTGATTCAAAATGCTTTACAGACCATTAAAACAAAACAGCAAGAAAGGAATGAAAAAGAAAATGACGATTAAAAATGATTAAAATCATGTAGATAAAAAGAGATAACAATTAAAATCATTTAAAAAGATTAAAATCATGATTAATTTAAGATGACAAAAACATAAAAACTTAAGGCAATATATAAATAAAAAAAGATTATTGAAATGCTGCTGAGAACAGGAGAGTGTTTCAGCTGATCTGAGGTTTTCTAGTTTTTTCCAGACATGTGGAGCATAGAAGCTGAATGCAGCTTCTCCATGTCTCATACCAGAACTTTCAAAGGACAGTGATAGCAGAGTAAAATTTGATGAGATTTATGAAGTTAAATATTGTGAATTAGTAGGGTGAAAAACATAAGGAAGAGACGTTAAATGATACTTTAAAAACTTCAATGAGAGCTGCTGTATCAAACTGTCACCCTCAAGGAGCCGTTTTAAATATTATAGTTAAGAATAATGCTTGTTTGAAAGTTTGATTTAATGAAAGTAAATGTAGAATTTACAAAGCAACTAAATAAAATCATAACTTTGTTATTTAAAAAGATAAATTTGGCGTTGTAAATATTTCCTCTGAATCTGAATTCAAGGAAGTAGCTTATCTAGTACCCATCTCTCCTAAATCATACAGCACAAAACTCTTTACACTTTATGCAAGTCAACTTACAATCTCACCTGTAATATTTATTTATAAAGACCATCTTCCAAAGAAATATCTGAATTTCAGACCTTGCTGTGATAGATATTTGAACCCCACTACTAAGCTTCTCACAGATATGTGAAAAAAAACAAACACTCTCATTACACCCAGTCCAGTACAAGTCCCCTCATTTCTCTCCTTGCTGTATGGAACCAGCACACAGAAGTGACACCACCCCACCCTACTAAAAGAATATGCTCATTAGCAAAAGCAGCTAACAGTATATCTCTCTATGTCTATTAGTGTTACATTTACATCTAGCATGACAGTGATTCATCACAAATATTAGCTTTGACTGGAATCCTGTCTCTGTACACTTCTATTGCCACGGTGACAACCATTAAATCACCTGCCACTGTGCAGCCACTTTAGTGATGCTGCTGCTGATGCCTGGCTGACCTGTCTAGCCCCAACAAAAAGCTACATACTTCTGTTTTATGTCACATATGATAGCTATTCAGAAACAAGCAGGGCTTCTTAGTGACTGATTAAATCAAGCAAAAGTAAGATAAAATGTATACGCAACAGATGGATAGGGAGACTTTTCTATCTGATCTCATGCTTTTGTCATGATGAGCCTCTATTATTTGGGTTAAAATCTTTCCTGAACATTAAACCTGAAAAAAGGGTCTTCTCTTTCTTTTTTGTGTCACTTTCATGAACTGATGTGGGAATTGAGAAATAAACAACCAGACTCAGATTCCATTTCTTATTTAAATGTTCACATTGTTTGTGCCAAAACTGTGATTTCCCTCCTCACTCTGCGGTAGAGAAAGCCTCGCGTCCCAGGTGCCTGCCACAGATGGCGATAAAAGGTATTTGCTTTTTGAAGGTGTTGTCTTGGGTCTTTGTTTAAATCCATTATTTAGGATATCCTTGGATGGATGCTTATTGTTATGATTTTGGAGAAAACTTCTTGCTTCCTGGTGGTGTGAAGAACAACGCAGCACCCTCTAGATAGTTCTGCTGTGCAACTCTTCACATTAAAATAGTTTGAATCAAAATTAAGGCAAAGATGAGAACAGTTTATCTTCAGCAAGTCGGTCGCTTTCATTCTTTGGTGTTGCTCTCCCGCCCTTGTACGCAACAGCTGTTCCAGCTGACTGGTGCACTTTCAACCAAAGAAGGAGAATATTTGTTATAATTATTCAACAGATCTGTGGGACTCAGTGGTAGCTGTATTACTCTGGTACATATATAACTAGGATCTAAATATTCCAGCTTGTTTCATAAACATGTAAGTTCATATAGACAATTAGCACAGAACAGGTCTTAACTCATTATTTATTACAGTTCAGACAACTTAGATGATGTTCATTGTTTAAAATCAACTCTTTCTTTTAGGAGTGTTTGTTGATTGGAGCTACATCAACAGAGCAGCCAATCGTATCAAATACGTCTAATCAGTAATACTGGATGGTGACATTTCATTTTTCACATAAAACCCCATGTCTTTATGCACAGAGATGTGTTTATAGTACTGTGCAAAAGTGAGGAAACACCATTCACTTCAACCACTTTTTGCGAGGAAAAAAAGATGTTTTATTTTACATTTTCTGTTATGTGTGGACACAAAACTGCTTCATTCCCCAATAAGATCTCTTTTTGTTTGGCTTAGTGTCTTTTGTTGGCTTGTTTCTTTTTTTGTTTGTTGTCATTTTTTATGCTTGATTAGTGCATGAAAATAGAAAAAAAATACACACAGTTCTCAATATCTACTAACACTAAGGAACACCACAGAACAATAACACTAAGGAACAGGGACACCAGCAAGGAACAAAATGTAGTAAATGTCCAAAGAATGACAACAGGAAAACTAGTGCTCAATGCCACACTGTTAAACATTTCAGTGATTTTTTTTTTCAGCAACTTAACAGCAAAACTGTTAGTGTGAGACTTTTGTTCCATACTGTACATAACTGTGCAAAAATGCATAAACAGTACTTTTTAAAAAACAAATAAACAAACAATGTTTTGTCATAACAGACTCTGAAGTGCAGTAAACTAATTTGCTATGCAAAATTCTTGTCAGGATATTTCTCAGTATCATAGTTTATGAGAACAAAAACTGCAATGAACCATTGATGACCAAATCGTTCATTTTCTTTAATAAGTTATGATTCCACGATACTATCATGTGGTCTCGTCTGCACTGTGCCCATCCATCCCTTTTCTATCCGTGTAATCAAACTGTACAGACTCTTCACATTTAAACACCTTCAAAAAACTGCAAAGAAACTGGAAGAGGTGGTCAGGTGTGCGATGAATCCTGCACGGAGGCTCTTATACAGCGATGCGCCAGCGGGAGGCGCTTTAGCTGTGTTGTATCAGCAGCCTGAGTGCATGCACAACGGAGATGCAGTCTGCTCCACACCACAAAAGTTTTCCGATAAGCTTCTATTCTTTCGTGTGTTTTGAAACAAACCATCAGCATATTTGCGACTGTATTTAAAATGAGTATAAGTTGTTTAGTGTAAAAGCTGTTAAAGAAGTAAACTGACTAGATCTTAGGAGCACTTTGCGGTAATTGAGGATATTTGCTGTGCGCAGAAGTACGAGATCTGCATTCCTCCATAAATGTAACCCTAACAACTGGTGGTGAATAACATCGAGTGATTTCCAGTTTGTGAACACTGGTATTTTCAATCATTTTGATTTTGTTTAAATATTTTTCTTTTATTTAATAAATTAAGCATGACTCTGACTCTATAAGTAACAGAAGGATACACGCAGCGCAAAAGATAAAGCCCCAAGAGTTTTCAGCCAAAAAAAAAAAAAAAACAAAACTAAACTAAACAAACAAATAAAAAAACAGACACTTGTTTAAATCCAACCACACAATTGTTGTTCATCCACTAAATAAAAAATTGCGCAGCTGGTGACGGATGGGTTCAGGGTCAAAGTGCTGTTTCTCAGATTTCAGTTCATTTGCACAAAGACAGTCAGACGCCTCGACTCCCTGCGAGTCAATATGGTTGATAACAAAGGACAGAAGCCTTGTGCGACAACGCCTTGAAGTTGTCTTGCGCTGAACTCACGCAAACACAAGAGCAAAGTGCAGCTCAGTGCTGTGAAGAAAAGGAGTCTTGTCATTTAGCTGCTGAGTTTTATCACAGGGCACCTGCTCCAAATAGCAAGGCAGGAGAGAAAATAGCTGAATGCAAACGATCTGCTCCTCTCTTGTTGGGTATTAAACACTTTATAGAAAATTAAACCTTTCAGAGGTAGCAGTAAAAGACCCCGGTGCATCTGTCTTTTCTCGGCTATAATCAGGCATTGGTATCCAAACAATTCTAGGATAATGCATTTAAATACAAGTCCTATTATTTTTTATTGTTATTTTGCATTTTCTCATTCCCTGCTTCGCATCTTTGGCTACCAGATGTGTCTCCACACTGAAGAATTATTTCTCCTCCCCAGAGTCAAATAAATGCAATCAATATGAGTATTGCTCTCAGGCCTTGAAATATTACATTAATGTTCCATGTGGTGACATTTTAGCTAGAATTTTCAAATACATCATGAAGGCTCAAATTAATATTTATCAGCAAGAGGCTTTTATGCTTTGCAAAACAGTATTAGCGTGGAGTCCAATAATCTTGTCCTCTAAATAGGAAAATGGTGTCTGTATAGGCTTGGTTAGACAGGTGTGGGAAGTTAAATAGATGATCATTTGTTTTTTTTAAATCCCAGTTTTAGCTTTTTTTCTCCTGAAAATTAAAACAGATAATAGAATTGTTTGAATTTACTTGAAACAATTACCGAAGAAAAGTCTGAGGCTCATTAATAACTATTTATTCATTTATTGCTTATCTTTTAATTCCTGCAGGTGCTGAAAGTCAGAGTCATTTGACTTAAGGAAGAGGGTGGACATGATTATTTGATATGATTATTTATTCAGACATGTTAAACAATTTGTCCTTCCTATCTATTGAAAAATTGATTTCTCAATATGCACTTGAACTCACGGATACAGGCACAAAGCAGCAAACAGGCAAGGTGTGCTTGTGTGCACACATGTTTTAGTTTTTTTTTTCTTTATCTCCTTTTTATTTGTTGTAAAGCTTTAACGTAGTCATCTTGTCAATCTGGAAAAATCTTCTGCATCTGCGACCACAGGGAATAGCATGCTATCGTTTATAGATCTGTTTTAAATTATTCTTGTCATTGAGCCCCAAATTTATGCCACCATTGATCGAGCAAGGAAAATATGAAACGAATTGGGGTTGCTATTTGATGACCTGCAGGTCAAGGAGATTTTAACATTGGTATTATTGAGCGTGGCATCTGTCGTTTTTCACCTGGGCTGTTGCCCTCTTCACTGTCCCTGCTCTCTTCTGCCACAATGAAAACAAATACTTCTTTCTACGGCATTAAGCTCCAAATCTGATGCTGGCAAGGAAACAGTCGTGTTGCAGAGCTTTCACATCATACTAAAAAATATAGATTCACAGTTTACTAAAGCTTTTTACTGATGCACAGAACACAGCATCCACAAGTTAAATGGCTCTTCTCAGTTCACTGAACCTGACTGTATACTGTGTAGGGCACTTATTTAGATGTTTTTGTTATATTTCTCTGATTGGTTAATAAAAACACAGCTTTACTCAACCGTTTGGTCAGCATCTGCACCACCACTTTCCATTATTCATATGGTTAAGTTGTCATTAATACATGATGCAGCTGGTGTGAACAATGGATCCTGTGCAGTCCTGGAGCAGCCTATTTTACTCAGATAGCCAGACTGTGGCAGAGCGTCACCACTCTGCCGCTGAGCTCCAAGCAGAATGAGCCAGGTGTTGAGGTAACAGACTTCCCCTGTGGCCCACTGATGAAGAACATCTGGAGCGCTTCTGTTCCGCCACTTCTTTCCTGTCCTCAATATGACCAGGCGATGTAGCTAACAGTGCGATGCATGTCGACACATGGCTCCAAGGTCCCTAGATAGAGAAGGAGATGCTCGGATACTCATACCTGACAGGGCTGCCCCATCGACACACTGTGAACTCCTTCCATATGCCTGGCTGGTGTTGGGTCCAAGGGTGTCGAGCCCAGTCAAAGAGTCTACACCAGTTCAGTACCTGCTCCGTGGGGCCGAAAAGTGAGAGACATTTGTGTAAGAACAGCGGAGTTGTCTGACAATGTGACATTTTGTCACTAAGTTTTAATGGGAATGATGAACATGCAGAGTGAAAAGACATGTGAAAGTACCCGATGTTTTAGTGAGGTGTGACAAAATACACCTGTTAAAGACACACTGATACGACAAAAATTAAATCCTAAGAATACTGAATAAAATAAATGACACACATTAATTCAAGGTGTAAACCAGTGACTTTTCTTAGTCTGATTAGATGGCAGCAAGCAGTGTCATCACTTGATGTAACTTTTTAAAATACTCTATGTGTTCATTTTGACAACCAGCACTTACACCATGATTTACCACTGAAAATAAAACTCTAAGGCAAACTAAGTAATCCAGAATACACCTTTTCTTTTACAGTGCTGCCAGTTCTTTTGAGTACATACAGTAGATCTTAAATCATCAGGAAACGCTCACTGGTCTTTAACGGCAGGTGAGTGTTTAGAATACGGCTTCTACACAGGAAACTCCAAATATGAACTTTTTAAGTTGGAACATCAGCAGAGGTTATTTCTACTCTCCCTTTAAAACATTTGACAATTAGAAATGTAATGTAAATGCCATGTCCTACTTTTATTTACCCAAACAGTGCACGTTGTTTTTGTCCTCTCCTCTTGACAGCCGAGGCCATAAAATAGTTAAATCTGCTGGAACCTTGCCCCGCTGGCCAATTGAATGGCAAGCACAGTGATCCAAAACACCCTCTGCAGAAATAAAACAATATATAGAAATGAGCAATACTGGGATTTAATTTTCACACCACCATCCATTTATATAATACATGAAATGAACCTCAAATTAATTTGCACTGAGGCTCTAAAGTAACAATGTAATCTCAGTGTTATAGCACAGTTGCAAATGGATTTCTGTCTCTTGCAATTTTGTAAGAAGCACTCTAGGGGTCACCTTAAAAGATGTCGCTATTTTTTAAAAGCACAAACTATCCCGGGGCCTGTCAGCAAAAGGGAATCTCTGCAATGCAATCTGTTTTGTGCCATCGATTTGTCTGGTGTTGCGCCTTGTCACATGGTTTGCCTGTTAGGTTTGCTGGTATTGGCAGGGATGACTAATATTATACCCAGATGTCTATAATAAAGTGTGGAGTATCTGCTTACTGGTGCGCAATCTGGTCCTTACAACTTCCTGACCAGTGCAGAATGACTTGAACCCTGCTAAATGTTAAGGGAACAACATTACATTACATGGCACAGCAAGAGTGACGAAGAGAGGGGCTCAGCAGAATATGATGACACTTCTATTAGTGTCTTCCTGCTGAAGGACTTGGAGCAGAATTCTACAAATTATGCGATATTGTGACTCCTCTGACACAGATGATTTTTGTTTTTTGTGGGTTTTTTTGAGCCGTCAGGTTGCTGCCCATTTACTCGTTTCCACTCAAACTGCAACACAACACCAGAAAACAACTCAACACAATGTTTCTTTCTCTAAAAAAAGCACTTTCTTTCAAGCAGACACTTGTCTAGCAGCACCTGTCATGCTATCAGTCACTTCCGAGCTCTCCCCCACAGCCATAATGTGTTCCCTCTTACACTCAAAATCCACTCAGCATTTCCAGACCTTTTCATACGTCACATGAGTCCACCCAGATATCTCCCAGGCTATAACTCAGTACCTAAATTTAGGCAATATATTAAGACGCTCCCCTGCGGACTGATTGTGACTTTTGCCTTTTTTAGGGAGCAAAGTAACGGAGACTGTCTTTCTGTGGTGTTTAGCTTTCAAATGACCACAGAGACTCGGTGAAGGTCATTCAGAGTACACAAAGCGAAGTGATTTAGTGTTCTCACTACAGTAGCAGTTGAGAGATGAATGCTGCCAGAAAACACACTTTTATAGCTCCAAACAGACAAAATACATATTATTATATATTGGAAGTTCATGGATAAAAAAAGATACTGTTTGCATTGTTGACTTTGGTGGTGTCATCATAATGACACTTCTGCATCGGAGGGAACAACTGTTCTCTGCTCTCGTCCTTCCACCTTAATACCTGCAACCTTGTCTGATCAGTCTGTGGCTTGCTCATTTCCTCATTTCACTGCCATGCAGTTGCTGCTGTGTTCTTAAGCGAAGCTTTTCGGCTGACCCACCCCTCCTTCTCTGCTTGAATGTCAGCGTTTTCTCTGAAGGAGGAATTTAGAGCTCAGAAAGTTTATAAATAAGCCTTCTATCAAGTTCCACAACAGGTGTGACCCCTATGTCCTAAAACTGAACACTTTCAGTGGCTGCCTGTTATTTAGTAAGAGAGGAGGGGGAGAAGATTATTGGTATTTTTAACCCCCCTCATCATCACCACCACACCATATTAGAAGTATTGCCATTATTATTTCTGTGATTGTGATACTAAGCTAGATATGACTAGTTTGCATGTACAAAAGCAGCTGTTGTGAGGACAGACACGTCAAGTTGTGTTCCTGGCTGAGGGGGGGTTGAGGTATTCAATGAGACTTTCAAGGATAAACACCCTATCAGGTGATATCCTGTACCAAACAGCACTCAGAATGACATACTGAAAAGAAGCCAGGTCGTCCTGATGCTGCTTCAGCAGTAGGAGGATCGCAGAGTTTCACAGGGAAATCATAACACATACAAAGTTAGTCACACTTATTCACTTTTCAATGAATAAAGAGCTGTAGAAAAGAAAAGAAAGAAAAATTTAGGTGTAATATTTTTGGAGAACCGAACATTGTGAAGTTATATCTAAGCATTCCAGTCCAAAAAAAAGCTACACACTGTAAAGTTCCTCTGCAAACGCAAAAGTACAACTTGCAATTTGTAACCTTCAGATTAAGAAAATCAAAGTGGAATGCAGAGTACAGGTGTTTGCTGGGATCAGGTGTACCTAGAGTAACAGGAGAGTGCTTTTTTTTCTTTCAAAGATAAAATGTTGATGTTTGGAGGAGAAATTTTATTTCAAGAAGCGATTCTGACATTAATAGAAAAAGTTGAAAAAGCAGAACGGGAAAAGAGCAGTTAGATCCCAAAGGAAAAATCATGTTGAAACATAAGATTTTTTCAAAGTATGAGACAAACGGCGTTGCGGCGTGAGCACTGATTGCTCCGATTCACTCCAAATAAAGAGACTTGATCAGGCATGACTGCTTCATGTTAACATGCTACTTAAAGGTTATGAATGTACTTTCCTATCAGTTCACATTTCTCAGTCAAGCTAAGAAGAAATTGGACTTGTGCAGTGTGCGTCTCACATGAAATAACAGCAAAGTGTTCCATTTCATGTTGTACTCATATAGACTTCCTTTTCTTTTTTTTCTCATATTACTGATTGCATGTCTCAAGGGGAGTTTAACACAGTATTTTATTTACCACAACATCACTGGTAGAAATCGGCTGAGAAATAAGAGACGAGGGGTAATGGTGGGTAAAATGTCCTCCCCCATGTTTCTCCCATGTCCTTAAATGTCCCTTCTGTCCCATGTCAACTGAGAGCCTTCTCAGAATCAGGAGCAGGTGAGCTACGGATGAAAGCTGGCCAGATTACTTTACATTATTTCAATCAATTATTCAAATGTCCCCATTGCATTCATGATAGCTTGACGAGACATGCCAAATAATGAGCCCTGGTCTGCGCTCACAAGTTGGATCGCACGCTAACTAACAGCTACTGGGGCTGATCATGAAAAATTCACAACAACACCAAAAAGCTCATTTCAGCCCTGCTGATTGGACCCAACTGCACGAGACGCGTCGACTCAACCTGTGTGAGGTCAGCACCAGTGGGTGTGAAAACTAGTCACATTTAATGTCTCTGTCACTGTGGTCCCTGACAAGCAGGACTAAGTACAGCCAAACTAGTGCAAGAGGAACAGGGTACCCTTTGTCCCAGACTGGGACTTTAAAGAGTCAAAAAGCTGATAAATATTTTAGAATTAGGTGTTGTTGGGGGCAGGCCTTCTTTATCAGGCGTCTGCTCTGTTGACTCTCCGAGGGAAACAGGTGCAGTCACATGAAGGAGAATTTCATTTCAGAAATAGCATTTAGCATTTTGCTCCTCCTGGAGGCCTTGTCTAAGAGAAATTCTCATGTAATCATACACCATGGTTACTGAAAACTTGTGAAGTTGATCCACAGGGACATATGGTGTCTTGGGGAGAGAAGGAGCCTCAGGGGGTTTGAGGGGTGTAAACAGGATCTGAAAGATGTTTTGGTTTGTTGTCATTTATGAGGATATTTTTTATGTAACAGCTTCATGAAGGGATTTGCTCTGCTTGCAACATAATTCAACAGTTTGCAGCTTAAAAAAACTGCAGAAAAAAACAAATATTTATCTGTCGTATTAGAAAGTTACTGAATAGGAAGCATCATTTATGGGAACACATGTCATCACGCGACAGTCACTATTCATATCCATACATTACAGAAATGTAACATGCCTGACGTAGCTTCGTGGGAAAAGCTTGATTGTTAGAAGAATGAATTGTCTTTCGAACATTCAGGACCAGCTCTCAGTCCCTCTGAGCTTTTGCATTTTATTTTTGAGTTTTTCCACTCGCGTCATCAAATGCTGCCTGCAACATAATGAGAGATGTGGCAATTAATTTTCTTTTAATCAAGGTCGAAATGAAGTAAATTGGTGCAGCTTGGCAAGCCCTCATTTTCTGTTTTTGCAGTGATGCAAAACAAATACGATAAAATTATGGCCCTCCTCACCTTCTGTAATTAGAAAGCATGAATGATCACAAGGAGATGATATGTGCTATACAGTACCTCTGCCTGTGCCTCTCCCCCAAGAGATCTGATTTGAGCTGTTTTTAAACAGATGACCATGTTTCCCTCCCATTGCCTCCCTTCTTTTCTGTTTATTTTTCCCCTCTGCTGGAGTTGCAGACAGGGGGAGCAGCTCAACATGATTTTGGCTGCAACGTTGTCGTAATGCCTCTCAAATCTTATTAAAAACGCAGCTGTGGAAGACCTTGCTGACTCTACACATTTCCATTAACTATGTTGTTTCAGTGTCCCTCCAAGCTGATTAGGAATTTATTAAAATGAGATTTTACCTGCCTATCTTATCACCACCATATGGCGTAGTGACCAGAGCCGTTGACGATAGCATTTGTTCTTAGTTCAAACATGTGAATGCGGCTTCTGTAATTATTTCTATGAGATATCATTTCCAACAGTGAGCCCTGAACCCAGACCTAAATGGACCTGTTATTTGTGAATTTACAGTTTGTGCTGAGAAAAGTTGTGATTGCTACGATACTGCAGTTTTTGTGGCGGACCCACACCTTAATTTCCTGTTGGAAATGATTGAGGAAGTAGCCACCTACCTCTTATTGTTTGCTGCCTAAACATGTAAATATCTTAGATGGGGAAATCATATTGCACCTGGTTGAAAAGACAAGCAACCAAGTTCAGAAATACGTTCAAACAATATTCATGTTGTATATATTTTATTTCCATAAAAGACCAAAAACATCAATTTTTTTTGCAGGTTTTTTTTGAGGTCATAAAAAATTCAGTGCTATAAGTGAAGTTTGAAAGAAAGTAATTTACTGTCCGAGGGATTTCAGCTCTTGCCCTCTGCTGCTCATGTGCTGTGTGCATCTGTCACACCACATGTGCCTCTGTGCGGCCTCAAACACTAGGTGTACACAGCGCTGAAATGTACTGGAAAAACATATACAAAGGCTTGATCGAGTGTTAGCTCCAAGTCAGCATAGTGAGGTGGGTATGGCGACAGCTGTCCAATCTTCCCTTCACCCCTCCTCCTCATAACAGCCACCATCACTTTTCAAAAATGCTCCCTGTTTACCATACATAGGCAGCTGCCACCACTGTTAACTTCCATAAGACAGCCACCTGCTAAAGGACATTTGTACATGTCTTCATTTAATTAAGGCAAATGCCAGTTCATTGGCCCCCTCATGCTTTTAGGACTGAAAATAAGTCGACCTTGATTAGTCTCTTCAAGTGGACAGTTTGGGATCTTGTGGAGAGCTCTTGTCTTCTTTGTTCATTTCACTTACCAGATTATAATTTTGCTTTGAAAAAAATGTTTTTTTTGTAGTTTTTGTCTTTTAGAATTTTTAATTAAAGTTGTAAAGATATATTGTCAAGATATAACATAAGACATTTAGTCACGTATGTGTGCTTATAAAATGTCCTTATATAATCAGAAATAAATCCATTTGTAGCATTACTCCACTCAAATACAGCATACCCTGCCCATGTTTAACAGTATTTCTGCTGCCCGGGGCTATAAAGTATTAGTTACATGCAACGTGACACTCATTTCGCTGATCATAATACAGATATTTACTCATGGCAAGCGCACAGAGTTCTCAGTAAACTTCTTTTAGGTTTTTCTGCTTTGGATTTTGTCATTGTATTGTATTGTGGGAAATTATTTTTTATATTGTTTCATGACACGTTATTGTCTAAAACAAACAAGCAACGACAAAAATTTGATTGACACTTTAATGGAATACAGAGAAATACAACTTTGCAGTGTTAATTTGTTTTTTCCCCTCACACCTGAGTGATTTTGGGGGAATGTTGGTTGTGAATAATATAGATGAATTTTTGGCATCAGATTCTCAGAGGAGTAGTTTGACATTTTGGAAAAATACATTATAAATAATCAGATCACATGTTTGATATCAATTTCATATTACACAGCTCAAGCACAATGTATTTAGCCTAGCAGCAGCAGGGGTGTGTCTAAAGGGGGTGGCAAGGAGTTACATCCCTTTTCAAATTGAAATAATATTGGTTATTTTAGTGCCCTCTTGATGTTGTGTTGTCATGTATCTGCATTGTTTTTCTTATTATCTGAAATAACACTCCCAGAAGCCAATGTCTGTGAGCTCAGTTCACAAATATAGCTTAAGGTATTTCATGCAAAGAAGAAGCCATATGTGAACATTTTAAAATGATTTGAGTCAAAGTGGAAAATTGCTCTGTGGTCAGATTAGTCCAAATTTGAAATAATTTTCGGAAATCTTGAATATTGTCTTCTGTGGTTAGCGCTGCAGCTGCAAAGTAAGAAGGTTGCTAATTTGAGCCTTAGCTCAAGCGGTGATTGCAGGGATAGACCTTCATTGTGTGGTACAGAATAAGTAGTACGGATAACTAAACTAGCAAATGACTGCATGCTGTTTTATTTATTTAATTCAATTCAATTAAATGCAACTTTATTTGTATAGCGCCATTTCACGACAATGTCGTCTCAAGGCACTTCACAGAGATCAGCCAATTATTAAAATAGCCTTATATAGGGAACCAGCAAGATTGCAGTGAATCTTGACTTCGATCCAATCTCCCATCCTGAGCATGCATGCGGCGACAGTGAGAAGGAAAACTCTTTTTTAACAGGGAGGCAAAACCTCCAGCAGAACCTGGCTCAGGTAAGGCTGCCATCTACCTCCGCTCGCTGGGGTCAGAGAGGACTGGAAAGACAGATTAATATACACTGCAGCTGCTGAAGATAAAGGAACATAAGAAGTAAGACCTGCAAAAAAGAAAGAAATGTGAAATAAAACCTGCAAAAAAGGAGAAATAAGACCTGCAGAAAAAAGAGAAATAGGTTAATGCTGCCAGTACTGTCCAATACAGTGGGATTATAACAAAACACTGGGATTATAATTGAGTGTCCATGTTTGTGTAATGTTTGCATTATGGACTAGTTACCTGTCCATGGTTTATAGCCTCTCAACTGATGGCAGGTGGGGTAGTATCCAACTATCTGCAACCCAAACAAGATTTAGTACAGTAGGTATAGAAAATGGAAGGAAGAACACTGAGGTTTTCTTTATTTTTGATGGAGATAGGCCACTGGTCATTATGTCTTTTCTGAGCTAAGATTCATTATGAACTTCAATTTAAATAATTGAGGACTCTAAATGACATCAGCCCTATATTGTGAGTTGCTTTTAAATAAATATCTTTGGTCAACAGGTAGCTCTGGAACAGAGTAGTGCAATAAATAGTGCACTATGGTCTTAACATAGCTCTTATCTGAACATCATTAATCCAGTCTGGAACTCCAAAAAAGAAAGTAAGTAAAAACAATATGTCCACAGCAATAAGAGAAGTTGTACAGAATTAGGAAAATTAGTGCTGCATTAACAAAGTTAAAAACACCCAAATGATTTAATTGATTAATTAGTCTTTACTGCATTTTATGGAGCTACTTGTAGTCTTTTTAACCTTGGTGTGCTGTGTGATTTGTTTTTAATGTTTTATAATTAGTAGTACCAATGGCGAAGGAGTCAGAAGGGGAGAGGTGGGGCGGGTATGCCCTTGAGAGCTGCCTTATGAATAAATGGCTGGCGATAAATGGACTGGATCATTATTGAATCAAGTGATCTGCTGAATAATCTATTGATTTTTTGGTCTTTCTTCCTTCTTTATTATTCTGTATCACAGTATTGCAACATCAGGGGGAACCCACTGATGGATGAGATGCTTCGGCCTCTGTAGAGACCATGGTGGGTTTGCTTAAGAATGTAGCGCATTCTGGGGTTGTGGGCATACCCTGCATTCAATATGAAGTTTTCATTCTCATGAAGTGGACTTTTTGAGCAATATTTTTGGGAAATGACAAGGAGGCTTCATCAGCTTTGACTATGGAAAAACATTAATGACATGCAGTCATTAATGATATGAGTAAGACTGATCAGATAGATAGATAGATAGATAGATAGATAGATAGATAGATAGATAGATAGATAGATAGATAGATAGATAGATAGAT
>JBAMHX010000015.1:15822974-15844802 GCA_037177515.1 Pseudomugil tenellus
ACCGCCCGAGCCGGGGATCGAACCGGCAACCTGCTTGCTGTGAGGCTGCAGTGCTAACCACCTCGCCACCGTGCAGCTTTTTGCAACCCTTTAACAATATTATATACACTGTTGTGTTCATTATTTGTTTTTTTCTGCTTGGACATCTGTTGCTGTAATAGAAACCACATTTTTTTTTATCCCCAAATTATTTAAGAATCCCAACAGTTGTGATTGTTTTCTACTGGATTTACCAGCAAGGCATTCCCAAAAGCTTTCTTGGCTTAAATACATTATATTCTTAATCGGATTTCCATCTTGTGTTCCAGCTTGTGTTCTCAAACATTAAAAAAGTGCTTTTAGATGACGGGATCTCAAAAAAGAGTAAATAAGAGTAAGAGCATAATTTGAACAGGAAGTTCAGCTCACACTATTTTCTCTATGGAAGTGAAAACACATCTTTCAGTTATTCCACCACTCCTTACATTGCCAGTAAACATGCGTTTGTTATGGATTCTATGTTTCACATGTTTTGAAATCTTTTGCGGATTTGTCCAAGAGGGGGAGAACCCTAAAATACAAGCAAATGCAGCAAGAGGTGATGCAATAATGGTGTACCCCTTTGTCATCTTGCTAAGTGTAATGCCATGTCTGGGCCTTTCTGTCACGTAAAGATGATTTACCAAGACACAGATGTTGTCAGACCTTTGCACATGAACCTACACCATTTTGTTCTATTTTTTGCTCTTTTAAAGGTTAGGTGTGAAACGCTTTCCCAGCAACATGTCAGACTCTTTTGATTGCACTGGTGTCAGTTTCTCCTTTTAACTGCAAGTTGAGTTTAAATGCTTTGCTCAAAGTGGACCTCGCCCCCGTATTAGCTGTTATCTTCCACATAGAAGAGGCTTGCAGATATACGTCTTTTTTTTACCTACTTATCTGCATTTTGGTTTTGGTAGTATTGGCAAGATGCTCCTTTACTGCCCCTTCTTCCACATCGCCAACCATCCAACAACCTTCAGGGAGCCTTGGAAGACACAGAGCCATCACCATGGTGATGTGAACACAGATCCCTTAAACACTGGTCCATTGTGACTGGCGTGCGTTGAGGTGAGAGGGAACAAAATGTCACAGCAACAGGTTTTTTGTGGTTTTGTTTTTGCCACAATCCTCATGGGAATTGTGCTCAGATCCATGCGCTCAGTTGCACTGGAGAGACTGTGGGAGTTGAGAATCAAGTTGACTGGAGGAAACGAATGAAATGGAAAGAAACTGCAAATAGTTGCAAGTCTTATGATTTATTTAGCTTTCGTAGCTGTTTAAACTGTTATATCACCGTGAAAGCACAAAAGCAATGTGACACCCCCATGGCTTAAAAACTTTCATATAAAGCCACTTTAACTCCTACAGTTTACTTCTGCTATAGTGTCATGTGATTAGCTTACGATGGTGCCTTTCGTAGGTTAATTTCACAGTGACCTTTAGCCTTTCTTAAACCATGTTGAATCTTATTGGCTGCATGCCTTGGGAAAAATGTGGCATTGAAAAGATGGAGCAGCTTTTGCCCTCAACCCTGAGGAAGATGCGGCTGTGTCCTATGACAGATACAGGATTGCCCTCAGTCCAAGAGGTTGTGAGGAGGGGTCAGACCTGTTCCAGAGGGCCCAAAGGTGACTTCAGACACCCAACCCTAGCGTCTGGTGTAAAGTCTGGACCTCCCGCTCTGCTGCTCCTAGAAAGAAACCAACCCATTGCTGCTGTAATATTAAGTATCAAAGTACTGTCTAAATTATTACAAGTGCACATTGTATATGCTTCAGTTTTATTTAAATTTAAGGGACACTGCCATGTGCTGCATATACAACAACTCCCACTATAACCCATTTTATTATGCAAGAGCCAGAAGTCTCATTAATATTTGTTGATATGTAGCTGATGCAGTCAGGTCTTTTCATGCCAAGTCTGTAAGAGTCTGCCATCTCTGTTCTCTGAGCAGATGCAAAGGTGCAGGCCCTGAGAGATCCTTTTATGTTTGGAGACCTCTCCTTGGTCCTTTGACTGCGACCTCAACCACAGCCCTGCTCCTTTTCTCAATCATCTCTCTGCTATAATCCCACTTCAGAATTCCTCTTGGCTAAGGGAGTAAATAAATTTTTCAGCATTTATTAGAATACAGCTTGCCAGAAGGGACTCCTCTCTCCTCTCCTATTGCGGCTTCAGTAATTAGTAAATTGATTAGGAGAACTTCAACACACCTCCTTGGCTCTTATCTCCTCATTCTAAGACAATATTGCCGTGCCATGGGACAGCGTAAATATTTTAAGGGAAACCCTCAGTGAATCTCATTAAACAGCTCTGGGGCAGAGCAGCTGTCTCCTGTTGAAGGTTCCAGCCAATTTTCTAAACTATGATTAAAGAAAAGTTTTGGATTATTTAAACATGCCGTGTCCTGTGGGTTCTTTTTCATGCCATTGAAGACCTCAGTGATTCCCACACCCATCCGTGCCAGGCCCGCTCCACTCCCTTTGGATCTATTAGTTGGAAATCATTTGGGTGATGACTCTTTGAAAATGGTGGTCATTCTGGGATGCTGTGTTCAAATGCATTGCAACAAAGACCTCTGTTTTATGCATAAATGCTAATTAAAAATGTTACCCCCTGCACCCAACCCCAAGTTGCTGAGGGAAAGACTTGGTAGCAATTTGGCAGATAATCAAATTGCATTTTAAATGGAGCTGTTTAAAGATGATTCGGGTCTGCTCACAGGAATTCAACGTGGCACAAATGAGGCTCAAATATGTTGCAATGTGCAACATGTTCCTGCAAGAAAGGATGGATTTATGAAAAAAAGTAACATGCACTGTTTACCTTCTGGTTTCCTTTATTATATAAAAGAAAATGAAGTGGTTTGTTACATGCAGGAATTCTGTTTTTCTTTTAATTATTATCTCCCTCTGTTCTAGTGGCATCTTTTCATAATATGTCTTTACAATTTGACCATTTGTAGCAAAATGCTAATAGGACATGATCTGCTAATGGGTGTGTTACCTAGGAACGATTTTGCCCTTAATTTTAGATTTTCAGCTTGACAGAAATGGCAAACTGGGTGGAAAATGTAGTCAACAGCTATGTTTGTGTACAAAAATATTTGGTTAGAAGCTGTCCCCTCACATTTGGTATACATCATTAAGTTCTTCGTGGCCAATCAAGCTGTCTGCTCACACAGCATTCCAGTACATATTAGTGACATCTCATTTGCAGAAAACAGAAAAGTGCCACAAAAAATTTGGGAAACAGGCCTGAATTGTTTATCTCTCCGAATAAGCTAAAAGTGTGATTCTCATGAAATGATGGAATTGGATCAAACGTGTAGCTTCCTCAAACCTCTCATCCTCTCTTTTTGTGTCTCAGAGTAAATGAAGACACCACTTTTCTCTCTCAGGTCACATATCCTGTAAAGTTAACCATTCATCACAGGACCAGCACTGCCAATTGCAACTGCTCCTACCCATAAAACCCCATTATGGACAGCACAACAAGTGATGCTTGACTTGTAAGTTTAAGGGCTTCTTAATTGGCTGTGATTTGCTGGCTGTATAGCAGTGACTGTGCAAGTGGCGCAGTGATCCTCTGCAGATGATACATGACTTTTCTGTCAAATTAAAGCGTCTCAACGCTGGATGTTGAATGTAACTGGCCTCTCAGCATCATCAGACACCGCTGGTTTAACTTCCACAAAGTAGATGTAATATGGACCTTCTCCAGCTTCTTTATATATGCTCACAACCATATGAAGTCTCTAGAGATCTTTTACACTAAGTCAGTGTTTGCGGTTGAGAGAAGTTCACAATGATTGGGATCAACAGTCTGTATATACAACTCATCATCAAAGAATTTATAATAGAATCTTAGGCACTAAAAAACGTCTAGTTTCTAGCTTAAGCTACACAGTTGCAACTGAATCTTAACTGGAGCACCAGATTAACTTTCTTATGATGCTGATTGACAAATATTGTTACAAAGTTAATGACACAAAAGGGATTGGATTGATCACGTGGATGGCTGATCATAAAACTGCAGTCAATATTTGGCTGCAGCTTTATTTCCTCTTTTAACAACAGTGTGCCCGGACGTCTGACATGTACGGCTAGACAGACGTTGATGGCAAAACACATATTTACTCCTCGTCTCTCTCCGAGTGTGATGATGCTCCCTCTGTTTGCTATACAGTAAATAATGTCCCATAATGCTAAAATGAACAGTCTTAGGTTATTCAGTTGGAGGAAAGGGTATTGGTTAAAGCTGACCAGTTTTAGAGTACTGGGATGAAAGTCTCCCTCTAATTACTGTACTGTGTGGATCCTTTGGTCCCAGTCCCTCTGATGGTATTAAAAAAAAGGCTTCTTTATTTATAGAAATAAAATTTTAGCTTCAGACAATAGGCTAGTTCTGTTTTACGGTACAGCAGACTTTATCTTTTTAATAAAATTTCCTGACTTGGTGAAAGTTTAATTAATAAGGGACTTAAAGCTAGAAGAATGAGCAAGGGAGTTGGGTCTTTAAGGGGGTACTTATTTTTCCATCTCGGCTATCCTCCAAAAAAAGTGTCAATTAGTGCGTTAAGCTGAAGAGACAAAAACGTCATTAGTTCTTGCAAAAAGAATAATGGGTTTTAAATGTTTTGCTTCAGAGGAAGGCCAAAAGCACAGCGAGCCTTATGTATTTTCATTTATTTCCTGCAATTATCAGAGTTTGAGGGAGGGATTTATTGTTCCAAGGTACATTATTGAGGAACTAGACACCTTTCCTATTAATTGTCCATCTTAATTGTTTGAAATAAGTCTGCATGTTTACTTTTGTTTCAGGCTTTCTCTGATAACTGCACTGAAAAGCTTGTGTAACACTTTTACTATAAATATGGACAGTAATAATTTTGCCTTTTTACCCCCATAGATATCTAAAAGATTTTTAGGTCATCTTTCCATGTCATTGAGCCATAGATGGAATGTGAGGATGGATGGAGTAAACACAATCTTTTGTTTGGAAGGATTCGTCATTCAAATGATAAATGGATAGCTAATTGACTTGTGGTCAACAAAGGCCATTTGAATATCACAAGCCTGCTTTGCTCATCTAGCCTTCATTTATCTTTTATTAATTTGCAATATTTATATTATTTTGTGGTTTTTATTAGTATTAAGTAAGAAACAGAGAAAAAAATGTAAGTACATTTCAAGCACTGAGAATGAACTGTTATTAACCTTGAAGAAGCACTTTGTATTGGTTAGGTAACCTGTCATTGATTGGGTCCATTTGTAATGAACTTTCTACCTTTCATGTCGCCATTTGGAACGGTTTTCATGTTGGCACAATGTGTGACATTAGTGCTTAAATGAGGCTTACATTACTGGTCATAGTGCAAGAGGTTTGAGGCACTGAGCCCAAAATATGTCACTGACTTGTGTCACACACAACAGGAGATGGCTTTTGCATCACAGTGTGAGAGCTAGTAAATGATTGGTTACAGGAGATCCTCCAATAAATTAATTGTTTCCACTTCATGGTTAAGTATGTGCTACTCTTCCAAATCGAGTGCTGGTACTTGGTTATTACACTTTAATAGCTCGCTTGCCAAACTAACGATATATTACTCCATGTGCTGGCTCAGATCAGAGAAGATGAATTGGCTATTAATTAGAGTTGCACTGAGAGGGCACAGGGGAGAGACTACTCATAGCCTTGCAATCAGTGTCAACGGGGGCCTTTTTCTGACTGGGACAACCAGGGGCAGGGCTAGGTCACTGCATCTTACTGGGGAAACCACTGAATCTGCTGGAAGAAGTGGCCTGTAACATGGCCATCATCTTGTCCATGTCCAACAGAGGACAAGAGAATTTTAACATGAAGCAGTTGCAAGTTCATCTGACAATTTCAGTCAGGAGTGCAGGCAGCATGGCGGAGCTGTGTGGGAGGTTGTTTGGCTCCATGGGATTCTTAACAAAAGCCTCACGTCCGAGTGACTTTGAAATAGAAAGTTATGGAGGAAATATTTGACGAGCACAGATGATTTGTGGGGAATATTATTGTTTGGCTCACTTTTCTTCTGCAGACTCTAAATTAGCCCTTTTATCACAATTAATTAAGTTTGCCTATAGGAGATGTTCCATCTTGAGCTCATCCACACAGGATAAATAAGTCAAAGCTGCAGAATATATGTCCTTTTATTGGCTGACTTGATCTCATAGGCATCTGTAGAGTGAGAGGGGTGGGGGGCTGTCTCTATGGTGCGACTTTGTAGAAGAGACTTTGCCATCACTCACTTTGAATGCTTCTTTTATGACTCGTTTTGTTAAAAACCTCTTTTTTTTAATGCAAGGTATCAGGAGTTATGGCCTGTCCATGCAAATAAGGAAATCTGACACTTTGTTATTCATGTCATCACCTTTATAAACACTTAAAGACAGTAAATTTCACTATGACAGGCTGCTCCAAAATTGCCACTAAATATTATTAAATATTTTAACAAGTTCCTTGTAAATATGCCTTAAATGTTTGAACGATGGGCAAGAAGAAAAATGGCTTTGCATCAACTTATTAGAGGCTATAAAAGTGGCAGTGATTTATCATAGATGTGGAGCAACTCAGGCCGTCTTTTTTTTTTTGTTTTGCTTATTTTGTTGGCTTGCTTTGTTCTGATGTGCACACATTAAAGAGAGAAACATTACGTTAAAAGCCTGCAGTTTCACAAGTCATGAAAATGATAACAGCACATACTCTTGTACCTGCAGTCCTTGAAAGACAGTGTGATGTATGACAATAGCATTTTAAAGTTTTAAAGCTTCTCATACCCATTTATAGCTTGTGATATCACTGGCTGTAACTCAGTGTGTTTATTAAAAGTATGAAAAAAACAAAATAATTTGATGTTATGCTGATCTTACGCACAAGCTTTCAGATTTTAAGCTATAATTATCATCTGTGATTTGACTATTTAAATGCTGCATAATTTGTCCAAAAAGAAGTTTTATCTGCTGCCGCTGTCCACAGCATCAGTCACACTGTAATATCCATTCACTCACTACGTTCAGTAGTTAATTATTAGAATGAATCAGAGCAAAATTGTGCTTGTTGTGCTTCTTGTAGAGTTTTAATGATCACTTCCACTGGTAATGCAACAAAATGATTGGGATGTCTCAAATCCTTATAATTTACAAAGTCAAGCTCCCAAGAAAAGTTAAAAGTGATGCATATTTGAAGTTTTTGATATGTCTCTCCAACAGATTTGGGTGAGAAATTTAGCATTAAATATGGATCATTACTGTGTTCCAGAATATGTGGGTTTCACAGACATGATGCTAATTTTTTCGTCAGCAATTATTCCGATGTTTTCTTTTTGCAGTTATTTAGTGGAAAATACACATGGCGCCCACAATGACATGGAGGAAAGAAAAAAAAAGATCATGAAGAGATTTTACATGATTTGAAGCAAAAAATTAAAAAAAATATTGACTGTGCTGTGCTGTTACAATTTGTCAGCTTTGTTTTTTGTTGTTTCATAGATAAAAAAGTGATTAAAAAGGCCTGTTGCACATTCTGCAGGACACATGCATTAAGTAGTGCTGTCAGACTGAGGCTGTTTGTGCAGTATTTGCTTTGTTTGATCAGTCCTTTACTAACTGCACGCAGTCTTTGCAGACCCAGCAGTTTCTTTCCTTTCTGCTACAAAAGATGCACATCAAGCTGAAGAGAAGGGATCTTGGCAGAATTTCTAAGATGTGAAAATATGTTTTTGATTCTGCAAAATTACCAACATGTGTTAAAAATACCGTATAGAAATTGCAGCAGTCAAAATCTGGTAATCAAGAGATTACCTCAGAGGTAAATAGTCATCACTATGTCTAGTCACCTTGAGCTTTCACTAGTTTTATCTGTTGGAGTTCATGACCACATTGTGCGTCAGAGCTTCTACACTTTATGCTCTTTTTTTTAATTTTGGAAGTGAAAAAAAGTCTGTCAATGGTCAAGTAATCCACTCACAGTTATAGTTGGGAGCTACTACAGTATTCCACAAATCTCAGTGCTGTCTGAGCACATCACTCTTACCAGTTAGGATGACGTGATGGCTGCCATGTCAGCAACATGGCACATTTCTGTTCTCCCTCTCCAGAGCCCTCTGTGAGTTTTCCCTAGGGTTGGCAAAAAACGAGTGCCCCCGTGTCTGAGTGGCTATAACCTTGCCATCAGCTGTGTGAGCTTGTGTCTGTTTTTTTTTTTTTTTTAACTCTAAAGACTTGAACAATGATGACTCAAGCCACACAGAGCACACCTCAGGGAAAATTCAGCAGGAATAAAAATAACAAGTGGATTTTTGACTGCAGCAAGATGTGAGCATCCTGGCACTGCGCTAAAAGCCTGAGCAGATTTTGCCCCCACTCCTACCTCCCAGTTCATTAGATTAGACTCTCGTGTTCAAGAAGTGCTGAAAGGCGCTGCAGATTGTATCTGCACAAAATGCCGTCCTTACATCCAGAGACAGTTGCCAGTCCCGGTCTTTGAGATTCCAAAGTAGTTTTCAATCCGGTTAAAGGTTGATATTGTGGTTGTCTCTTTGTGGCCCCCCGCTGAGGGCTCTTATTAGATGGGTTAAGTATGAGAAAGCTTGTGTTGGTATTTCTGCGGTTGCTCATCTGTGCACCGCACATGAATTTCTCTAAATTATTTATTTTCCTGACATCACCATATGGTGCTGTAACTTGTTTGTCTTGGAGCATACTAGAGCAATGCAAGACCAAGTTGGAATTACTTCTTGTGTGCATACATGTGAGACCCTCTTCAAACAATGCCTGTTTTTTGTTATTCCTTTTGCTGGATGGGTGCTGTTGACGCAACTCTATGCAACTTTCTACAAGACTTCGTTTCTAATCTACTTGAGAGCTAAGAGACAATAAACATAATTGGGCCAAAATATGGAGATGTTTCAAAGCGATACACACACATAGGCCACTGAAATGGATGGGGCAGCTGAGCAAGAAGCTTGAAAGGCCTTGGAAAAATTGGGTCCTGATCTTCTTTGAAATGCCACAATTAATTGCTATGCGTTGTCCCCGATGCATAGATGATTAAATGTGCTCCTAAACTGCCCTGATTTGTGGGGGCACCTTGCCGATTTTATTTGCCACTGTTAACATTTTCATTCCTGCATAATGCATGGTGCTGTGGGGCAAGGAAGTGCTGCAAACAAATGGCCTGAGGGATCGGTGTAAACACAGCATGCCATAAGGGGGAGAAGACTAACAGTTCAGCACAGCCCCCTCAGCAAGTATTCACTGACAAGCCAGAGTCTTAACTAGACAGCTTGGGTGCATTGTAACCGATCATTGCTCTGGCTGGGATTGGCGACTGTCTCTGATACTTGAACATATCAATGAAAAAGCACCAAATGTGTATGAAGAAAGTAAGGACAAGACTGGGATTTCAAACAATGGATCATGCTCTTCTGTTTCTATATTAATCAACAATGAACGCATGTCTGATGGAATATTTCTATCCTACTAATCAAATGTGATTCCTCCTCTTTCAGTATGTATAGGCTGAGGTCACTTCCACTAGTTAATTCTGACAGCCAGTGCAATGTGGTGCTGGCTGCTTTGTGTTAAGGGATTTTAATTCCTCATTGCAATAATCATTGACTGATGGAAGCCTTAGTGTTATATGAAGGCGTGCCAAATGACATGTGCTCCCTTTTGAACATGAAACACTACAGAGTGGAAATATGAATTTTCACATTAGAGGCATATTAACTCTCTGATTAGGATTTACTTGATCTGGGATCTTGGCTGTTAGAAGTGCAACGCTGCACACGGGGTCTGCCTGAGTTGTCAGCTGTTATGGCACTGGCCCAGAGCCTTGCACTTGGCAGGTCTCCACCCTCTCACCTCAGGCTGACAATGCAAATACAGGCAAAATATGTGTAGCTGCTGGACAGCTCTGCATACCCTCATGTAATTCCATATGAAAGAGAACTTCAGTGTGGTGTAAGCTGATCATTATAATGATGGTCTTCTTTACAGTGACAGTCAGCTGTTTTGACACTGGAATTAGTGTTTAATTTCAAGTCATAAAACAATCTCTCAGACTCTTGACAATATAACCTTTGGAGTCTTTTTTAAACTGAACCTCTTGCCATCAAAAAGTAACTAATGCAATAGGCAAAGGAAAGAGGGCAGATATTGTTTTTTTATGGCCTGACCTTTGAGACATTATTATTTTTTGATGAATAACTGTTTACTCTCAAAGCGGGTACTAAACAAGTTTCCTTAGTTTTGCAGTCATTTCCCCCGTCAAGTGAAGCCTGCTGTTAGTGGAAATAGAAAGACTGTTTTAGTGGACTGGAGAGTAGCGTTAAATAGATGGCAACAAGTTCATTAGGAAGCCTTCCAGAGCATGAAAAATGACCTTTTCCCTTGTAATTGCAGTTTGAACTCTCAGATAGTTGACTGGAACCAGAGCATTCTGTATGTTGACAAGGATCACTGGAAACAATTAGTGTTGCATATCACTAGTCTGTTTGCAGGCAGCTCAGTTTTCACCTCATTTACACCTTTGTCCATAAATGCCAGTCTTATTTGACAATATTTAATAGAAGTAAAACAAATAGGAGGTTGTTATAACAATGTTTAAGGATATTGAACAAACCTTGAATCACTTCGGACTGTAATAACATACCTTAATAAAAATGCACATTCAGGTATGCATGTTTTCTTTAGTATTTTGTGAGAACCATCTTAAAGAGAAGTGAGACAGTGTGTGAATTTCTGTCAAATGTATTTTAGTTTTGTGATTTGATTCCACATGTTGCAGACACATTTTAGTGTATGGTCATTATTGCCACACAATTATTTAGCATTAGTGCTGTTTAGAATATATGTATTATAATAATGTGTTGCTATGGTATGTGGCTTTGTTTTAAAAAGTTTTATCTAGAGGTTTCTCATACATTTTTTCCCACCCTTATTATAATGATTTTACCTCTATCCTCGACTATTTTAAAATCTTAAGTATATATTTAGTACATGGCTCATTTAAATGAAATTGCTAAATAAATTCTGTGCAATACAATATATACTTAAAATCTCAAATCCATGAGGAATTTCTTATTTTTACTACATATTTATGCCAATAATTACATCTTTGATATGTGTTGCTTTATTTTAAGTTCCCATATTAGGCGTAGGTTGTTGTGACAAAACTTGAAGGTAAAAAACAGAGTTTTGGATAAATTTTCATTTTTTTTAGTGTGCATTGCTGTTGTCATCAGAAATTTCCCTCCTGCTCTTTGGTGTTTTCATAAAGCAAATGTGGTTGAAGAAAGCAAATATTTAAGGTATCTGCAAATGTGATGCACATCTGTCAAACAGCCCAAGGGTGAAAACCAGCACATAACAAGGCAACAAATGCTGATCCGGGACTTCTCTGCGGCAAAATAAAATATGGCTCAAGTTTTCATTAAGGTGCTATTGATTAGCTTTTCCTGGCAATGAATTATGGACGACATTAAATAAAAGGGAAAATATTTTTATGACTTTGCTTAGGCCATGCCAGATTCCCCCTTTGCCTCTTGTATGCTCGCCCTGACAGGCATTTTGTTTTCTCTCAAATTCCTGTGGCTTTTGCAAGACCAATATCAAGAAAAAGAAAGATATTTCTCTGTGATTATATTTTGAATTCTAAATATTTAAAGATGATTTAGTGTTGACAAAGACGAACATTTTTAAATAACCAAAAATAAATATATTAAATAACCTGGGAATTATAAAACTTAAATAGTACTCACCAGTTTTTAACTTTGCTTTTTATATGATCAATAATACATTTATAGTTTCATGGAAATGTCTAGAATAAATTCTTTCTTGTTTTATATTTCCATCATTACTCCTTTGGTCCTCAAGAAATATGAGTATCTACACTGAAAGCGTTATGGTGTGAGGGTGGAGATGGAGGTGAGGACCCAAATGCAGGATGGAGGAAGCAGGAGGCAACCAGACCCAAAATAAACAGATTTATTTAAGAACTGAACTCCAAATACAACCGCAGACAACACTTACAACTATAACTACATCACCTGCCACTACAACAAAGAAACTAATGATGTCACAATGAACTAAGCAACCAGGGTGTATAAATACAAACCAAGACAACAAGACAAAGGTGAATACAATAACAAAATCAACACAGGTGCACTAACGAACAGAGCATGAAGCTAAACAGAAACACAGGGCAAAACAGGAAAACTACAAAATAAAACAGGAAACCAACACAAAACCATGATTTTCTTCATAGTTTAGCTTCTCACTCACAGCAGACAGACTCACTTCAAGTTAACATAAAAGAAGCATGTAGACATAGAATATGCAGGTAGTTAGTTATCTAGCAAGCTAGTTTAAGACAATTTTAAGAGAATCTGGAAGTTAAATGTCAATCTTAAGCATTAGTTCACAGGAATTACAGTCGAGAATAGATGATTTTTCAGCTCTGCATGTTTCCCAAAAGACGTGAAGTTTTTAGTTCACTGGAGTAAGTAAACCCGTTCACCTGCTTCTTTTCCTACAGCCATACCTGCTGATCTCAAATCAGATATTTTTGTCTGTTTTATGGGTTGATGACATGGCAATTTCCATAACACAATATGTCAGGTGGTAGGGGTGTAGCTCACCTGTTTGTGCATGTGGCACATGTACAGACATGGTGTCACATAATAATAGTAAGATAAAAATAATCAGGATCTTTAGTTTTTAGAATAAAAGGAAAAATAAAAACTTGCTATTAGTTAGGATATTAGTTTTGATTTTGTTGTTATCCATCCATTATATACTCCTTATTCCCGAGCGGGGAGCTGGAGCAAATCCCAGCTGACATAGGGCGAGAGGTGAGGTACACCCTGGACAGGTCGCCAGTCCATCACAGGGCCAACACACACAGAAAAACAACCACACACACTCACACTCACTCCTATGGGCAATTTTAGAGTCTCCAATCAGCCTGTCTCCAAGGCGCATGTTTTTGGACTGTTGGAGGAAGGCGGAGTACCCAGAGAGAACCCACGCTAACATGAAAATTCCACACAGATAGGCCATCGTCCAAGCCGGGGCTCGACCTGGCAACCTGCTCGTTGTGAGACAACAGTGCTAACTGTGCAGCCCTTCTGTTATAATGTAGTCCAAAATAGAAATAAATAATAGAATAAAATTATTTGTCATTTAAGTGATTATTTTAGCTTTTTTTAAAATTTAATATAATGAAAAAATGCTAATTGAGTAATTATAAAATGTAAAATAAACCTGATCTTCTAGATGAATTGTGGGGCACCCCACTTAAATGGTTGGGTGCAGATTACTGGTTGAAAATAAAAAGTTTTTTGAAAGGGGAAAATCATGAAAATTCTTAAAGTAGCAGAGAGTACTTACACCCCACTGGTGTTTTATATGCATAATACAGTTCAATTCAGCATTTACACTGTGTTTTGCTAGAGATTTCAAAGCTTCGAGATGTATATTGCATGCTTGGAAAAGGCTTAAGGGAATACACATTGAAAGGTGAATTACCAAAGAAAAAGATGAAATGGCCATAACCTCTATGGAGCTATGGCTGATACAAAACTTGATCTACCTGTATTATCTGGGAAAAAAACATACTCCTTCTGTTAGCTTGAAATGTGAAAGCAAAAGTAATTAATTAGATTGTTTCATGATTTTGCATGTTGGTTTTAGTGACTTAAATGTACAAAGAAATATGTCAAAATCAAATATAGAAAACAATTTTTCTTTTTAATTATTACTCCTGGACGTTCTAAATACCCACAAATCTTTGATGCCTATATCTGTACTTTTATCTTTCTTTGTGCCTTCATAAGTGTTGCTGCTCACTGTGCGCATAAATTACTTAAAAACCGTCTGCCTTTTACAAACTCAGAGGCATTCAACATGACCTTCCTAACCATCGTAAGTTGTGTTATGCTGAAGAACTGACTCTGATGGCGTGGAAGAAGCAAGCACAACACAGTGACACAGTTTTATTCCAGATCACCTTTTGTGTACAGATGTCTTCTCCCTGCCATATGCGTTGCATGTGGGTGGAGTGGCTGTTTGTTACGATAGCTGTCACCACATGCTTCCAGTGAGGGAATAAAAGGGTCGCCAGTGCCATTAAATTAGAAATTGTGACACGTGGGGTCAAAAATAGTGAAAACAAATCACTCAACTGTTTGTGTCGTTGTACTGCTTTTCTGAGGTAAAAAAAATAACGAGGGCTCCTGTTACAGGAACAGCAGCATTTCTTCAATAATCTTGATTTTGGGATTTTAGTCTATCGCTGGTGTCTACTGACTACATTCTACAATCTACCGACTATTGTTGGGTTAAACACTTATTAATTACGTCTTTCGACAGTGAGCAATAGTTCAACTTGTCTGCCCAGTTTTGTGATGTTTTATTTTTCTGCATGTTACCTGTCTTCCATAAACTACGAGTGAAGTTGCAGCACCAGTTTTTTTCATATACTTTTTTATGTTCTTGTTGCTAAGATGTTCTTTGTTGTGACTCAGTAAACTCAAAATATATCAATCAATTAATAAAGTTTTAGATACAAAATATTTTTTAGGTTTTTACTCTCAAATTTGTTTAATAAATCCATAAGTTTGTTCAGTTACTGTGAATGCTGAAGGCAAAAAACTGTAAGATGTGTTCCTATTTGATATAATTTCATAAGCATGTGTTCTCAGTAGATACTTAACATGTAATTTGGCCAATGGGTTTGGCTGTACAAACTTAGCAGACTTGAAACTCTTTGTTTACCAGATATGTAGAAGTGAAATAGGGTGTTTCCATCAAGCATCAGAAGGAGCATTCCATTCACGCTGTTTGGTCTTAGAAGGCACAGAAGAGGCCCAAAAATATGTCTTTGGCCTTTTGCGTCATTGAAGAAAAAAAAAGAATCTTGTTTTCAGAGAAATGCAACCACACCCATAGGTTTTTACTGTAAAGGCGATCTAAGCTCTTGTGTAAGTATTTTGTCTCTGCAGTAATATTTTTGCATTCATAGGGAGATATGGATTTCAACACACAAAAGACAAAACATTGTGTTCCTTTGTCAAAAACGTGTTCCTCAAGACCAAAAAAAAAAAAAAAAAAAGCAGCAGAGAAGAATGGCTTGGGTGCCTTTGTAAGACTATGCAGGTGGAAATGTGTGGTTTTCAGTAGAACATTAGTTTTCATTTTTTTTTTTTTTGCCTTTTTACTCCTCACAACAGTAAGTGAAGTAATTCCCACATTTTGTTTTTTGAAGGGGTGACTTGCGAAGTTGTCTACTAAACTGTCCCTTATAAAGCATACTACATTTAAATCTACCATTTTAGACAAATGACACGTTACTGAATTTGGACTAAAAATGTTTAGATTTCAAAAAGGCACATTTAAATATTTGAACCAGAATCGAGAGGGGTCACATGATGTGGCTCGGGCATCTGGGTAGGATGCCTACTGGTTGCCTTCCTGGTGAGGTGTTTCGGGCATGTCCCTGGGGGAGAAGACTCTGGGGATCATCCAGGACACGATGGAGAGAATATATCTCTTAGCTGGTGTGGGAACGTCTCAGGACCCCCCATGGAGAGCTGGTAAATGTGGCTCGGAAGAGAAGTCTGGGCTTAGGTGGCTGCCCCTGCAACCCGACCTTAGATACGCTGCAAAAAATGGGTGGATGGAACTAGTAGCATTAATATTGAAAGCGAAATAGAGCGAGAGTTGGTGGATTTGAATTACATGTTTTTAAACAGATGCTATTTTATTGTTTTGGGGTCATTTATAAGGTCAAATGCACTAAAATCTGACTTTGGTAGTTCATTAACTTGCCTCCTTATGACAATAAAAAAAATGACGAGTGTCACAAAGCAGCAGTGCAAAGCTAATAGAAAATCTTTTCAAAGTGACAGTGCTTTATAGAAGAGTGCCATGACTGCTAGCTGCTCTTCAGTGTTCAGACTGCAGGCACTTAGCACGCCAGGTGTTTTGCCCAAGATTTTTCCACAAGACAAATGGAAAACTGCCATATCCTTTAAACAACCTATTAATATGTCTTATAACAGTCACCACGACCGAGAATCAAAAGCTCAATTTTATTACAGTCTTTTTTCTTTGTCAGACATAGCTTCCAGTTTACGTTTTCAGGTAATTATAGTGTTGTGTATCCCAGAGTGGCACAAATTAGCACTTTGGTAGAAGAATCAGTTGGCTGGATGCCCATCATTGCTCACATCGCTTGGACATGAAAAACACACAAGACAAATGCCTGTAAAAAGCCTCCAAAGAGTGTATAAACACATTAATAGAGTTTCAAATGAGATGGAAGATAGTTATAAAGCAATATCTCCTCCTGTTTGATTCAGTGAGTTTTGTTAATATTATGCTTTTTTAATTAGTAAATGTTTAAAAACAAGCTGCTATGAAGGCAAATTGAAAAGTCTTCACCAGAGAAGCAGATTGTGCTGAAGTACTAAAAAAAAAAAGAAAAACGGTCTTAAGTAATGTCAGTGAATGTTGTGATTTAAAGTCATTAAGCATCTTTTAAAGTAGAGCAGCAACTCAGCAAACACTGATAAAAGCATTAGAACAGTAAATAAGGATATGAGAAAACGACACATGGTCAGGACTCAGTCCTTAGACATGTGCTTAATGTGTGAGGAATATTTTGAGAAGTTTGATGTGGTCTGCAGAGTTCTTCTGTCACACATGCCATTAAAACAGAACCCATGACTGTACTATCTAGTGTATGCAATTCCTCCTTATTACATGTGGAATTTCCTCCCAGATGATTGAAGTATCAGCATATTGCTGCCATATTCCCTCCCACAAGAGCCCTGGGTTTTAATAATTTGCAGAACGAAGGGGGCAGATGAGAGGCTATCAAAGTCACTTGGTTTAATCTCTGAAGCGCTGCCATTCAAAAAGTTTTCTAGAACAAGAGAGAACAGTTTATGTCCTAACTATTAACATCACTGTTCAAGCTGTATCATTGTACATTTTTTATCCAGTGTGTATGCACACTATGCATACCATAATCAATAAGTGCCAAGAAATACTATAAGTGCGATGTTTACTGTATGATCAGGTAGAGGAAAAATAACAATAAGTAATCTCATGTCATTTAGCTGTTCTATGCAAAGTTAATGTAATCCTCTAATGTTTAGTATAACACATCAATCATGCAAAAATCTATTGTTGCATTAGCCTTGAAAGAACAATAATAATAAAAATGCTGTAATGGTTTTAGCTTCCTTTCCATAAATCATACATGCAGGCTGGGGAGGGGACATCTTAACTTGCCATTTCAGCTCATCTGAGCAGCTGAAGGGATGCAGAATACTGATAGGATATTAAACAATAACCAGAACCGCAGTTGGTCACTTTCAACCTGAAGTGGTTTGAAATACTGCTTTACACAGTCAGCGACTGCTTCTAACCGAAGTTGACCCAACACCTTCTCCAATGACATAAAGCCGTTTTCTGTTCAATAGGCACTCCATGAGACTGTAAATCAACAGTAAATGCATAAAAACAGTGCATAACTGAGGATTTATGTTCACACTGCAGATCCTTTTAAACAAATATTAAAATAAGGTCCAAATCAACCGTAACATCTTCTTAGATATTACCTCAGGTTTGAAAGCACAGTACCAGCCAGGATGTTGGGATTTGTACGCGTAATAGTGATTGATATTGCACCTGTCATTGAAGTGAGCGGCTATGTTTAGCTTGCAAGTCTGTGAACAAAATGCAAAGCTAATCGACACAAGATTTGCCCACAGTGTTCATAGATACGCTACACAAGCATTAAATGCAGCAAATAATCTAATCTCTCATTACATACTGCATCATCATACAAGAAGTCATGCACAAAAACTCACAGGTATTGGAGCTTTCACAATTGATAAGTGTAAGTGTGTTTCTTTTATACGGTTGCAACCTGGGATCTTCTACAAGTGCTTCTCAGAGTAGTTCCCAGAGTACCGCCTGAAGAGGCTTTTGATTTCACAGAGCATACACTCTTCCCAGGAAGTGGGTGGGAAAGCTAATTCTCTAAAAGAGGAGGTTAAAAAAAGGAAAAGCAGAGAATTAATAAACCTTTTTAGTTGGCATAATCATTCATTTTGAACTTAAACTGAATACAGCAACAAAACAAATCATTTTTGGGGAAAGAATACATGTATTTTAATGCCCTCAAGCAAAACTAATTAAAGACGACACCTCATTTACATAAATAAGCATTATAATTTGCATGCATGCACAGGGGAATAGAGTCAGAAAAGAAAGCAATATTTTGCAGTCTGCTAATTTCATTTTATTCAGGATTTAAGCTTAATAAAGATTCATTTTGGATGGTAAAGAAAAATAATCAAAGGGGAAATTTGAACTATCTCCAAATATGCAGCAGTCTTCTATTCAAAAAGCTCCTTTTGAGTCACCAGATGACTCCTAATCTGGAGTGGCACTTCCTGGCCCAGTTCCAACACCAACTCCTTGAAAGGTAAAAAAAAATTTTAGAGCCCAATTTATTAGTATGCAGTTCTGGCTTCGGGTAGAGAATTAATGGCGGTGACTGATAATGACTGTAATCGTGGCACAAATGGGGTGTTGAAATAGCAAACAACGGGCACAAGGCATGTAATGGGGATTTTATTAATTACTCAAGGTCCCTAGCATGAGCAGTCTCTAGGATTTACTGTGACCATGCCAGCCGGTCGAGAAAGGGTCGGCCAGTCTAATCTGATGGAGAAAGGGTCACAGTGGAGTCATAGAGACTGCTGCAACTGCCTTAAGACAGTTTTGTTTTATCACCTTACTTTCATGTATACAAAAAAATTAGATAAGTTGTATTCATTTGGCATATTTATTGTTGTTTGGATCATGTCAAGCTTTAGAATCTCTGAGTCCTTTTCAGTGACTCCATGAAAAAGTGAACTATGACAAAAAGTATTAAGTCATATGAGGAAACAGAGCCAATTCAGATAAATTGTACTCTCTCTATAGAGTGCTTTATTTGAGTTATGTTGTTAAGACATTCACCTAAACTACAATGACATAAGCTCCCTCTGTCTTTGTTGACTATTAGAAAAAGAAATCAACATATGGTAGCACTGTCAGGTAGGATAATCCTTTCACACATCAGCTCATCAACAAGAGAGGATTGATTAAAAGTCCTTTTTATTACTCACTGCATCCTTAATGGACGCTAGACTTTCAAAATGGAAGAAACAATTAGAGTTTTACTGCTTTGTGGGCACTACTGATTTATATAAATCACTGCACGGGTGTAAATTTTCCAATAAAAGTCTGTACCATTCCTAGCATACATAATCAACATGTCCATTCTTTGTACACATGCTAGACTTGCACAATCTCTTTAAATTGCCAAGACTCAAGTCATAGCAATCTAAGCTCAATCAGTTGATTGGCTGTACAGTACTTGATGAAATTTCTTTGCTGTTTTTATATATTATTCCACTACAAATCATACACAGTTGGCCCAAAGATATGCACACAATGAAGGCAAACAAACATGGATTTGAGGCTTGCACATTTCCGTAGTGTATCTGGGGAAATTTAAGGACGTAGTTTTGATTTCAAAACTAAACTTTTTACTTTATTTGTGTTGCCTGCTTGTATCTTTGCTTTGTTATTACCTAATCTTATCTTTATGTACATTTGTATTAAGGCCCATTTACATACATACATGGGGACAAATTAACACTGTTGCCGTCCTCATACTTCCAGGTGTCTTTAACATTACTGTAGATGTTAAGTCAGTTTATCACCTAGTGGGCAGTGCTCAGTGTTCAGAGTTCACTTTCATATTTTGACACCAGTTAGTAGCAGTAATACACCTCTACAAATATGTTTGAACCATCTAAAAACCATAGAAGTCACTTACTCATACTTACTCATTTCAAACCTTTTGCTTAGAAGTTTGCAGCTTTCTTTTCATTTTCTGCACTCCAAATATCTCCCATGCTAAATTAGCAACTTCAGACTGTGTTTTTTAAGACTACAGGAAAAGTTTTAGAATAACATATGATAAACATCATATATCGGAAATCTCAGATTTTGCAGAACGAGTGGCACAACTTTTTTTTTTTTTATTATTGCGCTGACATTATATAATATGAAGATATTGTTTGAAATGTTGAAATGAAAATTGTGCACTTATCACAGTGTCTCTTGCAGATAAATGTATCTCCCACCAACTAATAAATTGAATTGGTGCAGTCACTCCCAATGCCCTCACTAGTAACAGTTTGAGTCTGTTTTTTTTTTTTTTTTTTTTTTTTTTTTTAGAATTTTGTATATAATGTTAAAACTAGTAAGGTACCTTGACAGCTAAAAAACTCTTCCCAGCTCTAAAATAATCACCCTTGTGCTTTTATGGGGTTTTTAAAAAAGTAGCAGAGGCAAACTTTTGTTAGTATTCTCCAACAAAGAGATAGAAAACGTCATAGAAAAGGATTACAGACAACAGAAGTGAAAAACATAAGGATCTGTGCCTAAGGATTTGTACCTCTTATGTATTAGCGCTGATGCTTGAACACATAATTCTCTTTACCTGAGAACAATGAGAAAAGTGAAAAGTTTATGAAGGACCAAGCATAAGTCTCAGACTAAGTGAAGCCTATACAGTTGCAAATTACAGTTCACTCCTCATTCTCTACGGGCTCTAAAACAAAGCAAATTTCCACAGACTCCCATGTTAAAAAGATTAACTTCACAGCAGAAATAAACATGTTTACTAAGGAAAAAAACAACAACAATAAAAAAAAACATCTTAGGTTTAATGGTCCGAGTTTACATTGACAAAAACTGTGAGGAGGGTGAATTTCTTTTATTCCTCATCCATTTAGATAATTTTTAATGTTGAAATTCTGCATAATAAAGGGTGTGTTAATTTGACTGACAGGTATCGTAAGAAGACACAAATGTGGTTTTTAGCTAGTGAACAGCACGGCTTAGCTTTAGCCAACCTACCTCCATTAGCCAGTTAGCTCTCATTAGATGTGAGTTAGCTCATTTAATTTGGTAGCTACCGACAGCTCTGTGTTTGATAGACATCCGACCACCCCCTTGCTCGCTGTCCCCGTCTTTTTTCACATATAAGCGTCCTCAGGCATGATGTAGGTAGGTCATTTACTGGTTAAGATGGCACGGTATGGAGTAAAGAACCGAGAAATTCAGTTTTACAATTTTACACGAAGGAGAGATCAAATTTATCCCACTTTATCCTGCACTGGCTGCTTGTTCTTTTTAGGATTCATTTTAAAATTCTTTTGTTTTTAAGTCCTTAAATAACCCTGCTATGCCCTACCTCTCTGAGCTTCTACACATACACTCCCCCTCCCGGGCCCTCTGGTCAGCAGATCAGCTGTTCCTGGAGGTCCCAAAGATGCAGAAGAAGCGCAGAGGGGATAGGGCCTTTTCTGCGGCGGGACCAAAGTTGTGGAACGCTCTGCCACTGCAAGCCAGACAGGCTTCCTCACTGTCCAGTTTTAAATCTCTTCTTAAGACCCACCTTTATTCAATGGCATTTCACCCAATGGCATATGAGTTCAATTTTATTGCTGGTATTGTTCTTATTGCATTGGTTTTATTGTTTATATTTTTTTTAAATAAATTTTTATTGTTTTATTGCTTAATGTTTAATGTTTTTAATATGTTAATTTTAAGTAATTTTATGTGTCAGCATTTGTTGTGAGAAAGTGCTTTATAAATAAAGTTGGCTTGGCTTGGCTACAATGAATTTGAAAAAGAAACG
>JBAMHX010000015.1:15844902-15875341 GCA_037177515.1 Pseudomugil tenellus
GTCAGCATTTGTTGTGAGAAAGTGCTTTATAAATAAAGTTGGCTTGGCTTGGCTACAATGAATTTGAAAAAGAAACGAGGGGGAGATGGCTTCAACAAGCTGTAGCAAATTTGCCACAGTAAGTAGAAAATTAATACTTTGTGGTAACATTGTGTGCACCGCACAAAAGCTGTGAGCTGACTTTATTTTACCAGATCTGCGGCTTATGCACCAATGGAAACAGTGAATATAAGGCAATGAGGGCTTCTGTCTATATGGCAAACAGTGTTGGACAACCTCTTGATTGATTTAAATGTACTTATGAAATTCCTAACATTAATTTACTTTAAAAAAAGCCAATAAAAAGCCAAGGCACACAAAATAAGAATGAGCTTAAAATAATCACTGTGAAATTTTTTTGGGGATTTTTACAGTAAAACTAGGACTCAGCTGTCCCTTAATATACCACTGAGATTGAACGTAATATTTAGTTAGCAACGTGTTAGAATGCAAGTGACTAATTTTAGAAACCAAAATCCTTATAAAGGTCTTCAGTGTAAGTGCATCTACAGGATGTGTGAAAATAGCTGCCAGCAAGAGCATCGTCTTTATATTTTGTTTTTAATGTATCATTTTTATGAAGCAGTGGAATGGGACTCCTCAATCTCTTTCACTCTCTTAGTTCGAAGTTCCTTTAAAGTGAATTAAACCATGAAAACAGAATTTTATCAGAGAGGTGTGAATAACCATAAAGTCAATAGACTGCACCACTTACATTGCATGCTGAGTAAAACAACCTAATGTGTTTCTAAATGAGAGATAATTAGATCTTTATTTAAGATTTAACCTAGATTTAAACAAATCGAAAAAATATTCCCTTTTTCAACCTAAATAACCTTGTGAGTTATTACATTAGCAGTGGGTTAAGGATGTGTGTATATTTACAGCATATAATCAAAGCAGAGCAGCAGTCGTTAATGTTTTTATTATCGCGTGAAAGGTAATTGACAGTAAGGTTTCTTTTTTCAAAGCTTGCTATTTTTCTGTCAGGAAAGCCTTCGGTGTGGGTGGGCCTGCCACACATTGCATTTACAGGAAGTGCAATGATAAACTTAAATGCCTTTTTGTTCAAATCACAGTGCGTGACAAAGGTGTGTGTATTTTTTAACAGTATATTTATCTCATTCTTATGCCTTAGGGTAACTGATGGTAACATAACATCTCACCATTCAAGTTATTTTTCTAAAAGGGTTTTGTCATGCTGATTTGCATAGTTCTTAGAACCATGTACTTTTCAGGGTAGTCAGATAAATTTATTATAACTTTTGTGTAATTTTTCTTACTAATTGACCATTTATGACATATGACTTTTCAGTGAGAGATAAAATAAGTAAAAAAAAACTTTAAAAAGTGGAGTGTATCAGTCCCTTAAATCAGTTTATCAGTTGTGTTTCTGTTTATTATTTTGAAGAGTGGAAGGAATTTTCTTTGATCAAACTGTAAAATTTCCGTGAATGACTCTGAAAACAACTTGTCTTGGGCCCACCAGTCACTCAACAGTTAACATTTTTCATCCCCTGATTGCAATTTTATCACTAAAATCAAAATATGCACCTTTTTCAGGACCTTCCTTCATTCACATGTTCTGACAAGGTTTTCACAAGTGGCTTGGCTCTTGGCTGTGTTTATAGTATTACTGTGTTCTTTTGGCATACCTCTGTGTTATTTGAGTGTTGTTTTATGAAGATAGTAAAGAAAATGTTCACAGTACAAAAACAACAGTTAAACTAGCATGTTAATAGAAAATATGACTAACTGATTACACATTTTAGAAATATGTTTGTCTCTTTGTTATACAATCCTCCTATTCTGCAATCATTATAGATCTTATAAATGTTTAGGTTGTGTTCATCTGTATATAATTCCTCCAAAAAAAATTTTTAAAAGGAGCTTCACAAATAAATATCTGCAAACAAAAAGTGTAGCCACCATTTCCTTGTGAAATACCAGTTTTCCTGCGGCTTTTGTTACTTTTTTTTTTTACCTCAAGTACCTGTTTCATGGGTGTGTACATTTTTTAAAATAATGAGGTCATGAGTGAAAAATGTACTGAAAAACAGTCGTGCCATAACAAATCAAAACCTGTTTTCACATTATGTTCTAGAAAATGAAAGACACCATTTTAAATACACAATGAATGTTTCAGTCTGTTCTTTTGTTTTGCTCCTCCTCTTTTTATTAATATGAGGTAAGAAGGAGAGACTTTGAAACCAAGAGTTGGCAGCATTCCATGGCAATAGCACACACACACACACACTTACGTATCACCTTATTTTTTACTCTCAGAACGCTTAAAAACATTAAACAAAGCAAAAGCTCAGTCCCAGATATTAAATTCTGATGTTAAAACTGACTATGTGTAATGGAAGACAAGCATAACCAAAATATTTGCATTGGTATTAACATGTGTTTGTCCGTCCATCCATCCATTTTCTACCGCTTATTCCCAACCAGGGTCGCGGGGGGAGGAGACTGTAGCCAATCCCAGCAGACAATGAGCGAGAGGCGGGGTACACCCTGGACAGGTCGCCAGTCTCTCACAGGGCCACAACAGAGTGGATATGGCCTATTGTTTCTCGATGCCAGAGTGAGCAGGTTCCTCGGTGGTTGCAATTGGGTGTCCTGTGGGCGTTGAGAAGGAGATCCCCCTGAGTTCCAGAGGTGTCTCAGACAGGCGTGTTGCCTCACCTGGTCCTGTGTTTACCTCAGATGGTCGGATTAGGAAGCAGCATGTGGAAGATATGACACTAATCCTTCTTGCCTATATTTGGCACTCAGATGCAGTTCTCCGCAACACTTCCGTTCTGCTAAAAGTTGGAGTTACACCCTTAAGGAATGTGAGAACTACATCAAGAATATTGTCAGAATCGAGTGATACAGCAGTGTATTGACAAACTACTTCAAATGTGTTACTTTTTAAACAGTTCAAACTTATTTCAGCCATTACACTGAATAACTAAGACAGGTACAATATTTTAAACATAAATGTACTTTAAAAGAGAAAAACAGACCCAGATTTACAGTACTGACACTTTTGAGCTGCCACTAATCTAAAATGACTCATTTTCAGATATCTGTCCAGATTCATAGTACAGTTTTTAAAAAGTACATTTCCATGTTTGGATGCCTGTTAAAAGTGTTTGTGTAGACAGATGCAAAAGGCACAGTGGTGCTTATAAATTACTGCAGATTTAATTAAAATGATCAATATCTTATTACTGTTTAAGAAGCTATTCTAATGACATATTTTACAACTTTTTTCTTTATGTTTTTGGTTTGAGGACTTGCACTTGATACAACCTCCTCACAAATGTTAGGAGGCAAAACTGGATAAAAAAATGTATCCAATATACTGATAATTAAGCTGTTTTCATTAGTGTCATAATTGGAAATGTAATTAGCAATAGTAATAATTGTTGCATTAAATACCTTTTCTCTTTAGTTATCAAGCTCATTCAGACTGGTAATTAGAGTTCTAGAGAATTTCCTACTTTTCTTCTATTTAATTTTTTCCACTGATTATTCCCGTTCTTACGCACATATCACATCAATAAATCATGAATTTGTTCATTTAGATTTTTAAATAAATACAAACATTGGACTGACTGACTTTATATCATCAGTTTATTTTTTTCCATATTACCACTACACCATACTGTTGTTGGTTTCACCCTAAAATGTAGTCATGATAATGGGAAAAACATTTTTAGTTACAAACAGAATAAAAAAAAGTATTACAAGCATAGCATGAAATGGTGTGTTACATGTTCATTATCCTTGTGGTTTTGCTTTGAAACAGGTTGTACTGTGTTAAAGACATTCACATTCAAAATAATCTGTTTTTTTAGTTACTGCATTCTTAGCACAATCTGGTCAAATTCTCTCATTTCAGAGAAACTACATGTTACAGTAAATGTCTATTTTATGTGTATCCACAGGAACCAGGTAGTGGCAGAGTGAACATTGCCCGGAGGCCATAACCCTGCAGCGGATTCATCTTCATCACCGATTCCTCATCAGAAAGGTGAGAATGACATTTGTATTTTTGTATTATTTTCATGTAGTGATAAAAAACAAAACAAAACAGAAAAAAAAGAAAACGCACTCGACATTGTAACTGGATTTCCTTTCTGTCTGATCAACCCGCACATTTTGATTGAATTGCATAAAAGAGCATTTCACACATTTGTCATTAATTCTTTGTTTTCTTCAGTGAAAAATAATTGGATAATTGACTTTCTCAAAACACAAAATGTGTGATGTGATGTGTGGTACGGATGTCTCTTCTCCATGTTGAAGTTGCACCTCTGCTTCTTGGAGCAACTTAATTGTCTCAAACATGCACGCAAGCAGCACGTACGAGTCATGATACCCCAAGGCATAGATTAATTAAGCTATGAAAACCCATGAGCAGAGAGCATTCAGCAGGTGCCTGTTTTCCTTGGTATGGGACTTGTTTTTGGCAGTGGTGCAGTGGCTCATTATAAATCTATAATTAAGTTACAATTTTATTTGCTATGTTTTTTTTTTTACATTCTGTCATAGGGGATCAACATGGCTTAAACTCTGATTCTGCTAAGTGCACTCTTGGCTATATCACTTTTGTATCCTCTATTATTCCTCAGGAATTATACTCTGATAAATATGTGAATGAGCAGCTGAGAGCGATACTATGTGTGTCTCACACTGTTTGGTATCCTGATCCTACAGGTGTTCATGTTTTCAATTGAGTTATTGAGACGCAACTCGTGATTCTTAAAATCTGTTGATTTGTTCCTAATCCAAAACAAGCTGATTTACTGCCGCCACCCCATCCTCCTCCCTTCCGTCGCTCTTTACCTCAGCACAAAAACAAACACCATTCCCTCCTGCTGACTGAAGGGATGGTCCTCAGAACCCCCACAGTTTGGCTCATCTCGCATTGGGTGTTTTGGCAGCACTAAGTGAATGCAATGAAGCGGCTCTGTTAGACCAACATCTGTTATTCTGAGTCACCTGCCAGCAAAGAGGGAGGGTGAGATGCACAGCAGGGGCCTGAAGGAGGGATGAGCAGGGCTTGTGGGAGAGAAACCCTGTGTCTGCAGGGTGGTCAGCTTGAATGAGAGTCACCACCACAGCGATAATGTTTGCCAAGAGCTTGCTCAAGCTAACAATGCAGCCTGTGGAGGGGCAGCCTAGGCAGGAAATTGAGGTTAACAACATTGTTACATATTAAACAGGGCTTGGCTTCACGCATAGGATTTGGAATGGGAAACGCTTGAAGTGTCAAGCGTGTTATTTAGAAATAAAAAAAACACCTTTGAATTATGTCCTGCAGAATGCTGTTTTTCAGGAGTTTTTTTGGCTTTATTGTATTAGATATATTTAATTCTAACTATTTATACAATTCAATAGTTATTTTAAATAAACTATGTACTTTGCAGACGGATTGTAGCCAGATAGAAGATTATAATCACTGTGGAGTTTTGCCAGGCTCTAAGCTACATGTCTGTTACAAAAGGAACACTTGTTTGACTGGTCAGTGTCTAATGCTGATAGCCTCAATGGGATTTCAGAACTGGTAGTGGGTGCCCTTAATGGGGTTGATGTAGCTGGCACTGTGCTATCAATTATTTTAAAGCAATGGAGCGTTTATATGTTAAAAAAACCCAACTATATTTGTAGTTGTTCTTTTGGCATTGGCAAGAGTTTTGTTTTTACCAAAAAGTTTCACCCTGTTGACCAATTGTTTAAAGTTAACTAATGACAGAGGAAGATTCACGTTCCAGTAGCATCACTCAATAAGACAGACCTGCTCTGTTCCTCAGTTTGACTGTAAGGAAATATGAACAAATGAACCAGATCATGAATGGACACAGCATGGAGTATGGAGATAACTTCACTATGTGAGGCTGCTTAATGCTCCTGTTAAAAAACTGAACCATATCTTTAAATTCAAATGCAATACACTTAAATATAAGTTTTAATAACACATCCCTAAACTATCTTTAAATCAAATGAGTCTGCAATTCCAGCCAAGATGAGTGTTTTCACAGGTGCTAATCGTACATTAACTTGCAAATGTCCGTGTTTTGTTTTTTATAGCTCAGTCTTAAGAAGTGAATCTCACCGCTTTCCTGTACTCTTTCCCCCACTGTGCTTTGCCCAGGGGAGGGACGCCTTCTACGTGTTGTAATAAGGGTAGCTGATATAATGAAGGTCATTGTAATCAGAGCTAATGTGCCAAGGAGTCAAGACACTGTAGCTTTATTTGCCAGCAAGGCCCGGCATTTGGTGCCCATGGGGATCAGGCTGATAGTGTTATCTTTGCTAACCTGACTCTAATACAGGCCTTGCTCTGCTGTTTGTGTCAGTGTCGGCGCTGAACTTTTCCCAGTGATCCCTTCCGTGAGTGGATGGGTATGCATTGGGCTGCACTCCACTCCATCCTGGTTAAATCCCATCCCAAGGTGTTTGACTTCTCTCAGTTCACAAACTGCATGTAGAGAGCTGTGCTCGCTCTCTGACTCAGAAAACAGACTGGGCTCACACAGGCTTCTGTGGAAAGTACTTGACAGAGAAACATTACATCTGCGTCTGATGAAGACTGGCTCGTAGGAGATGACCTCTAAATCTAATCCTGTCCCTCAGGATATGCAAATGTCCTCAACTCAAATTTGATTTGTTTTTGTCTATGCAGGACACAGCGGTTTGTTAGCAAATGTTATCCAACTGTCTAAGTGTAAGAAACCTTGCACACCAGACAGTTCAGATGTTTGGATATTGTTTGACTTTGACGTCAGCTTTTAAACAATCTTTGTTCTGTAATAATACTGCTTAATGAAATTACCACCAAATTATCATTCTTTGCTTTTGAGCTGAAATATGTTGCATGCTGAATAATCACATAAAAATAGCTATAATTACTGGATTTTGGTCTTGTAGATTTTTTGTGGTTATTTGAAAAAAAAATAGTTAAAAAAATCTGAATATGAACAGAAGGGTCTTGTCGATGTTTGCTATAGTTAGACAATGTTTATGCTCACCTTTATAATTACGGCTCAAAGATCTGAAACATAAAACAAATCTTTTCTGGAGGTTTTGACTGATTTTACTATGTATTGTATTTTGTTTATTGTTGCTCTTTTATATAAACTGCTTTCTATAAGATACATGAAATACCTTTTTCCTATTCAGTGAAGCACTTCCTTAAAAAAAAGACTATCCATATCTAACCCCATGCAAGTCCCCTGATCCCATCATTCAAACTTCCAAGCCTCACTTTGTGGCTTCCTAGAGGACCACAGTGAAATGATCTCTTTTGTTTCGCATCATTAGTTCCATCTGTTGTGCGAGCAGGCCTGTCTGTTCCGGAGCATGATAACGTGATGGTCGCCAGGGGCGACTGGAGACGCTACAGTCCTGGTGGCTCAACCTCCAACACCACCGCTGCCTCCTCTGTGATCCCCATAACATATCAGTCTAGCTGTTCTTGTTTAATCACACATTCAGTGAACATTTAAGTACAAATGTTCTCCCTATGCTTGAGATAAAGTAATTTAGATCATATTGGCCATGCAATTTCACAGTTTGATATTCTTTTTGTGAAGCAACACAATTTTAGTCTCATTGAACTCTGTGTTTTGTATAAATACTTTTTTACCCATCTTTGTTTCACATGTCCACTTTGAGTGAAAAGTCATCGTTATTAGGTCAGATTTTTTTGCTTGTTTTCTTGCAGTTGGGTGTAAATGATGCACCAAACAGCTGTAGCATTTTCTCACAAAAAGGAAATATTTTATTCATGATTTACATGAATGATAAATCTTCAGAAAGTCTTAGCGCTGATGGGCATACACAATTTAACATCTGTCTTCCTCAGAATAATTAATTGTGTACCAGAACTCTTGAGACACAGTGTTGGATTTTCCCTTTCACTTTTCTTTGTGTAATTATTTCTTTAAAGGCAACATATTCTGTTAAGAAGACTAGAATGATAAACATACTGGTCGTAACCTCTGCACAACAACTATTCTGGAATGGTGCAGGGAAATTTGCACATGCAGGAACTGCTTCGTAGCCATTTTCGTGTGAAACCATCCAAAGTCCACCACACTTCAGACAGAAAAAAGTGGCAATACATTCTAATTAAAATGCGTAATTCTCAAATGAATATTACCTTAATGTCTCCCGAGTGAATTGCTGCTATTTCCACATAGTGTGAATGTGCAGTGCAAGGGCATCAGTGTGCATGTCAATGTGGAGATCACCAGATAATTTTCATTGAAGATGGAGCCATCAAAGGTCATAGACATCCAAATGACCTAACCTTGCAATGTAACACCTGGGTGTAAAAGTGGACTCATCCTATCTGCTGGGATGAGTGTAATGTACCTCTAATGTATAAAGTGCAGAAATAAAATAAGAGTTATAGGCTTGTGGAGGAGGTTCAGTGTGGGCTAGAGAATACTGTAACTCTATAGGGTGAAATAGCTGTGTTGGTATCACCCCAGGTGACAGGCTATTGCCAGAGTGCCGTATTTGTTGGAATCATTATGAAATAAAGTCTGTGAAAAAGGCCAATATTCAGTTTGAATTGATTCCTGGAAAACTCCAGAAGTGAATATGCTTTCATTTTGATGGTATTACTATGGACAAAATGTGTTGTGTCAGTTTCACCTCACCATTACTTTGCTCCATTAAGGCAAAACCAAGTGATTTTATTTTTGCCCAGTCTATTTTCTGTGATAAAATGAAAATCTGAAAGCTTTATTAAGTCTGAGTGACACCTAAAGCTGAGAGTTAACAGGAAAATAAGTCATGTGGGATCTGGTTTCAGTTCATTTTTGCTCAATTCCCATCTCCTGATCAAATACTGCACTTTCCAGTAGGGGCTTAATGGGAGTGTCAAGTTCACAGAGGCCCTCTCTCTCGCACTGACTCCATTACCCGATAACAGCACTGGTTTTGGCACCTCTTCGCACAGTGCAGTTAAGCTTGGCTTGCGCTCTGCACGTTTGTGGCAGGTTGTAATTGAAGCTGTATTGAGACCATTTTATTAATTTCTCCAGATCTTTCTCGCATATATTTACAAGTTACCATGGGCACCAACCCATCTCATTTTACTTCATGTGCTCCGACTGCTTGCAGTGCTCTTCTCAACGAAGCTTTTGAATCCTGCTTCTCTTTAAGCCAAACAAACATGACCACTGATGTCTTGGGTTCAGGGCCTTTCAAACAACCTTTCAATAAAACAAGCTCAGCTGTGAGACATACAGGATCTCTCATGCTGGGCAGCCCCGCTGAAAATACCCTCCCTCCTGTTTCAAAGCCATCAGCTTTTGGTTCCCCCAGGAGAGCCAGCATTATCCTGCAGGGTTTATTTAAACTCTTTGGGAAGGTCTTGCCTTTTTTCATACAGTAGGTTATGTGACATTTAGGAGAACCTCACCACATATGAGACAGATTTTACTCAGCTTATTGATCCAAATTTCAAAACCGTTAGGGGCATTTTCCTGTCAAAGGTAAGTGGTGGCACATTTTTTAATACGGACTTGGGGATAGGTGTGTTACACTGGCACTCATTTGTCAGTTGTATATACTTATGATGGTGGACGCTGCAATGCCTGAGATGCCTGCTGCACTTGTCAGACTTGACGGTAACCTGAAAGATGAGGGGAGTTGGAGGAAAGTAAGGAAGGAGAAAGACAAATGAGGACGGATAACAAAGGCATCCTTTACAGCTTGATACTGCAGTCCTTGACTTGTTTTTATTGACCTTTTCCTTTCTTTCCCACATATCTATGGCGTAAGATGTGCCACTTACATAAATGTCATTCCACCATCTCTGGTTTCAGTGTCACATGCTGACATGTGGTATTTTGATAGAATTCATCCGTTTGTGTAGATGAGGCATTCGTTCTGACTTCTGCATCGCTTCACCTTCTGCAGAGCTGCAGTTTACTCAGAGTAAGTACTTGGAGTGCATCCTTTTTTTAATCACTTCTCTCTAACTACCTCTTAAATCATCAAACTGGTCAGTCTCAGCGTGTTTCTTTTTTGTAGAATCATAGGAGGACTACTGCGCTTTGCCTGAGACATTATTGGACCATTAAACTGCCGCCCCTCCCACTCTTCAGCACTTTCACTTCTGTATAAAGGCATCGAAATTACTTCCAGGGGATGGGGGTTGCGAAAAGACTGCTGGAAAGGCTACTTATTCTCTTAATGATGTCTTGTCCTTTTAAAAGTCGTCATCTTTGTTCACAAATGGATGACTACTGCAGCGGAGCACCCCAGGGACTGAGGTCATCACAACCTCCTTGTCCCAGCACACAGAGTTACTTTCTATGAAAGGAGGCAGGACGGTTTTTGTTAAAAACAGGATTTGTTGACATCAGAACATCAGATGGGGGCTGTGTAAAGACAGAGTAATTATAGAATGAACAGATTAGTTGAAAGGTATTTCTGATTAGCCTGCCGTCCATTGATTGCAGCAGTTAAAGACAAAATATAAACATATTTATGTTTTCGTATCATGTCATGGTTGAATCTGTCATTTATGAGTGCTTGAGTGTCTTTATTGTAAGATTTTTACAGAGTGGATTTATTCAGGCCATGCTCTTAAATTCAAGTGTGCATTGTGAAAAGGTTAAGATTTCTTTCTAACTGGTGTGTGCATTAAGAAAACCAGTCCAACTGGAAGCTATTGCATTGTTCTAACACCCATTTATTGAAGTTTCTGTGATGCTTTCACAATTAAATGTCTTTCTGAGGAAATAGTCATACTTTAAATATTACATACTCATTAAAACTGCGTTTCTCAGAAGCCACAGCCCCTATATGCTTTAAAGAGGTAACTTTAACATACCTGAATAAATGAATGGCTTGTTAACAGGCTTGGAAATAATTTGATGAGGAAGTTTATTAATCTGAATCAGGTGTGTTGTAGTAGGGACACATCTAAAACATTCAGGGCAGAGGGTCCAGGGGGACTTGGTATGATAAATGCTCATTTAAAATAAAACAGAACTAGACTTTTTGAGCGGACAGTATGAATTAATAAGGAAGTTAATAATAAACTGAACCCTGTTATATAAAAAAATCCAGCTCTAGATTTACTGTTTATCACTGTCTTCTCTGTGAGTCCCAGAACCTTTGTGCTGCTGACAAGCTAGCATCAAGCAGCTGAGTTGTAGTCAGTTATACACATGACATGTGTCTCTAAGGATACTCTGATTTGTATAATATCCTTCAGACAAGGTCATAACAGTGCTTACATCTTTGAAGATAGAGGGAAAAGAACATGTTCCCCCTTCATTGTCCCTGTGTTTTAGAACAAACGTGAGATCCAAGTGTCAAGGGGCTTTCACTCTTCAAAGATGATATGAATCAGACATGAAACGATTCAGATAAAGTGATAACCATCTTGATTTGTGGCGCCGTCCATTGAATAGACAGCTAAACGCATTGGGAAGCTGAACGACTGTGTTTTAGTGTGAATTCCTGGGGAAACGTATCCATCTGGTGTTTGAATAATTTAGATGGCTCAAGTTGGTTCCTGTTGCTGTTGTGTTTGCGCTCAGCATTCTCTCTTAGCTCAGCACCCCCACTATCACCCCTCCCTCCTTGACATCACTCCAGAGGCTTGTTTGTGATGCTTAAAGGGAAGTTGGGCCACATGAGGAATCGTGAGAGGAGAGACTCACTTTCCCTCTCTGCTTCTCCGAACTTCTGTTTTTTAAACCAATACAAACCTTAGATAAAGAGTTTAACACCCACATACACACACTCACAAATGTCACACTCAATGATTTTACATGTGAGAAATTCTATGTAAACTTTAAAAGAAAATCTAGATGTGATATGTGCATTCACATTTAGTTAGCACTGCAAGCATTGTGATAATCAGAGAAACAGAGAATTGCAAGTCATCATGATGAATTTTTTCATAGGTTACAATTGAAGAGCAGTTTGATAGACGTCTTGCATTTTCTGTGAATACACTAAACAAAAACATTCTGGTGATATTCTATGCTTTTTAAAGAAAGGAATGTATGTGATTGTGCAGGAAAATGTTTAAAATCACCATAGTTTTGATGCATATATTTAATTCACAGCAATTGCATGTATTGTGCAGTTTGATCATGCAATTTCAGGGTTGCCCAAGTTTGGTCCTCCAGACTGCGATCCAACAACTTTAAATGCAACCCTTTCCCAACACACCTGCATCAAATGAAGTGCTCATTGCCAGACCTCTGCAGAGTTGGATGGCATGCATAAGAAAGAATTCAGCTATTTGATTTATGTATGTTAGAGAATGGATGCATCTAAAAGTTGCAGGATGGTAGATCTCAAGGACCGGATTGGTTGTAAGTTCTCTTCCAAATCCTTGTGTCATATGTTTTGGTTTTATGTTGGTTTATGAAGCTGGGCCTTACCAGTCGACTTAAGAAGCATACAAACTACACATTTTCTTTGGGTAAAAACATGTCAGTCAAAAATAAACTAGTCCAACACATGGTCTGCTTTTTCAGATGTTTTACCCTAATTTACAAGATGAACATCCTGCTGTTTTGAAAATAATGTCAAATTAGTCCTTTAAACCATAAATTCATGCAAAATAAAGTTTATAAAACTTGTTCTTGTAACTTGCTGAAAAGCCTCTCCCCCCATGTTCATTCTGAGGGAAATGTAGGTTTAAGACACTTTCGCATCGACTTAATTGTTCTAGTTCTTGTCTTTTGTTCCTCTTTCCTATTTTATTTTGTATATTTTCCACTATATATATATATATAAATATATATATATATATATATATATATATATATATGTGTGTGTGTGTGTGTGTGTGTGTGTGTGTGTATATATATGAGCATGTGGTATTAATATGTTATAAATGACAATTACGTAAAAATTTGAAAAAAGTTATTAGTATAAAGAAAGCAAAAAAAAAAAAAAGCATTTCATCTTGAGCTTAATTCACACCAGACATACCTTGTAGAGAAAGGGATTATCAAAGTCACAGAACTTCTGGCAAAAAGCCAGCATCTCCATCTTGAACTGGTAGAAGTTCATTTGCTTGAAGATCTCATGTTCATGACTCTCCCGATGAATAAGATCCATGAAAACATTTCTCTACAAAAACACAGATGTACTATGATGTGAGATGCATCACAAGCCAAGCTAAGTCAAACCAAACTTAATAAATATGTTGCAATTTAAATGTAACAAATGAAAAAGTAGCAAACTTAGTTGTTTTACGTCCAATAGGAGAGGGATTTTATTTAGTTTTGCATCCTGTGATGGGTAGGATTATAATCTGATGCTTCAGTTGGTGCTTTGAAATGTTACAGTCATTGTGGATGCAGATTACAGCAAAATATTCACCATCTGCTGCTGTTTGATGTTCAACTGACAGAAATTCGGCAGCATCCAACCCTTGTAAGCAGTGCGCCAACATTTCTGTAATACTCGGATATGTCAGTTCTCATTTTTCTGGCCTATTCAGATCCGTTATGCACATTAAGATTTTTGGGAAGCTGGTTGAGTAAACCAATGACAAAAAGACATGCTTGTTCAGCTAATATCTATTTATTAGCTTAGACACTGACTTGTTCAGTCATGAGTGAATTTCCAACACAAGCATGAAATCTAAAAGTCCAATTGGACTCCAACGCTGTAAAGTAGCCAGTATATACCACTACTCAGTGTGGTGCAGCCCCACTCATCTTATAGCCTAAACTTTGGACAATATGATGAGCTATATTCTCTTACAATTACTCAAACAGTCTTTACTTAAGGAAACAGATGGCACTGATATCTACTTGGGCAAACTATTCACACCATTTTATTTATTTTAGACTCAAACAGTGACAGCGGCTTCTCCAGAGCTCTGTGTGGCGCTTCAGTGTTCAATTTCAGACTGTGAAACATTGCATGTATCATATTACATCTTGTAATGTTTGCTGGGTTCCACTGTTGTAGAAAGAACAGAACAAACCTTTATTGTTATTCCATATAATACAACTACAGTGGAAGTGCAAGCCGCCCGGCGCTAATATATACAAAAGTTGCATGACATTAATAAAGGTATCTGCAGATATAAGTCTTTAACATCCTTATTGGTCCGATTAGTAAAACTGGGCCATATTAACTACAGATATTTATTTCCAGCTATTTTGTTTGCGTGTCAGGGAGTGAAGGGGCATGCGGTATGTGTTTGGGCATGTGACAGTGATCCAGCACAGCATTGTGGGATCTTTACCGGAGTAGAGAAGCAATGCCAGTGATGGGGTTGTTTTCCACAGTGCCCAATGATACTTAAAAGGCAGAATGCGATACTTGCAAAAGTCAACGTAATACGAAGAGGATACTGCGTGAAATCATTTATGCAATCTGAAAAAACCACCTTGCAGAAGATCAAACAAAAACATGAAGCTAAACGGGGTAACATTAACTTTCATTTTGTATAGAATTTAAATCATCCTAAACATCCTAAAACATTACTATTAGTCATTACTTGACTTGTGTGTGTGTGTGTGTACACTTGTATATAGCATATGTGTGCAATATATGCGTTCAGTGTAATACTTTGAATCCAATTCTGATTTTTTTTAAATGAAAATATCTAAAATGGCACTCAAACCAAAAAGATTCTTCCTGTGAAGCGACAGTGATAATCTCACCCCCATACAGCCATTAAACTCAAAATAGAAGTCCACTTGCTTGATCATTTACTCTTTTATCAAATTAAACCCTGGTTTTTGGATTATTATGATTAGTTGGATGCAGCCAACAAGACAGTATAGTTGAAAAGAATAACTCACCTTTCCACCTGAATTTTTAGGAAAATGTTTGTCAAGCACCTCTTTTGCTTTATCAAATTTGTTCTTCATGATGAAAATTCCAACAGCCTAAAAGAGTATATATATATATATTTACTCGTTAAACCACTTGACACAAATAATGTATGGCAGAAAAAAGAAAAACATTAAGGACTCACCATCTCCTTGAGTGAAGTGTGCACATTCTGATAATCAATTTCTTCAATTTTGAATTCCTTAATCATACTTTCCAGTAAAATTAAGGCTGATTCCAGAGGAGAAACTTGATGATCAGCTTCAAACTGCACCTCTGGAGGCAAAAAAGCAATAATTATAGTGTTGTTAAACAAAAAAGGAATATTATGAATGATTCTAACTATATCTGAAAACAGTGTTCAATAAAATTATACTACTGCTGATCTTTAATAAATTCAACCATCAGTTAAAAGAAAAAAATGTATTTATTTTAGGTAAGTGAAAAACTAACAAAAAATAAAAACATTGATGAAGATATGAAGGAATTCTTGTGCTGATCTTACCAGGTTTTTCGCCTTCATTAATGCGTGAGAGAAACTGCATCATTCGAATCTTTAGGGACATGTCGTCCGTCGCCTCCAAAGGACGTGCCAAAACATCTGAAAACAAACACACAATGTCAACAAATCAGTGTGGGAGATTAGTAGCTCAGAGCGTTAATAAAACTATTTTTGTTTTTAATCTTCCTTAATCTGGATAGAAATAAGAACACACACACACCTGGGGTACGACAAGATTTACTCATTTATTCCATCAACTCACAACTTATTAGGAAATAGAGATAATAAGCATGAAAATAATGAAAATACAAAAGTCTTGGCTATGATATCAGAGGAGAATGTTTCCTGTGTAGAAATGACCAAAAGGACACAGTTATCCTAAAATATAAAAAACACACTCTCACTGATGAAAGAATAAACTGTTACTGAAAAAAAGCTGAATTTGTAATAAACTGTTTTAAAAATGAAAATCATGAATAGGCCTGTCGCAATAAGCAATAAGTCAATAATTAATCGCGTGATAAAAATGAGCGCAATAAGTTTTCCGGTCGCAATAAATGTAGTACTTGTTTTTCTCTTTACCTGGATTTACTGGATTGCAATAAGTTTCTCTACGGTGTATCATAATGCATGAGGGCAACTGAGAGGCAGCAATGCCTTTTGTCTACAACGTTGCCTTTAACACGACAAACTGAAGGAGATGAGACATTCATTCAGTTTTACTCTGCACCTTAAATATGTGGTCAAGTTAAAACATGACCTCTTGTATGAGCAGACACTATGTAGCTGCTGACTGGACCCTGAACTGCAAGTGTTTGAAGACCAGATATGGTCCAGATAACTAATCTGCACATCAAGCTAAATGTGTTTTAAAAACTAATGTTTATTCTTAAAAGTATATACTTTGCATTATTACAGCTTTATTATTATGTTAGTTGAAAATTGTCTTAAAATGACAACATTAAGCGCTTAGTGCAATGTTATCGTTTATCGCAATAATTTCTGAGAAAATTAATTGCACAGCAAAATTTGTTATCGTGAAAGGCCTAGTCATGAAGTTTTCCAATTGTGGTTCAATGAAAGAAAAACAATAGCTGTAACTTTCAATCATATGTTTGTATCTGTTGACAACATGTATCTTTATCACACTGCTTACCATTAAAGTGCTATAATTTGCAGTAGCGGTTGTTTGCGAAAATAGTGGTCCAGAGTCCGGACCACGTGGTAATGTGTGGACTGTGACCCATTGACTGTATATAAATACTGGACAGCGCATACCATCACATGACCCATAGGTTTCTGAAGAGTGGATTTGAAGCCAATAGGCGGGTCCTACCGTCGCCATCTTGGTGCCCGCCATTACCGGAAAATCCAAAAATGGATGAAGAGGTTTTATATATATATATATATATATATATATATATATATATATTTATATTCAAGATGTAAATGGATGAAGAGGTAGAGCTGAGAGGGCTACCTCACGGTGGAGCCAGCAGGAAGCACGAAACTGTAACCAGTGATAACGCTCAAACACACATTAATCAAAAGGACACGCCTCTAAATTTAAGATTAAAATAACATTGAAGAGAAGTTAGAAAACATGGGCATTGCTCTCTTGCAGCCAGTCCTCTGGCGCTGAGGGGTGAACTGCAAGTACATCCATTTCCAGATTGGCCTCACAATCTGCAGCCAGAGATTTCCGCCTGTCCAGACCAAACGGTTATGAGTGGTCCTTGCCTCTAGGGGGGAACAACATCTGTGGTTCGGACCACTAATCTCGTCATCCATAGGGGACCACTGCTCTTGTGGTGCTACTATATGGGTCCTACGTATGGACATTCAGATTTCAGTTGCAGTTATTGCAATATAGTATTAAAACTACACAGACAAATAAATATATAATATATAATATCATCTCTACAGATGTCAAATGTAGAGATGATTAGATGGATCTTGTAATCTGGGTGGGGGAGCAACATGCAGAGTACCTGATTTTGAAAAACAATAGGTGAGTAGGTGGGTAGAGGAAAAGGGACTGTAGGATAGTCCGGGACCACACATTGGACCAGATCACAACAACCACCGCCTAAATTGTCTGGAACAGTTTTTAAATTATTTTTTTTTATCAACAACAATTTCTCACTTCAATTAATAAAGATTTAGCTTTTTTTTATTATTCTTTTTTATGACTTTTTTCAGTCTCCAGGGTTTTGAGTGACTATTATAAATGTTGCATTTTCTTTAATTAAAGAGTATTAAAAAATTGAGGATGAATTAATGAAAGAATTTATTTCTTTTGTCCTAGTTTATTAGTTTTCTTTTAGTTTGAATTTACGTTCCAAACTTGTTTCTATAAAGATTACTCGAGTTTACAAGACGAATCTTTAGGTTTCTTGTACTTTGAATTCATTTACTCCTTGATCAGAAATGACTGCAACTCTGAAGCGCGCGACGTTCGAAACGACGTGTTCATTTGCAGTTAATACGACATAAAGTTAACAGTTTTAAATATGTAGCTCAGTCTAACTTAGCTATGAGAAAAAAAAACTATGAGGAACGAGGCCATGAGGAAAAACATCAAGGAATGTTGCTACTTACTATCAAGCACAGATGTGATAGCAGAGAAGTCCTTGTATTTATCATTTTTAAAGTAGTCTAGCCCCAGTGCCGAGTAAAAGTCGAATACCCAGCGCGTTACGACTCGCTCAACACTTGGAAGATCTTGCTGCAACTCGGCAGCCATCTTCGCGCTCGCGGAATCTTCTTCTTTTGGCTTTATTAGCGGTTACAAAACTGCTTTTTGATGCGATAGCGCCTCCCTTCCGTGGGACGCAGACTGTTGCAATTATTTATTTATTTATTTAACAGGGACATAACACATTAAAACAAAAAACGACTTCTTAATATACTAGATTTAGCCAAAAGGCTAAACTTATCTGTTGTCCCGGGCCAGATTTTACAGAGGTTTCCTGCAATAAGAAAGAAATAATAATTATATAAAAAATTACGGATCAATCATCTAAAATTTAAAAGATATTTATCAGTCTATAACACAAACTAAACATTCTAAAAATGTTAGAATGAATTGCTAATCACATAAATACACATAAAAACAAGTGCAGTCAAACATGTGTTGATCCTCCATGTATGTTGAGAAGTTTTTCCCCTGGTGTGTAGATGTTACCAAAAAACTTTACAAGGACACTTTTGTGTTGCGAGATGACACAATCATCTCTTGAAACCCACCCTGTGATTTCATTTGAACTCTCTCTAAGGATTACAAAGAGGAGATCCATGTTAGAGTTTATAAAGAAGACATATATTTGTGTATTTAAATGTATCTTCCAGATCCATGAGTCGTTATTTCTTTAAAAGTATACAGTGGTGAAGTTGTTTTGCTTTTCTTCCTAAGTCTTTAAGTGTGTGTTTGTGTTTGTACAAAAACTGCAGGGGTTTGGGTGTTGTGGAACTGGGTTGTGACCTGCTTGTTAAGTAGTACTTCACATGGGAGAAAATCAATGAATGCATGAACACTTTAGCTACTTCAGTTAACACTGAGTTACGTATAAATCTGAAATTTGCCCGACTAGTTTGAACCCTTTTACAAACTATTTTAACCTGAGCTCTGAAATTTAGATTAGAGTCTAACAGAACAGATAAATATCTGTTTTGTTTTGTTTTCTTTACATTCTAGTCGCTCTCCCAAAACAAAGATGTCTGGATCAGGACGATATTTGCTTCTGTAAAGTACATGCCTAGTGTTTTAGAGATATTTAACGGGAGTCAGCCCTGCCTCAGCAAAGTGGCAATGTAACACCCAAACACATAAAGAATAATATTTACATTTGGGTGAATACACCACAAAACATCTGAAAACATCTACCGAGATGCCCCATTCTTACTATTATCACTTCTTTGATGTATCAGCTTTAAATAAAAAAACAAAAACAAAAAAGCAGTAATTGTTTAACAATCTTGTAGCATTAGATATTGTAACAAGGTGATAAAGATGACTCATTAGTTTTTCTTCCCCACAAACTGTCAATACATGAAATTGTAGTCACTAAAATATTTGCTCTTCCAGAGCAGTACAGGTTAGTTAGCATACAAGATATCACAGTGTGAATTAAATTAAATCACTCTTCAACGGTCCAAAAAGAAAAACTTAGAGTGGAATTCACTACCCGTGTAGGAAGAATTAACTTTGTATTGTTCTTTGTTGCAGTGAGGTTGAAAACACAACTTTACTCAGTAGAGGGTTTGCAGTGGTTTCTACATGCACACATACTTTACTAAACACGTCTTTCAACTACTTTGCAGACAGCTAATCAGCTAATCACATGGAATCAATTCAATTCATTTAGAGAAGCAGATATGATCGACTTGCTGAAGTTCAAGCAAAAGATCTGTGTAGGAGCCATATATGTGGTTTTGGGTTTGTCACTCTATGGATGCTGTCTGGTTGTCATGGCAATGCATAGGCAGTGGCTTAGATGTAGGCATTTTAGAGTGGCATGCGTTCACCTGCACACACGTGGGAGAGGGGAACTGGGTTGCTGTATTGTTTTGTTGACTGCTAGCTTTAGTCGCTGTAGTTCGTTACATGTACGCTTACTGTGTACACATTCACATCTTTTACCGCTCTTAATAAATTCCACAGGATGAAGCAATGAGATTGGGCCTATTGTTTGCACCGAGTGCAGTGCGTCAAAGAATTAAAAAGAGGAACTTTACCTATCTCCTCAAGCGACAGAAGGATTTTGGAGTCGCTACAATCTGTGTAGGGAAGAAAGAGGATTAAAGGGGCTTTGACTGTAGCATGGATGTTGATACCAGATGAACTGCTCTGAGTATTTTAGGAACTGTTGATCTACTTGGATTTTACAGTTTAACAAAAGATCCCCAAAAAGGAAAGGCCCAGTGAGCAGCAGTTGTCTGGACAAAAACGTCTTCCTGATGTCAGATGTGAGACTGGAGATGATAAAAAGGCAAAGGTTACTTAAATCACCACTAGTTGCTAACAAGTAAGGCAGAATAGCATCTTTACATGCACAACACATTGAAGCTTGAAGGTGTGCTACAGCAGCAGATCACACCAGATGTGAGCTAAGAAGAGGAAATTAATGCAACAATTCACAGGTTCGCCGAAACTGGATTGTAATATGTTGCCTGATGACTAAGTTCCATCTCAGTAATCAAATGGTATGAACATAAAAACACGAATCCATCTTGTCTTCTATCAACAGTTCATGCTGATGTATGTGGTGGGGGGAGTTTTCTTTTAACTCAGTAATATAATAAATGGGCACAAAACCCAAAGTCTCTTTACTGCATTTGTTTCTTTCATGCCACAGAAACAAACATTGTGTCATGCATTAGATCTGATATGTAAGACATCCATGTAAAAGTGAACTGCGGATGGTAGACAATCATTAACAATTCGTAACTTTAATTTATTCAAGTTTATTATGTAAAACAATGACATGATATAAGACGTACAATTCTGACACAATAAAAAATTTCAAATAAAACATTCCTTTCATATGTTAATATTTACCTTTATACTTTTTTAACCATTCTCTCTAGAGAATCAAATGAATTCTTTCATGTTTGTGTTAATGACAAATTTTTTGATTAAACATCCATTTCCTAATATACATCACCAAAGCCTCTCTAAGATTTTCTGCATAAATCCTCTTTTACTGTAAGTTAGAATGAGCAAAAAGCATGAACAGCATAGTGTTTTCTCAAAGATTTCTGAAAAATGTTCAGCAACGATCTTCTCATGGTGACTAAATCTTTTTAAGGTCTGCAGATGAGTGTAAAAAAAAGCTAATGATCAGTATAATCCCTTAAAAATCTGCTGAGCACTGCTGTAAAACTACAGACCTCCGTATCAGAGTCTCAGCATGACACCTAACAGCAGTGGAGTTGGGTCATGGAAGTGGACTACGCTATCTTTAAATACTCGCATACATCAGACAAGCTTGTTCAAATTACACCAGTCAACACCAAACACTGATATCCATCCAACACAGCAATATTTGTCAATCTGTTACAAATTCTGCTATTCCTACTTAAAACAAATACAGCTAAGTTAAGCTGCTCCAGAGATTTGCTTCTATGTTGATGACACTTTGATGTGAACGGAACTGGTCAGGTTTTTGGGTCAGGACGTTATTTAGCAACCATCTTAAAAAACGGCTGTTTAACTCCCAACATATTTTTACATCTTCTAAAAAGGTACCACATCTTTTTTTTACTATTGTTTTAGGACTTTTGAATTGCATTTCATTCCATTAAACATACAAATACGACTTCTTTGAAGATGCGCCTGGCAAAACCTTACTAATTTAACGGAGCGTAAATGATCTGTGCAGTACATAAAGAAAATGTTTGAAAAGAAATATGAAAATAAAGAACAGCAGAATGAAGTCAGAAATAAGAAGCCAGCATTAATAAAATCCCCTGATATGATTTAGAGCTCAGTGCCCACTTGTCCTAAAATAAACAGCTTTTACATTCCAATGACAGCATGTTTCTTATAAAGACTATAACCTCAGAGCATCAGATACCATCTAATGTAAACAGAAGAGTGTTTTCTCTTGACAACCACGAACAGGAACAAACAGCAGTAAAATGTCCAGCAAGCCAGAAAATGATCATTTGAAAATCTAGATTGATGATACATCTTAATCAAAACCTTTAAGTACAATTCAGATTGGAAAACCCCACATTCCTTTTGTGTTAATTTATGCAGAGTAAAAAGTAGGAAGTGAACACGTCTGTAAATATGTCAGAGGTTGCATATTTTTCAAGCCAATTTGCTTGACTGCATGATTTTATACTTAAACCTGCTCTGACAACGCTGGGGAAACGCCTGCTCTGGCCCTTCCGCTAAACGTTACACTCCAGAATCGAGTAGCTGAGACTTTGCTGCATTTTAAAGCTTGTATAATGAGCATGGTACCGCTGCTTTTTCCCAGCACTTTCTTTTTTAAATCTGCAGACCGACTTCACAAAAAGGAGCCAAACAAACTTTTGCTAATGTTTCCAAGCTCCCCTTTTTAAAAATATTACCACAGTGTTGTCAAGAAGCATGTAAAGCAACCCTGTTAGAGAGTTAGCACGATGGTTGTTTTTCAGGGCTGCATTGCTACGACGTCTTATTCAAATGTTCTTGTAAATAGATTCTCACATCCAGCCTCCCGGAAAGCAATTCATCCTAAGTAACATTACATCTGCAACCTGAATTACTTTATGAGGACACATGGAGGCATGTCAGGGGTCTAGCAGTCTGAATATCTTAGAAACAACTTTGAGGCTAATGCAGCATGTAGGAGTGGTAAAATAGCAAATTCATAGACACACATTTTAATACAAAGTAAGATCCAGAAGAGGACACAGCAGTCATCTCCAGTAAGTCATGATGGTGATCAGTTGAGGAGTGGTCTTGTTGATGAAGCATCAGGAGTCGTAAAAAAAACAAACAAGCAACTTCTTCTGGCTCATATAAGAAAAAATGTAAGCTTGAGGAAAGAAGGCGGGGGCATACAGGAAAATCCACTCAGTCTACTTGAATCAGAATAAGGCTTTTGTTCACGGTAGCCTGTTGAGTCATTTGAAGATGATGAAAGCCCATCTCCAGGCCGAGCTGCTGACTGATTGGGCTGATGTACATGCAAATGGCGCAGCACAGTTCAGCCTCTGATGTCTGCTGCGCTTCAGGCTTTTCTCAAGTGTTGTATAAGTAGTGCATGTCCTTGACTATGAATCCCTCATCTGGGTCCAATAGAACGGTTTCAAGGATTCACCCACTAAATCCCCTTGCTTGGATCCAGTGATGATAAAAAGATATGTTGCTGCTTCCTCCCCAAAAATGTCCAAATCTCTTCTTGTCTCATGTGCACAAGTTCCAACCACACCCTGGACGGGCAGGAAGGAAAGACTCACTTGCAATTCACGTGACATGTCTTTTTGTAAAAACCAATAAACACAAAAACAAACAAGAAAAAAATTCCAATTAAAACTGTTGAGGAAACACTTGCAGTATCGGACCAAAGGTGTTGCGTCTGTCATCATGTGAAACCCAGTGGCGGTCCCACCATAGCGGCCTGTCTAGCTGTCAGCCCCCCAAAAGAAAAGACCCAGAGAGAAGATGTCCATCTTAACTCCAACCCAACAAGACAAAGAAGCAACTTTGCCGTAGACACAGCCAAGTGTTGGTGATTTGTCTCTCTGTTGCACTTTTCAGACAGAAAACTCAGACCCACCACGGCGAACGTGGGTCAACACGAGCAGGCGTTGCAGACGAAGGCCGGTGAAAGGATTGCACCACAGCAGGGATGGCGGACCCCCAAAAACAGTTTTCATTCCATCCCATCTCATACGGCGCTCCCATGTCGGCTTTTCGTTTTTAAGACGTTCAATCTCCTGAAAGAAATTCATAGCGGTTTGATCAAAATGAAAATGTGTGGCTCCAGAAACACGACATGCTGAAAGGAGTTGAGTTTGTGAGCTGCAATCGGTACTGACCGTCTCATCGTTGCAGATGGAGTGGATCTGTGTGCCAAACATAACGGCTGTAAAAGTGAGGAAGAGGATGGCCTCCAGACAGAGGAAGATCAGTAATAGCACAGACACCCCTGGAGAGAATCCACTGCACTCTGACCGCAGACAGAAAGAAAAAAAAAAGTCAGTTTTCTGGTTTTCTCTCAAAATCAGACTAAAACTTCACAACTACACAAAACAATTTATCTTTTAGCATATGATGACGAGGACACAGTCAGACTTTTATTTCTAGTTTTATCTTAGGTTTTAGAACCCAATCTTCTAGGTAAAGTAATGTAAAGCGGGCAAATACAAGACATAGTGAAACATTGTAGAAGTTGTGTAAACATCTTTGTTTGTGTTTGTGTGATCCAGCACTCCTCTCTGCTGCAATGCTTCCCAACTCACAGGAGGGCATTAGCGTGCTTGGTGGGAAACCTTTCAGCACATTACTGAAAAAGTCTCACATCTAAGTATTAAATATTTCCTTCATTTTCTGGCTTGTGTTTACAAAGACGTCCAAAAGGGATCAAAACAAAGGTCACGGCAGCTCTTTTTATGTTTGTGCTGCATGCGTTCAATGATCTGAGCTGATTTCCATTCTGCTGTGTCTTTGCTCAGCTTTCTAAGCAGTTTAAAACATGCATAATACATCTAAGGATCCTGCCATGATCTGAAACTGAAAAAATAAATGTTTTGAAACCTTTAAAAGTTTAAATTTAAAACCTGAAATAAAAATGTCTGCGAGCATAATTTTGCACCTGAATTTATTTTTCTTTAGTGGAACATATCAGTTTCAGCTAACCTCTTGTTGCACCTTTGCCGTTGTAAGGATGTACTTACAACAAACAATATGCCATTACTTTGAAAAACACTTCTGAAACCCTGTAATCTAAGATCTGAAAACTGTTGTATGTCTGAAAAATGTTACGCATCCTTGAAAATGTTAAAATCTTGTGCAAACACTTAATAGGTGAGCTTTAGTGCAACACTGGTTTTTGTCTTCGCACAGTATCAAACCTCTTTACCAACAACCCATGCTGTTCTCACACTCACGTCTTCAGAGTTACTAATGTGTCCTTGTCCATCAGGTTTGCCTTAAAATGCTGAATGACGTAAACATTAGGTTTGCACAGATAACATTTTGTATTTTCCGCTTTCTGGAGTTGTGTCTACACTGCAGTGAGGTTGCGAGCGTGTTCTCTTGTTGCTTTGGTTTGAAAGCCTAAAACTCACAAATTCAAACATTTTTTAGACTTAAAAAATTTTTTTCAAGGTTTCAGAACTTATTTTCAGACTTGCGAAACATTATTTCAGGTTTTCAATTTTCAAACAAGGACTTTGAAGATTTCCAAACATTTTCTTTTGGTTGCAGATTATGGCAGGAAACTAATTCCATAAACATCTACTGCTGCGTGTATTTCACATTCTGAATTTGTGTTTTTAATTCAGACTTCTGCCATAAAGAGGGATGCTGAGTCTTACCGTTCCACTGAACTTTAACACATGTGAAGAAGTGCATACCACTGAGGCCCAGCGCATGGGCAGAAATCAAAGCTATGTACATCTGTGCAGAGCAGAAAACAATAGAGAAGTATTTTATAAGAAATGTTCACATACAAAAACAATGTGAAATAAAATAAATGAGTTTATATATTATGTGATAATATAGCGTTCTGAATATTAATAATAAAGATGATGCAAATATTATAATTGAAAGAATATTCTTCTGGTTTACTACTCACTACATCTAGGCTGAAAAAAATAGCAACCTATATCTTTTGATGCCAGACGGCCTTACACTATACAGCCAAAGATGACAGCTTCATTTTTCTGGCTTTAAACGTTCCAGTCAGCAAATGAAGCCATAAAAAAGTGCTGATGCTGTCAAGAGTGACAGATTGCTATGCGAGCACATATAAGGTTGGCCTGATACCGCAGTGCACAGCCCCACTGCCCAGCTCGTCTCTGAATCTCAAATTTTCACTGCTGGGAGGGGAAATTAATGTCCTTAACTCAAAATGACCTTTTGTAAAGATATTCAGATTTCAATGACATCTTATTGCTAAAATAAACTCTGGAAGGACGTCTGCGTACTTACAGTAAAAAGAACAAAGAATCTCTGATTCTTTTCACCCACACAGTTATTGACCCAGGGACAGTGGTGATCCATCTTCCGGATGCATCGTTTACAAATACTGCAGGTAGGAGAGACGTGTTGATGCATGGAAAATTAATGCAATTAAGGTACAATTTGAATATTTTGAGACAAAGTAGCTTTTCATGGTTACAATTTATTATATTATCTATTTAGTTGACTGTCACTTTATCAGGATCTGACTAATGCGACTGACCTGCAGTGGTGTGCTCTCTCAGGCTTGATGCTACAGCATTTAGGGCACTTGTAGATGACCTCCCCTGGCTTCAGCTGCAGGCTTTCCATGTACTCCTTTGTTGCATTGCCTTTAGGAACGGCACCCTGGAGAATTGGAGAGAATAAAACAAAAGGGACACATAACTACATTATGCAAAGAGATTAAGAGGTGAAGTTATGTATTTTTCTGTCTATTAACCTAAAGTTTTGTTATGTAATGTTAATTAGAAAAAAAAGCTGAATGTGAACAAAAGTTTATGATAAGAGTAGAATTAATAATAGAATTTTATATTGTAGCATCAGAGGTTTGGAGCTGCATTGCATTCCACAGGTTGCATAATGAACTATGACCTTTTTTTCATTTTATTTGGAAATCCTGTCAAAAAAATAAAAATACAGCATCAGTGTTACATCAGTACTTATTAAATATTAGTTTTGAAAATACACAGTTGTCTTATCAAACTCTGATCTTACTGTGAAACACTTCAGCATTTCTTAAATAAACCCATCCAGCTTCATCAACATTTATGGCGCCATCTGAACATGTGCCGCTTGTTTTTCCAGCCCTGGTGTCTCGACATTTACAAACTCTCCTAAATACTGGATTGATTGACGTTTGTCTGCATGTTTCTCTGTACAGATGTTGTTGCTGCTGCTTCACAAAATCCCACCTGACTCTCCTCTTTTGTGATCTTAAAACAATGCCAATGAAAATGCGCCGACTATGGATGGATAATAATTTTAAAATAGCAAGATGTGCTGCGCTGTTACCTTCCACGGTTATGTCCGTAAACACAATGACGTCACTCACTTCTACGCATGCAGGACACTTTAGGTGTGCATAATGTTCAGGAGATCACATACAAGGCACATTTAATTGGAAATGTGAAACCATTAAAAAACAACAACAACAAAAAAATCTGATTTAACACAAAAAATCCAAATTAAGCATTATGGCCTGCAGTGTGAACGTAGAAAGATATGCGGCAGTTCAGAAAGTAAGCAAACTACTTGAAGCTAAAGGTGAAGGAAGCAGCAACTCTTCATATTTTTATTTCAGTTTTGTGGTTTTGGAAAACTGTGTGGTGTGATTTGGAGGCAGCCGTTGGCTTTTCCCCACTCGGGTTTAGTAACATGGAGGTGCAACAGACGGAGCATTTCAATCTGTGATCTGCTCATTCTAAAAATCTAGAAAACACAACGACCCAATCTCATACAGTTATAGAGCTGTGAAAATACAGTAATGATATGAAGACACAGCCAAACACGGCAAACTGACAAACTATCACATCCCTCTGTGTATCTTTGGAGGAACATTGGCTCATACTGTTCTGTGCTGCACGATGGCATCAGTACATCTATCACCAAGACTCCAGCATCATCAATTAAAAGTGGATCAGTGTTTGAACACCATGACGCAAAAAGTTTTCGCTCTAAGATCCACTGAAGCATAATTTGGCTTGATTTAGATTAATCACAAAGTATCAGATGCAGAAAGATGAAAAGTCTCCATTTCATCTCACACTTCAGTGGGAAACGATTAGCTGTTCGGAAATATCACAGCGAAAGATAGAAAGTGCAACTACCATTTTACATGAGTTCCCTTGTTTGATAAACATTTGAAAGGTCTTTAAAGAAAAAAAAACCTTTAACAGATGGTTAATGAATACTTATATTTAATAAACCAAGATGGAGGAATGATCACAGGTGTTAATATAAATCAAACAGCCGATTAGATGCTCAGTCACAGCTTAATGCTCTGATTGCTTCCAGTGTCCCAGATTGTATTAGCAGATGACTCCAGATGTCAAAAATGCAGTCGTTTTTCCAGCTGTGCTGTAGCGTGTACCGTCAAAACATTTACTGGAATACAGTACGCACTATCCAAATAATAAATCAAATGTAGGCAAGATCATTCATAGAACAACACTTATCTTGCTTCATATGTGTTGATTTTTGTTTTTAATTAGTGTGTTCAGCTTCCTTACCGGGTCAGTCAACATGGTGCGCAGGTGTGAGGCCAGTGCAAGCACTGCCAGTGAGTTGAAGGTGGCCCCGTTAAGCAGCGAGTACCAGAAGTTCTTGGCAGGCAGAAGCATGACAAAGTTCACAACAAACTCCGCGTACAGAACCAGGAACCAGGTCATGGTCGCACAGACCATACCGCAGCTGTCCTGAATAAACCACACTGTGCGGTTCCCTGGTGTGTGGGCAGAGTGGGGACCCCCAACCATCACTCCGGCTGCCAGGCTCCCCGCCTCGACGTCTGCACCTGCTGACAACAGCGGGTGATGCTGCTCCATGTCTCGTAGTCGGTGGTTCGAAGACTGCATCCTTCCCTGGAGAGAAGGAAAGTATATGGAGTAAGACTGAATTTGGGCTCCCGTCTCCATTTTCAACATTTGAATAAATGAATAAATAAATCAGAGGTTATTTCTATAATGACTCTCCTTTTCACAAGTACTGTAATAATGCAAGTTAGGAAAAGTCAACATAGTGGCAGCTATTAAGCGCAAGAGACAGGGAGACTGCAAACAATGAATCTCTTTCCTGGTCTCCCCGTCTCTTGCAGAGCTCTGTCTCGCCGGCATCGCTAGCACTCAAAACAAGCGTCTCTGAATTCTTTACAGTAAGAAGGGTATCAAAGCTAAATCATAAATTCTTCTGTTACATGAAATATTTGTGGCAGGAGCCCGAACGAACCAAAATAATAAACATCAGCTTTAGTGCTAATGCAGAAAATTTAAAGCATGATCAGACAAATCAAAGCAAAAGACTAAGTGTTTTGGGAAATCCACTTGACAATGTAAAATCAGGTTAGATCTAAAACATCCATACTGATGAGGCATATCAAAGAAAGAAAGAGAAGTTTTTGTCCTCTTGCTTTGGTTTCATTTTACACACAAAACATTGATTATTCCTTATAAAAGGCCCACTCATGTCTAATCTGGATTTATTACAATCGAGCAGGTAATACAAGCAGAGTTAATTTAAAGCATTAATTTAGTGATCATTAAACAGCCGCTTATTATCATGACTTGCTTTAACATGATCTGAACTCAATTCCAAAGGCTGATCAAAACCATGAATTTAAAGAGTTTATCTGTAAAGGTTTGTGCTAGAGCTGCATTGGCGATATAGCCTAAAAATAAAATCTCTGATTTTTTTACGTAAACTGTAAAAAAAAAATAAAAGCATTTAAAAAATAAAAATGGCAAACACTGTTCTTATCAAAAATTATTTTAATGCAGTTAACCAAGTTTACCTGTATTAAAAAGGCAACTAAACAAGCTGTGACACAAGCTTATAAAAGGAGACAGTAGGTGCTGCCGCTGTAAACAATGAACATATAACACGTTTGCACTTCCACAGTGAGCTAGTTTTTAAGTTTTGAGCATCCATTAAAGAAAAGACCTTACTTCACTTGTTTAATTTTATTTTAACATAAAAAACTAATAAATAAATTAAAGTTACTCTTTTATAAGAGTATTTTGACAATAACCAAAACAATTTCCTATTTTGAAAATGAGACAATAAAAATCTAAATTTCATATAATGTTTCAAGAAAATCCACTTCTTTTATACAAACACTATTTTAATAAATACCTAAGTGTTAACAAAATTAAAGCTATATTTACAAAAAAATCTCAATTTTCATAAAAATAAACATAAACAGCAAATTCGAATTAATCGATACAATCGATTAATCGCCCAGCCATTGTTTGTGCTGAAAAACTGTTTTACATAGAATGTTTATACATCAACAAATTTATTATTATTATCTCTCTCCAGCTGTTTAGTGGCTTACCGTTTTTCTAAAGTAAAACTTGATCCCTCTGCTCATATAACTCTATTTAATAGTATTTAGTAATACACTAATATAACTCTTTGCACTGTACTAAGCTGAAGACATTCTCACTATTTACTGGTTTCCGTAGACTTAGTTAAAGCCCTTTGAAGAGGATGACTACTTTCTTTTCCAAATCATTGAAATCAAATGAGACATTTCCAGTGACAGGAGCAGGGCAGCGCAGGGCTTTTCTGTCAGTGGCTTTTAGTAGGCTTTCCACCGATCGGATCGGCCGATATTTACCGATCCGATCAATGACGTCATTGGAATTTGAAAAAAAAAA
>JBAMHX010000015.1:15875441-15888600 GCA_037177515.1 Pseudomugil tenellus
ATATATATATGTGTGTGTGTGTGTGTGTGTGTGTGTGTGTGAGTGTGTGTGTGTGCCCACTTCATTCAGTATTATTGTTTTCTCATATCAAGCAAGTCAAGTCCTTTTTAACTCATTGGCTGCCAGCCATCGCTGAGCCTCATCCTGCTGACGTTTTGAAGCGTTTTGGCTCATCTTTGTGACCCGTGTTGTTGTACTCTGGGACTGCAGATGTGGAGAATTTGACCAAGTGCATGTGTCAGAGTATCTTTAGAGTGTGCACCCAAAATTTGTCCAGAATTCTTTGAATACATTATGATTTCAAAAAGATGCTTATAACATTTACATTATTATTATATTTACTATATTTCTTCTCTTTGGCTTTTAACTCAGTGTGAGACATTGGTTTTTATTGTATTGTTTTATTTGCTTTTATTGTTATTTATTTTCTTTTATTTCTTTTATTCCCATTTGTTTTGCTTCTTTCATTTGTTCTTATTTACAAATGTGTCTACAGCACTTTGGGCAACACTTGTGCTTTATAAATAAAGTTGAGTTGAGTTATATATTTTGATAAGAATGTTAACAAAATTGTTGGCTATGTAGATACACATACACACTCACACAAACACACACACATATAACCAGGATGTAAAAGTGTACTAGTGCACATGGAACATGCATGTCAACTCTAATTTTTGTATACAACACCATTTAACAAAAACTGTTAAAAAAAAGCATTTATTCACTTCAGCACTTTTGCTTCTTCTGTAAACTGATGTGCAAAAGTGTTTATTGTTAATAGTGGAGGAACAAAGGAAACCTAAAGGCAGCCTTGATTCTTCCCTCTCTGAGCATCAACCACATCGAAGATGAAAATGAGATGATTTTGAGTTCCGACGTGCCACTTCCGAGGATATTGCACCTCTTTGTTTTCCTCTCCTTTATGCTCTATTTCTTTCACTAGGATTTTTCAGATGCAACAACAGGTTTTAAATAACAAAAAACTATGAAAAGAATAGTGAAAGACATCAGTCATATACATAATCTGCAAAGTTCATCCTCCACAATCCATTCTTTAGATTTAAGAAACCTGTAAGAATAGACACAAATACAGACTACTCTCCAGTTTGTGGGTTACCTAAATTAAAACTCATATAAACTAAAACACTATATACTAAATGGGCACACATATGTTTGTAAAAGCATAACAAAACACACACTACTGCAAAAAAGAGAGAAAAAAAACAAAGAAAAAAATCCAAAACAGATAAAAGATAACACACCACATGCAAATCCATTAATATGACAAAGCAGCTATACTAATCCAGTCCCTTTCTTTAAGGGAGCCAGGGAGAATGAGGGGGGGTGGCACTGAGGAATAGGAGGAGAAAAAGACGAAAAGAGAAAGACCGAGGGAAGGAGGAGAGGAGAAGGAGGGGGATGTGACAGGCCCTTGGAATCTCAACCCCTCTCTCCTGGCGCCCGCTCTAATCAACCCCTGTAATTTATGCAGAAAATATGATTTATATTTAATTTCACTACACTTGCATTGTTAATTTGAGATGTAATTAACACGTCGCCACGGCAACTAATTTCTCAATGCCGTAAATTATCACCGCCTTTTCATCAAAATTCAGTTACTTTGGCTCCTGTGTGCAGTGTTGTGATGCAATTAAGTTACCAGGGCAACCCCAAAGTGTTAATTTTCTTTTGTTATATTGCAGTGAGGCAGAAGTTTTTATAACACAAGTCATATTCACTTTTTTATTTTTTTATGTTGGAGAACAAAGAACTTGGGAGCTGCAGCATTTAATGTAGCCTGTGGAACATGCTGCTCAAGAGCACAAACATTTGAGCCTGCATGATGCTCTCCACCACACTTGTTATACTGGAAGAGTGGATTGAGTGATAGTTGAGAATCCTTTACTGCTGCAGGAAGGGGTGTCTCTATGTTGTCCTTTGGGAAAGGGCATGTTTGTCAAAGGGAATCTATATAAATGAGAAATGTGTTTATCGTTCAGATTTAAGAAAGTTCCCTCTACTTTCTCTCACTTTCTCTTTCAGACATGCAAACATGCTCACACACACACACACACGAGAACACATTTTCAGTACTCACACTCCTTTTATTCCCCCAACAGTGACTGTGAAATGACTCAATATTTTAATCAACTGTATCTAATTTGCACTCTAGCAGACGATAGGGCCGCATGTGTGCTGTTGTTGCCTTGGCTGGCAATGAGTATACCCACTGGATGGCTCTGAGCCGCCCTGGATTGCCACACTTGGCAGTCTCTGTGGCCCTCTCGGCATGTCCGTCTCCAATCCATCCCCCTTAGCTAGTCTGCAGTGGAAATATCAGGTCATTGGCTGCTAAGCTGTGGTTAACTGCAAAGGTAATTAAATTTGTAAGCAGGCTTTTTGAATCTTTTTAGCCTCTTTGGTAATACCGGAAGGGATTACAGCGTTTTTTTGAAGCGCGGCTCTGTTTTGACGCTCTGGCAGAAAAGGGGCAAGTCCCAGTGACCAGACAAGGTTCAGAGTAACAGCAACCGTGACTGTTAGAGTCTGACTTGTGCTGTGGAAACACAGAGAGAGAAATGCGTAGAAGTGTGCCTGTTAAGAAGAGTGTATTGCATTGTCTATGTTTTGTGTCAACCAAAGCTATTTTCTATATTTTTCTGATAATCTGACACATTATCATCATGGTAGTGACTTGTATGATTCCACCAGGAGCCTGAAGTGGAGAATTTCTTTTTAATAATGTTGTTTTTACTTGTTGGCTTTATTAAACAACATTGACATTATTTGCATTGATGACATGTAATGAGAAAATTAAATAAATGATATGGGAAACCAGGTTAAAGCACTCTAAAAAATATTACAAAATAACAGCTTAGTTGACTGAAGTAGAAAAATACCATGCGATTGAAATTTTGAAATCTTGCTTTACTCCCCACCAGCCTGGGGAACAGTTTACTACAGGTGAACTGTTGTAATACATTGTCTTCATATGATGAAGACAATGTATAAGCAGTATATGGCGTAACAAGCAGGGTTGCACAGTGGCAAGGCTTGGATTTCTTTCAAGTTCAGAAAGCAAGGAACAATTTTATTTGTCCACTGATGTCAAACTTTGTCTAAATAACAGTTAAAAGTCACAATGAAGCTGAACTGCCTAATCAAAAGCCGTTTAGGACATCTAACCTGTCTGGTGCGTCTGGCAAGTTGTGCTTGATTAGAACAACATAGTGAAAATATTCTCACCATTGTCCTAGTGCATGCAAAGTGTAATGAAAGGTCATGAAGGAAGTTTTTTTTTATGTAACTTGCTCTGTAAAAACACTAAGTTGATTAGACTTGTTTATTTATTCCGGTCCAAAAGAGTATTTGCTTTTGTCGCATTTATTCCCATTTTGCCTGCACAAGGGGCCCTGGAAGACGAGTTACCAAGGAACACAAAATTTTAATTAGTGTATTTTAATCATTCAGGCTTTTCAAGCTAATCCACAGACCCCTGAGAATTCCCAAGATGCAGCTCTGTGCTGCTTTACCATTTATTGTTGAGTCTATTATAATTACTGTTAGCAGGTGGGGGCAGGGAGACGTTTAATATGTTTTTCCATCTTTATTATAATTACTAGAAAAAATGAAAGGATGCTGTTTCATTAAGTTTAGAGATGATGCCATTTTCCCCCTGTTTTCCCCTCAATCTCCTTCCTGCCTTTGTTTCATGAAGCTATTGTACTGGCTTTCATTCCAGGGCTTTCATACGTTGCACAGCTTTGTGAGAAAAAAACAACAAAAAGAAACAGATCTTTTATTAAGAACAGAAGAGGGGGAAGATGGTTTTAAAGAACTTAATTTCTGAGACAGTTTTTTTCTCCTTTTTTTCTAATGCTAGCTCTGAGAATGAAGTTGACACATCCTCTGAAATACAAATGTTTAATGGAGTTGGACTGGGATCAGAACAGAAATCCAGAAAGTAGAATATGTTTGCTTCTCTTTCACACTCCTCAGTAATGAAAGATAAGAGGGCTGCAGTAAATCTTTAAGCCCCATGCTTTTGGTTCTCTGCAGGGATTTTAGCATCTTCCAGAAATATTTTATGTTTGTCTGCTTAAATACTATTTTGACACTCCCTCCTCCTCTCGAGTCCCACAGCAGTTGAGTATCTTAAACGATCAGGCTGCTGAAGTGAATCACTTAAACAGAAATTTTCCTCAATTAAGATCCTTCTTGCATGTTAGTTTAAGTCCCTGAAAGATTTTTTAAGCAGCTGACTTCTAACACAGTTTTTTTTTAGCCATTTAAAAGTATCTCAGAAACATGATAGGCAACACATCAGCAAGGCATTCAGCAGGGCATTCAGATGCCATATGGGTTGACTAGTTGATCAGTGCTTGTAGCATGGTTATGTTGGAGTCAACTACATCTCATAAAACTTAACACTCGCCATCATCTCAATGTCTGTCAAGGGCACCATTTTGGCAATGGATCGCATCAATTTTCTTAAGTGAACAAAGCTGAAGCTGTCACTTGGCTAGAAAACAGCATACACAAGAAGCATATTTTATGATTCTACTTTCAATTGCGGGGAGAAATTAATGACCAGAAAATGGATAAAAAAAAAAGATTTTAACACCTCAGTTACTGAGATTTGTGATCTGACAGTATTAATGTCACGTTAAGTAAACTTGTAAGGTCTTGATGTAAGAGACTTTCCATTATGAGACAAACAGTAACTGAAGAGATGAAAATTAAAGCTTTGTTGCTGAAGGACTGGATATACAGCATTTTTGTTTGTTTATGGTTGAGTGATTGCATTAGGACAGATGATTTAAGGATTAGAGCTGAAAAACAAAGGTTTTTTCATATGACATTAAGTTTTAGCTACTTTTGAAAATTCTCTAAAATTTCTGAACTGATTGTTTTCATTCAGCACATTAAGATTAACTTATAATATGACTAAGTTATAGGTTTTATTAAATAAACTGATATAAAAAATGAATAATTAATCATAAATGAAAAGATATTGCTTTGCACTAATGGGCTCAGGCTGATGCTTGATCACAACTTACAACTCAAACCTCTGCAGTTAGTGTTTTTCAAAGAGAAATCCTTGTAGAAGTAGTGTTTGCAGCTGGGTTTTTAATACACTTATTGACTTATTTGTAAACCATGTGTTAAATGAAACTTGTAAAACTTCATTTACACATGGAGTTTTCTTACCAGTGACGGAGTATGTGCTTGGTGAAGCCTTAGCGTTTGGGTGAATGAAACCACTGTTGCTTTCTGGGAAAAATCATATTCTGTATGAGTGCAAGTACATCTCTGATGTACAGCATTTGGGATTTAAAAAGATTTCAATTATCACTCAAATTTTTCTATCAGTTCTGAAAAGATCTGAAAGTTAACTCAGAAGTAGGAACCAGTTTTAATTAGTTAAAAGGGAATTCTGTTTAGTTTCAGTGGAAAAAGGAGTTTGTGTTTTCCTTAGAAGTACTGTTGAGCATGTTCAGTTCCAATATACCTCTGAATAGTGGGTAAGGAAATAAGCATGTTACAATGCACGTTACCATGCCCTGGAAAAGCCTATATTACCAACTCTTGCATGGGAGACATACATATAAAAACTTATAAAAGGAAGGAGAAGCAATAACAGCTTAAATGGTCATTTTTATTTTCAGTTTGTTGCGCAGCATTTTAGCTTCCAAAAGGTATGTGTACTGTATGCTCACCCTGTTGTTTTTAGGTAACATTTGTGTTTACCTACAGAGAAAACAGCTTCTCTTTTCCAGTACCAGTTGTACAACTTTGTTACCTGACTGGTAGGTACAAGCCTGAAAACAACAATATCTGCAACAGCATGAGTCTGTTTTCTCATTAATGCTCTCTAATCCATACACATCACTTGGACTCTGAGAAAATTGCTATGAAATATGAAGTGATCCATAATGTCCACTGATGATTTGTATCATTATTCATTGTTGGAAAAATAGTTTTGATTTGCAGAAATGTTCCAACATGATGAGAAATGATTATTGGCCAAGAAATGTGTCTGAGGCAATGTCACTATTTATTGAACGCTTACAGGATCACAGTTGGTCTGAGAGACAAAACACACTTTGACAAATATTGCTCAAGTGTAGACATGCCAAACCCTGTCATTACAATAATATACCTTAAAAAGTGTCTTCTTAAAGCAGATTTAGATTTAGAACTAGAAGCACTTAGAGAGTGCAGAACTCCGCCTATAAAATGTGAAATATTTTTTTGTTAGAAGCTATAATGTAATATAAAGAAAGGAATCATTATAGATTCAGGGAGTGATGTAGATCACTCCCATATATGATTTGTTTTTTAATCCATTCCAAAAGGTTTCATCTATTTCTGTCCATAACTTTTTGGATAATGTTGCAAACAGACAGATGGACAAACCAATGCCGCAAACGCATGACTTCTGCCTTGACAAGTTGATAATCTTATCAGGAAATTCACCTATTCTGGGGTCAAGTAGTTTGTCTATGTCTTGTTTTAAAGTGCAAGTGAAAGTAATATGAGTTGAAACTCTTGTCTGCCTCTGAAATTTTTGCAGCAACGGAGTATTCAGCAACACACCATTTCTCTTTCCAGGGCAGAAAGGGGATGAGAGTAGGCAATGATCTCAAGTGGATATTTTCATGTTTTCATGTAAAATTCCACATCTTCTCATGAGGTGGCTTTCAGACAAAAATGAGATATGTTTCAGGACAGGTCCTTGGAAAAATAATTAATAGATGTTAGAAGTGTGAAAGGGCATCCTAATGCAATTATAGAGTCTTTGTGAAGTGTCAGGATTTTGGAATTATAAAATAACTCTGGATTGGCAGTAGTAATTATGTGGGTGAAAGAGACATTTTCTCACAGGATTGTTGATGCACATTATCAACTGCTCAACTTTTCCAGTCTGTGTAATACTTTTTATAAGCTGGTGTTTTAAAGAATTTAGGTTATGTAATCTTTTTTCTTCCCCTGTTTTGTTGGTGTCTTTCCCTCTCAACTCGTCAATCAAATGGGTTTAAAGCCATGATTAATATGCAGTATTATGGTGAGAAGTTGGGCAATTTCTTTTGTTTTGACTTCCTCTGTGTGACACCACAAATAAAAACAAACCTCTGAACCATCACAACAAATTGTAGTTTTAGAAGTTCAAGAAGAATCTAAAAACCTCACAGGAAATTCTTTTTGAAGTTCAAATGTGTATTTCTTCCTGAGTGGATTATCCAAACCTTGCAAGCTTAAACTAAATGCAAAATTAACATCGTAATTGTGACTGAAGTCCTCCCTCTGCCCATGTGAGGCATTTAAGGAACATCTTTGTTTCGCATCTAGAATTCCAACAACAACATGCAAATTCTCAACCTGTTGGAAACACTCCAGTTAAAATTTGGGTGAGGTTAAATGAAGATAAGTGTCTCACCCAACCCTGAAACCTATTTTGGAAAAAAAATGAAGCCCATGCGGAAGTGCCAAAAGTTTCAGTTAACCCCTCATCCAAAAAACAGTAAATCTCTCATAGACTATGATGTTAAAAAGACCCCCTTCACAGCAGAAATAAACATGTTTATAGCCTGGTGCCAAAACATTTATGACAACTCATCTGTTTGGATGTTATTTAATCTTGAAATTCAGCATAATTATGGGAGTGTCCTTTTGATTAACAGGTATCCACGATCCGTGGCAACAAAGCCAGAGTGTAGCACAAACTTGTTTTTAAGCCAGCTAACAGTCCACCTTAGCTTTATCAAACCTACCTTAGTTAGATCCCTGCTAGTTCAATTAGCTCTTAGCTGACTTGCATTTTAGCACATGAGCATACTCTAAATTTAGAACATAGAACATTATTGCGATCAATCAAGGCTAATTAAATTGTAGTAAGTAAAATACTCCGGAATATGCATAACAAGTTAGAAAAATTTGCATTAAAAATAGAAGAAAACAAACAAAAAACATATAAAGTTATGTTCAATTTTATTCTTGATCATTTTTCTGTTTATGCCCATCTTGCTTTCACAACAATTGTTAGCCATTTGGTGAACATCCGTAAATTCTTTTGTCTACTAACAGTTGGTATGTTGGGCTTGTTGAGACCATCTGTAAACTCTAGCAATAGATTGTCACCTGGAATGCACTCTCATATGGTAAATAGAAGTGTGGAAACACGGCAAAAACATTAAAATGTATGTTTTATGTATTCAAGTGAGAAATTCAGGAGGACTCTACCTGCATCAATGGGTATTGTAAAACTGCAGATCTTTACCCAGATTTCACAGCAAGACAGCAAAGAATGCTAAATCAGTGGTACAGTAACAGAAAAGACTTTAGTGGACCTCTCTGCAGGCTGGCCTTGATAAGCTTTGTGGAATAATAATGAGTGCATCTGTTCTCCACACACAGACAGCCAGGTGATGCTGAGGGGTTTTGTATAATAGCAGGGCAAGTGATTCCATTAGCATCCATGATGGGTCTCATGGGGTTATTTAGGGCAGAAAATATGTATGTTGGTGCTTTTTCCACCCCGTCACCCTATTTTTTAAAATTTATTTATTTTTTAATAAGCTTGATGTCTATTTCACCATGATGCAATACAATTCTCCTTTAGCCAGTCTGAATCTGAAGGTCCATATGCTTAGCCAGAGTGAGGGGGGCAAACCAGGCCTGATAAAAGTGGCATTATACCATCAGACTATCAGACTTCTCCCCTCACACAGCATCCACATCATACAAATTACTGCTCAATTTGGCTGCAATCATGCTCTTAACATGGAGCTGGTTTGGAGAGGAGCTTTTCTAATTATGGGCAATCTGTAAAAGATTGTTGTTGTGATTACAGCACAGACATATGCCGTAGTGCAGAGTACATACAAAGTAGACCCCAGCTAGCTACAAACAGAAGACCTTGCTTAATTCTTTAATTATACAGATTTTCAGTTTGTGTATTTACAGTAATACATCATAACATTCATGTTACTAATGTTTACAATTCTTAAACTCAAACAACTGAAATATTACTTTTTGATTTTTTTTTTTTTTTTAGTCAAAATCCTGTGTTTCAGGACTTTCACTACATAACCTGTACTCTCTACATGGAGATTTGAAAGAAATTAGAGCTTAAAGGTTTTTCAAAGTACTACTCAGCCAATAAATGAGCCAGATGAAAACCATAAGGAATAATCCACCTTGTTTACCAATACGGTTTTGTTTATGCCACAAAACTTTGTGCTTTAATTTCACAATGAATGTGTTAAAATCGTGTTGAATGTTTTTAGTGGTTAATCAGTTTTTAGCCTCTTTGCTAAATTTATATCCAACTTCCTGTCTTTCAGGGCAATTTCTCCAAATCCACTACGAATGGTAAAAGATTTCACTTTACTTGAGGCAAATTCCAGAGTAGACCAAAATAAAAAAGTTTTTGCACATCTGTCTGATATTATAGGTTCATAGAAATGACTGAACTGCAGGCTGCCTTGCATGTGAACAAACTCATTGATAGAAAAAATGCTGAAACATTTATGGGCCCAGATTTTGTTTTGAAAGTGTCAAAAAATTGGATTTTAGAGAAAATTTGATAAATAGGAGTAATTTATTAATTTATTTTCTATAATACTAAGTTCCATTCAGGGCAATGATGAAGCAGATGCCCATCCCAACAACTAGGAGGCAAGAGGCAGAGTACACCCTGGACAGGTCACCAGTTCAATGCAGGGCAAACTACAATCATATTAATTACAATTAGAATGAAAAGTTTTCCTCTGAAAAAGACCTTGTATCTCAAGGAAATAAGTAAACACAGACCTCAGTTTTCATTTTAGAAAATTGTTATGAAGCTAGCACTCACAGCAAACGCAACAACCAACAAACAGACATTTTTTTTAAATGTATTGTCATATAACAATGATTATTACAAATGCAAACTGTGTCATTGTGAGAAACTCACTTTTTGTGAAGCATAACCTTTGCATTTATTGCTGTGAGGATTTTCATGCACATTTTTATTTATCTATTGAGATGCCCAGATCAAGAGATCTTGAATGAGCCATTGGCTACAGCTTTGAAAAAATACTTTTTGCATTACATCGCCTTAGAAAAACTGTGCATCCACCCAAACCACCACACGTGCCCTCTTCCTGTCTCTTTTTATTATACAGCCATGATCCTCTTACCAAGGCTTCCTCTCCAGCAGAATACCATATGTTTCCAGTTAAGCCCAATTTCTTTTTCTCATCATTCAAGACAAGCATTTGCCAAGCCAAAAGCATTGAGAAAGCCTCACTTCTGCCATTCTTTTGATTTTTTTTCCTCCCGCCTGACATATCTCAGAATATTTCAAATCGCTGAGGTTTTAAATTAATTTACAGCCACAACAAAAGAGCTCAGCATTTTGATAGCATTGTAAGTAATTTTAAGTTAATTCCATAACCTCTGAAATAGAGTTCAGGCAGCCACTAAATTGTGGTTGCCGTTGACGAACACAGAGGTCACATAGAGGGTTCCAGCTTATTCATCAAAGGATTAGTGGGATATCATGTTTAAATTGCCATTTTTTTAAAATTAGGACCTAAAACATATCAATGAAACTATTTGGAGGACATAAAAAAAATGACTAAAGCTTTTATTTTGTTTGTGCCCACTCGCATGAAGAGTATTGTGTTCAGAAGTGGGCAAAAAATGGTTGTCAGATATTCATGGGATCATTTCACTGCAATTCATAAGATGCACATTATATTTTAAATCAATTTTATACATCACGTATATAAAATTTTCAACACATTATTCTGCTTAATAATGTGTGAATAGTATTTATATTACTCAAAGCATAAACTACTTGGTATTGAAAGTCCATATTCTCCCCACACAAACAACATGTATTAGGGGGATTTTTCATGAAACATTCTGTAATATGACACTCCGGTTGTGTGGTGTCAACTTCTTTTTAGTATGAATCCCCCTACCCCACCCCCCAACATAAAATGTAAGCTGTTATAAGGCCCAAAGGTGCTCTGTAGTCTATTTTCCAATGATGTTGTCAACCATGTGGCTTACACCCCAGAGAGGTGAAGGTAATCAGGCTTTTCATCTCCAGAGGAGGGGCGATGTCGAGATCTTGGCTGACTTCATATTCTTCACATTTTCTCAGCCCTTCTCCGTCTGGGTGAAGTACCACTCTGCTCGACCGATTATTTTAAATGTAGCTGGACTCATCTCCCTAAGCATGTTTTATCTGGTTTTATTTTCACTTGTATTGACATTGCAGTGCCATCTTTAGTTGTCTTACAAATGGAAATTTTGTTTTTCAGAAAAAAAAGTTTGACCAAACCAAAAGACGAATATTCAATTAAATTCAAACTTTATTTATATTGCAAATTTACCACAACACAAGTTGACCAAAGTCCTGTACAAAATGAAAATTTGTCCATATCTTATTACTATAACATATTTCAGTATTAAATCATTGAAGAAAAGAGGATCTGTGTATAAATATGTTCACGTACCGCTCGTCTCAGGTAAAGGAACTGGAATCAGCCCCTGGCAAAAGATAAAAAACACCTTTTAAGAAAACGATCAAAATCCTAAGTTTCCTTATTAAAGAACAAATTTCCTTCAAGGCTTTGGAATCACTTTTTTTCTGAGGCGTTTACATTTCTTTTGTGTAGGAGTTGAAACAATCGCACTCTATGTGCGCCTCCCTAAAATAGCAGACATACAAGGCTTGTAAGAAATTAGTCAGTTTAATTTCCTTGAGTAATGAAAATGTCATGCACCATTTAATAAAAGTGCAAGAAAAAAGTCAGAGTTTCAGACATTGAAGATAGCTAGGGCCCCGTGGATTTGAAACTTTGACAGTTGCCCCGTTTGATGTTTTCTCTGAGTTTTGTTTCTTTTTTTTTCTTGATGTGATTTCAAATTATTCTCAACAGCTTGGATGTAAATATGAAAATGAGACTTGTTTGGTCTCCCCCCTGACAACCCGTAGCACTGCTGGCTGAGGTAACCGATATCTCTTTCCCCTTTAAACTGCAAATTATTTTACGTTTATGAGTTTGTCTCATCTTCAAGGTCAAAAATGTAATTTTTGCTCTTTCAAAGGGTTATAACCTTAAAAGAGAACCTCAATCCTTGCTGATTAATGAGAGACTCCTGCATTTGATGTTTCAGCTGTGACATTTTAAACTTTAAATATTTTATATGCATACCTATGAAAAAAAAAATGAAGATATTCATTCATGTGGAATAAACGCTATTGCAGAGAAGAAAGGCTGGGCTGGGTATCATTTTAATAGAACAGTTAGAGTGCAATGGTTTTTCTTGGTGATTTTTATTTGAGGTTTTTATGTGTGCGCAAGCTGATTTAAAGGCACACTAAATCATTGGGGATGGGGAGTAGTGGATTATGCATTTAATCAAGGAGTAGGCCTTGGGAGTGTGCTGGTCGAGTCACTAGGGCATCACTGAGGGGTTTGCTCTAACATGGGGCCTATCCTCTTTGTTCTTCACCATAATGGGCCATTTTTACATAATTTGCTAGGAAAAAACGAGAGCACGGGCTTCTACTCCAACTGTGTTGCTGCTGTGTTGAGGAATTCTTCGAGTAGTGTTTAATTTGGGATAACTTTGTCAGCAGCAAAGCTCTTACCAAAGCATTTCTGCTTCATCATTGGCTGTAATTGTTTCTTTCAAACTAAACTAAAGATGAGCAAGTAGGAGATCTAATTAATATGACAAGTTGTCAAATCACAAATTCTGTGAAAGATGTGATCATATGTATTACTAGTTATGCTTTTTAATCCAAACTAGACAGTTTTTATTATGAATTTTTTCCATACCAACATGCTATTTTTCCTAGCATTCTCCTAATGAGAATGTGCCCATGTTGTGTTCAGGCAATTCTTTTTATATTTGAATAATATCTTTAATGGTCATGGAAATAAGTGTGAGTGAAAGGTGACAATTGTATCCATGGCAGTGATAACTGGACTGTAAAAAAATGTATGATAGTCTTAAAGATGTTACTTTTATAACATTAAAATATTTGAGTTTAAAGCCTAAATTAAAAAGGATATAAAACAGTTTTAACCTTGTAGTAAACTTCTGCAGCTTCCTGGCAAAGGCTAATTTGGCATTTGTCATACATACA
>JBAMHX010000015.1:15903039-15913173 GCA_037177515.1 Pseudomugil tenellus
TATATGTTATATATATATATAACAGTAATTTGCAATCTACTGAGGTTGCAATTTAAGGTACGACATATTGGACAGGTCAGTTCGAAGACGGAAGACATCCAAAAACGTTTTTGTACAGTGTCGTCACAAAGGTGCATGCACTGAGGTCTGCACATTCTAGTATGTTTGGCAGAACAGTCAGCTGTACCAACTGTCAAAAAATATATGAAACAAAGTTGCGCAATATTCCCGTGGGATTAAGAACCTGTGCCAAGAGTATTGTGGATATTGTGGATGCAGTCTGTGGTTGCACCAGTCACAAAGCCAGCAGAGGAGTTTTTGTGTCCCCGTTGTGCTCCAAATGCAAAACTCTGATTCTATGTGGAGCTTTACCTCTTGTAACACTACAAAGATTATAATAATATGCACAGAAAGAGTGCCCAGGGAGGGATTCTTACGCATTCACTTTAAAATCGGTACGTTTTTCATCGTCTGAACAGTCTGTCATTTGTTGTCTGGAACTGTAAAGAGATCTAGTCTGCAAACAGTGGTATTAGTTCTAGCCAATGTCCAAAATTAAGCTTCCACTCACTTGTGTCTTTCACATTATGCTTAGGGCTTCAGCAAACTATTTTAAGTTATTTAGGTAATCAAATATTCTATCAGTTATGATAGACTGGCAGCATGTTCAGTGGATACCCTACCTCTCACCTGCTAATTGATGACACATGCTTGAGCTTCCCTGCGACGTCTATTTTAACACAGTCTTCAAAGAAAACAAAGACTGCAATCTATAAGAGACAGCAAAAACTTAAAATAACATTTGTAGATGGTATGCATGACATTTAAAGTTAATGCATTAGTTAAATATCTTTACTTGGCACCTTTGTGAAAGACTTTATTTCATATCTAAGAGTTATTATCTCTAACTTTAGATACTTGTTCTATACTTGATGGCAGTCATCAGTGAACAGCTGATTTTGTTTTACTGTCCCCGTGGTCATGGTGTAAGTTAATACAACTGAAATCCTAATAAAAACGTCCTATTTCCTTTATCTGTTTTCGTAAGTGAATGAGAAACAGAGCTTGAAATAACATGTTAACTAAAGCTATATCTTAACAGGTAGTCCGGCATTATTATTAGTAACATTTGTGTTTTGATTTTGGTTTACTTGAACGCAAAATGACTTAGAAATGAGTTCACATTAACAACTTACAGGCTGCAGCAGCTCTGACTGAGATGAAATGAGGAAATGAGGAAAATGAGTGCTTGTGCTCATGGGGCAGTTCATATACATGTCAGTGATATATATATATGCATCATTTCTCCAAAACAATGAATGCAAGTGCCTTTTTGGGGAAAAAAAAAAAAAAAACATAACGACTGAAAAGCAAACTAAATGAACATTACAATCCCAATTTGAAATGGTACCTTGTGTTTCTTTCATTCTCAGGACTGGATGCTTTCTGCAGCATTAATTCTGTCTCATTGTGGTCAGTAAACTTTACTTTTACAAAAGCCGCTTTTCAATATTTGTGCCTTTCTTTAATTTGAAATCGTCCCAAACTTTAGAGATTTTTTATGTAGATGAAACAATGTATTGAGTCAAATAATTTGCATTGACAATACTTTTACTTGAGTCATTAGATTTGCTCATAGAATTATGTTCAGCTCCAGTATTTACACTAAGGGTGGGATCAAGTAAGATCCCAATTTGCATGTAGAAATTTCTGTGTGCAATCTAGAATTTTGTGCGTGGGGCTGAACGCTGGTTGGTGGATGATTTACTGAGTGATTAGACGAATGGTGACAAGTGCAAACTTGTTGGAGACACCCTATTTAAATCAGGGTTCTGTGCATTTATGTAGTTTACAGCATGGCGAGTTTGATAAGATTGGAATTGGCATGGATGCATGTAGACTCTATATTTATACCCAGCTTTGTTATGGTGCAGTTTAACAATAAAGTCAGTCAATAAAATTAAAAGTGGAAAGATTCCATTGTTTGTGAATAGAAGGCTGTACATGTAGATTCTGGAGCAAGTAAAGCTCTCCAGGACTACGTAAACATTATGGGATGGAGTTGCCAGTCATGGAGATGACATCAGTTAAGTTAGTCTGCATCACAGATGTAATAAGTATTTTTAGGGAGACCAGCGTACCAACCAGGACTATATCCCGTTTCCCCAGTAACAAAGCTTGGATCACCAGAGCTAATTTCTGGCTAGTCTTGACACCTCCTTAGTTATTGAATCACTCCACTCTCTGTTACCACCCTACTGCTTGACATAACACAGAGTCTGGAGTCGTGTGCTACCTAGTTGTCTGGTTCTACAACCTGAATCTTTTCCATGATTTAATTTGATGCCCTTGCATCACACGCCATGAAAGTTCTACAGAGACTAGTCTGACCCACCTTTTACTGTAGGTGAAATCTACTCTTGACCCTCTTTAACATGAGTGTAGCTCACGCTGTCGTCCATGTGTTGGAACATTTTCACTCTGATCTGGATGATAATGGTGGGATAATATCCAATTTGCTCCAGACCTCTTCTGCTTTCTGAGAATTTCTCCCATCTCCTTTGTTTCTGTCTGTTAGATGAGTCCCAGTATGTGTAGCTGGGGAACGCATGGTCTGGTATAGTGGTTAGTCACACTGGCACAGTGCACAAGACAATCCTTTCTCCGTTATTGTTTGCAACTTCAACCTCAGCTTGTCAGTACAACTCTGAGTCATGTTCCCCATGGGAGTTCTCTGATGACTCTGTCATGCCTGGGTGTATTATAGATGGACAGAATTCAGAGTGCAGGACATTTTTTTGGTATATTGACAATTTTTTAAAAATGTTCCTTTTATTTTACAAATCTCTTTAATAAAGACTATTATTGCAAGCACCTGACTTTCAAGGTACAAGTTTCAAGTTACCTTTATTATCCCTGAGGTGCAGTTTGGTCAGCAGCCAGCATTGATACGTGAGATAAAATGCCAACACATGTCTGCACAGTTTATACCTTAATATTGTCATTTATAAGACTGATATCAGCAGGGATAAATTATTTTTTACCTGATTCGTTCTGCATTATGGTCGAATTTATCTGCACCCTGAAGGAATCAACACAAACTCACATTTCAATACTTGGAGGCAAGAAAGCCATCCATGTGGGTGAGAGAGAGGAATGCTACGTTGTCAACTAAAGTTAGCTCTGATTTGGGAAGCAGAGTGCATTCATTATTTGTTTGTTCTAATAGCATATTTTGTAGAAGAATGTTTCCTTGTCTTTCAAACACTTAAGAAGAAACAACAATGACTTGAATTCACGCTAAAATTGCCAATTAAGTATATACGAATTGAAATGAAGATGAAAAGTTACTTAATGAATTACCGGGATAGTAAAACCATCTGAAGCTTGAACTCAAATTTTTGTTTTATTGCAAAATAAACAGCAAATAGATTTCTTGACTGATAATGCAATGACAACTAAAAAAAGCCAAAACAAAACAATGCAAAACAAAGTTGTAATCATGCTAATGTTAGATTTAAGTTTTTACTCTTTACAATATCCTCAAGTGTTCAAATAATGTTATAATTTTGTAAATTTTCTTTTAGAAAAGTTCAGGGTGAGACTCTGAGTCCATGCAGTACGTGTTCAGCAGAAAAAAGCTGACATTAGATTAAACTCTCTGTTTGGATACTTCACTGATATTTTTTTGTTGTTTTAAAATTTGTACAATCCATACATTTTTGATAAAGATCTGAGAAGTTCATCTTATTTCAGTATTGTGACCTCTGCTTGGCAGGACCCCTAATCATCCAAATTTTATTAAATTTTATTTTATTACAATGGAATATTCTGTTGTTTATTTTTAACAGCTACATATGTATGTATGAACATGCTTCCATTAGACTTGAAAAAGAAGTTTGGTTGACTTTTTAAAAAACCTTTCAACTAAATTGTTGTCCTCCTGAAAACACAAGAAATCAAAATTCTCAAAAGTTCTCAAAATTGGACAATTTCGTGAAGAAGCTGGATAAGTCTTGTATGTTAACACTCAGCTATCAGACGCAGGATCTGATGCAGAATCTACAGTTATTTAGCAGGATAAACTGGATTATCTGATGCAGGATCTGTATGACACATGCTGCACAACCTCGAAAGTTTATTGTTTTTGTGTCTTTAGTAAAAACTGCAAAGTATTTATTAATTCAGCCAAATTTCCGGCTTTTTTCACACATTATTCTGTTTCTTTTGTCTTGTCACTCTGAACATGATCTGCATTACAGACCTAATGTTTTCTATAGTCATACCTCCATGGATGTAACCTGTTCTCACAGTGATGCTGAAAAACACTGAAAATGAAGTCAGTGAAACTTTGATAAATGATCACTAGATGATCATTAGAATATCCCACAAGTAGATGTTTAACACATTTCTCTTTATCTCTTCTTTGTCTGTCTGTAAGCTAACACAACCCTGAATTTCTATTCTAATTTTCCTCCAATCCACCTCTGTAGTAACAGCTACATGTATTGTAGCTTCTATAGTATTACTAAACTTTCCTTTTATTTTCCTTTTCACTCCCTCCCTTTCTTCCTTCTTGTCATTTTTTGCAACAGTTGGTGTGTGTTCATCCTGGCAGCGCTCCACGGACTGTTTGATGTGGTTTCCAGAAGTCCTGAACTGCAGTCCCTGGCCATTCTTTCTGTCATCGGTAGACCTGCTGTCTCTTTAGCCTCCATTGACTCCTTTTAACCTCCTCCTACCTTCCTCACATTGAAGCAGCTGCTTTCCTTCCCGCTGCGCATTTCTGCATGGAAATGATCTGATTCCTATTATTTGGTAGTAAACTGGATTTTGCTGCAGGCTGCATACATAAACACACTCCTACAAATAGCGCTGGCTCTCCTGGCAGGCTTTTTCTACAAAGCTGAACATCTTCCAGACACATTTTCATGCGGTGAAGTCAATTAAACAAACCTACTGCTTCACTGTTATAGAGGGAAATTAGTGAAGCCTACATTTATATTTTACTATCATGATAATAAGTAAACCTACATCTAAGTTATTCCGCTCTGTTGAACCTCTTTTCTAGCAGTGACCTCCACTTGCTGTAATTTGAGTGATAGAAGGAGAGGAACAAGAGAGCGCATGATAGCTGTTTCAAAGAGGGCCCTGTAGAGGACAGTCAGTGACCCTATATGGGTGCCTTTCCTGCATATAGCAGCACGTTTAAAGGGAAACTGATAGGCAGGTGAAATATCTGCCACTTACAGAAAAGAGGCAGGGACTGGGGAGGGCAGACAGGACAGAATGGATATGGATTGGGTCACAAGGCTGACGAGGCCATCCTAAGGAAATGAATATTCCTTGCAAAGTACACTTGGTGACACTTAGGTCTAAGGACAAAACACTGGAGCAAAGAAAATTCATTCCTCACTTTTATTTGTCAGACAAAGAACCTGTGTCATGTTTTTTGAACATAACATGTCATCTCACACTTTATAAGGCTGTTTATGGTGACATTACTTCACATCATGACACAATAGTTGTGGAAAAGATCCTTCCTAGTCTCTTCTGTTCAGATTTTAAGCTAAAAGGGAGAAGGGATTAATCAATCAAACTTTTTTTTCTTCCTCTACAAAGTCAGTATGTATCCACTTTCATCCCACCAGCAGAGATACATGTTATCATGGAGTGGACTTCCACTTTGTATCAGATGAAGGCAGAGGAGTAGAAGCAGAGCTAAACATGCCCAGGGGGCTTGAGTGAGATTGGTGTCTCATTTTCAGGGGCAAACAAACACATACAGCGAGCAGACATGGCTGTCACATCTCCCTTAGCTCCCCTGTCACCCCTGAGGGCAGCAAGCAGGGGCAACCTCTGCGCTCTGGTGATGCCACGAAGATCTACATGTATTTATGCAGCCACAGAAATACACGGACAGACACACACACACAGATGCATAAGGATATGCTGCAGTCATTGCAGCTGTTGTAAAATCTCAAAATGTAGCAAAAAAAAACCCCAAAAACAAAACTCCTTGTCATTCTCTTGAGATCACCAGTCTGACCTTCTAAGCTGAAAAGCAGCACATTTAGTCTACAAACCTGGCTCCATTTTTAACTTTCCCTGATTGATCAGTGATCGTAGTGGCGCCGAGCAGCTGTATAGCTTTACATCAGCGAAGAGGAGGTTTAGTGGTTTTCAATAGTATTTCAGGATATCCTTGCTGCTGCTGCTGCTGCAGTTTTTGGCAGACTAACAGCTGCCACCAGCATTAGTGTATGAGCAGACACTTCTTAATGTTCCCCAGTCCTGGCCTCATGTGTCACATGGACTCCATCCAGCCTAACCCAGTTGCTGTTAACATTGGCCTAATTGGTATATAAAAAAGAAAAACAGTGGGAGACCAACAGTTTGCATTGTGTTTTCATTATGTTTTAAGCTTGGTAACAATAAGTTGGTGACCTCAGAAGGCAAACAGGGAGGAGACACCTTTTCTAATTATATGCAACTTCTTATTACAGATGAAAAGTGATTACTTACAGTCTTTGGACCAAGGGAAATTGGTTACGTAGCACTGTTGCTAATAATTTGACAACACTGCCTTGAATTCACTGAGATGTAAAATTAATTCTTGCAGTTGTTTTCAGTGGGACTTTCATGTTTGCTTTGCTTACTGTTAAAAATCTGAGAAAAATACAAATGATTGGGCTTGGCTCAGTAACTTCATTGTGCAGGGAAAAGAATGCCAAACTGGATGGGCTTCAGTGGTTTTAGTCCTTTTGAGGGTTGGTGTGTCAGGATTTATGTATTTAATTACACACTCATTCTACTAATGTAAGTGGAGAAAAAAGGAAAATGGATAAAAAGCTCTATCAAGCCTATAAGCTTGTATAGTTTGCCTCTTACTGAAAGTTGGCCGCTGCTGCTTTTTAGCTCCCCTTGAACTGGGCTAATACTTGTCTATTCCGATTAGGATTAGTATATGTAGCATGGGCTCAAGGACCCGGGACACGTAATCTAATAAATCAAGATAAAAAACACTGAGATTGGTTTACAGAGACCTGGGATTTACTGTTGGCCATCTCAGAGAAACAGGGATTAACACAGCATTTGGTGCTGTGGTTACACCCCCCCACCCCCCACACCCCCCAGTTCAGATGGAGAGGGACACCAAAGGAGAGGGAGGGAGGAAGATTTAGAATAAGGGTGGAAAAGAAAAGGGCTGGCTTGGGCTTTATAGTGCCTAACAGACAGCAAGTTAAACTTGCAGTGACAAGGTCAGGTTAGTCCTTGTACAAAAGGCTTTGTTCCATAGGCAGATTAAAGGTCTCTCTGACAGTTTTTACACTTTTGGATCATGTTGAACATGTTAGGAGTTAATCCCGTCTGTTAGGGGAAGGAGCACTGTTGCCACACAAATTAGGGATAAGTACAGAGAAATCGGAGCATATAGAACAGAACGATTACATCTGTTCTTAATTTGATGTCAATTTATCTTTTCTTGGATTATGTTTTGTTTATTTCTATGATATTATCTCTTGCTGATGAATTTGATAAGGCAACAGCACATAGCACAACTTTTTTTCATTAGTTTAATTCAAGTTTAGTTAAAGAGTCTAGGAAGAAACTGAACTTCGGTAACATTTCAGAACAAAAATGTTCATATAAGAAACATATGTTCGTTCTTCAGTTTTTGACTGTGTTGAAATGAATACATAAAAAACTACTAAAGTAACAAAGAGACAAAAAGCCTAAACATACTCTGCAAGAACAGATTTCTATGTTTTCTCAAGAAGGAAAGAAAAAGAACAAAGTTCTATGGTTGGTACATTTTTATTCGGAGATCATGAGAAAACTTATTGCACAGAGCCACATCTTTAAATGTCTGTGTTGTATTGACTTAAGTAATTCCTCTCAATGACAGTTGTCCTGCAAAGTGTAAAATAAGCATTTATATCACCCCTCTGCTCTTCATCCTCTTTGTCTGGTACTGATGTTGTTATTTTTTGTCTTACAAACAGAGGTTAATAGCCACATGCATAATCATGTTCCGTCCATGTGGATACTAATCTTTCGGACTAGAGATGGTTGGCTGCAGAGGGGCCCGATAGACCCTCTCATACCGTTGAGGATGACAAAATCTACATTACATGGGGCTGAAGCTAATGCTATGGAAACCATAAATCCACTTTGTCTCCCTCCCTCACTGGTGATGCTTGTTGAAGGACAGCTAGACGCTGAACTTGAACCAGCACGTGGTGGTCTTCAGTGGTTTTGCCATGAAGACGTTTTTGCAGAAGCTTCATTTTGGGATTTAATTTGATCTCAGAGCAAAATATGAAATTGCAATGAAACAGAAAACAACTTTTTCATGTTTATGGAGATTAAAACTTCTTTTTGGCTCAAATTCCATCCAGCACAACTTTCTAAATCACATATTTTAACGGCATCTGGCTTATGTTTTTAGAAGATTGTGTTTGGTTTCTGCGTGCGTGTGTGTGTGTGTGTGTGTGTGTGTGCGTGCGTGTGTGTATGTGTGTGTGTGTGCGTGCGTGCGTGTGTGCGTGCGTGTGTGTGTGTGTGTGTGTGTGTGTGCGTGCGTGCGTGCGTGCGTGTGTGTGTGTGTGTATGTTTGTGTGTGTGTGTGTGTGTGTGTATGTGTGTGTGTGTGTGTGTATGTGTGTGTATGTGTGTGTGTGTGAATGGTTGTCTGTCTCGTTGTGTTGGCCCTGTGATGATGACGTATTTCGGGTGTACCTTGCCCCTCGCCTGCTAATTGATGGGCTCCAACTTTAACTTGTACTAAGTAGTTTATGTTATGTTTTCTTTTTTGCAGGCAGCTCTGCAACGTCCCGGTGGAAATGTGTGGTTGCCAACCTGAAGCTTGCACTCTTTTGCGATACGGGCTCTGGCCCCAAACTGCCTTCTCCATTCCTTTACTGGGACTTTTGGTTTGTCTGTCACTGGAGTGTCAGGTTGCGCTGGAGAAATGGTTTGACCCTTACAGAGGTGAGTGAAAATGAAGAATCATTTTTAAAGGCCTTTCATTGAGGCAAACATTTCAGGTTAATTTATTGTCCTTGAGTTTATAAAATCATGTATATTTATGAAAAATAAATATATATGAAAACATCAAGGAATTGAAGAAAATTAGTTTTTAATTTGCCGTTTTTTAGTGATGAACTTTGATACTATCTATTTGTCCTTCTAATGATATGTCAAAGATAATGACAATCGCTACGTTCTTTTTTTTTACATCTGTTAAAACCAAAGGTCAACGCACTCTACAGAGCCCTGCTGGGAGAATCCACATCCCAGTTTAGGCATCATCACTTCAGGCAAAGTAGTTTGGTTGGTATATGCCCGCAGTTGGATGATGGGACTACACGCCCAGCATGTCCAAAGGTTTGTATTAATCCCATTTTAGTTAATATAAGATTACCTGATTGCAGTTCCCATTTAATGCTGACATTTATTCTATATATGAAATGTGTTGCATTATTATAAACCAATAACAGTCTATGTTCACCAGCCATCTTTTTTGTTGCACTAGTTAGAAAACAGTACTTACTCAAGTCTTTGTTTCCTAGTTTGATGGAGATATGATAGTAACTCTGGATGCTAACTAACATGGCACCCGTATGTTTGTTGCTGAAATGAAATAGAGGAATATCTGCTTTCTCATCCAAGCCTCATGAGGTTAGTCTTAGTGCCAAACACTTTATTGGAACTGGTAAACTTTCATATTATTTATTTTAATCATTTAAAATAATAGAAAAAGGCAGATTCTTCACATAGTTGTCAACATTTTTTTCTTTCAGGACTGCAGTAAGTTTAAAGCTGGCAACATGCTCAGGTCACAAAAAAGAGAAAAAAAACGTGATATTACGGGTGTTTTTGGAGCTCTTATGTTTGTGAACATGAGCCAAGGAGAACGGTAAGTCCATTAGATAACAGTAAAGCACAATGTTTGATATAATAATTCCCATATTTGATGAGAGATCCCAACATACTACTACATATAATGCTAATGTTTGTGTGGAAATAGGTTAGCTTATCCCCTGTATGTCCCCTGGCAGAACTTTTTCTCGAGGGGCTGCGAGAAGTATTCTGTGATTGGTCAGAAACTTGAAGGATAAAGGGGCGGTA
>JBAMHX010000015.1:15913273-15925296 GCA_037177515.1 Pseudomugil tenellus
TGTTTGTTTTTTGGGTGTGTGTGTGTGTGTGTGTGTGTGTGTGTGTGTGTGTGTGTGTGTGTGTGTGTGTGTGTGTGATCTGACTCCCAAATGAGAACTTTTGTAGTTGTTTAATGTAATGCAATCATTGATACAACATAATGAAAAGCCTTAAAGTTGAAAGGAAGTTGGGTCTAAGAACAAGACAGGGTGTAAGACCAATAAAAATGTTCAGTTTTTAAATGGAATACTTGCTTGTTTGACTTGATTTTATTGGACCTTGTAAGCCTTTTACGCAGCTAGGAACTATTGCTTATTAGTAAGAGTTATTTGTAATTGTTACATTTCTTTAATTTTCTTTAATTAAAGTATTTTTAAGAGTTAAGAGTCTGTGGTCTTCTAAACGAGTGCAATACATTATATTGCTAAGCAAATGAACATCAAAAGTACAATGATATAAATTGTATTTATTGGAGCTCCTTGTTGGGACATAACGCTAAAAAAAGACTTTATTTAGTCAAAATGTATAAAAGAACCTGAACTCTTTGTTTCAATTTGGTCTGAATTTAATGCCGCATTGTGTCACTTGCATTGTATGTACCTCTGGAAACACAATGAAAGATTTTTTTTTTATCCTTTTACAGATAAAACATCTTTTGAAAGTATTGAATAATTACACACCCGTGTTAGTTGTTTTTCTGCATCTCTGTTTCCTCTAAATGTTTTTCTGAGAAATAAGACTAAAATACATTGACCTGAAATTTGAGCTCTTTCTATTTTCTCTCCGCTGCCAGGGTTTCACATAAAGTTTTACATATCAAAAGTGGAATGTTCTTTCATCTGCTTGCATGTCTTGTTAAGCAATATCAAACACAGGAAATTCTTTCTACATCCACATATAAAGGTGGAAAAATCCTAGCAACACATCCCAGCTTGTGCAAAAGAGGCCTTTTCTTTCTTTCTAAGGGAACTGTTAGCAATATCACTGGGCAATTAGCAAGGAAACTAGAGAGAAATAGAGAAGCCAATTACTTCTGCGAGTTAGCTAAAGGCCATTTTAAACTGTGTGCCCATGACATAATAATGTTTATGGTAAATATTATAGTTGGAGACAGTGAGTGCATGGCGTGAGAGGCAAGAAAAAAAGGCATCAATCTCATATCGAGAATAATTTATTAAGATCTGAGATGCGGCAATTACGTGGAAAGGGCCAAAAAGAAAAAAAAAGAAGACGCCAACTCTCCAGGAACCGCATACATGATTGCAATCTTGATTAAATCCCCCTGGATCTAATGAGTTGATTTTCTGCTGTTAATATTGCATTGGCTGATGATGGATTCGTTAAGATAATGGAACGAAGCTAAAATATAAATGACTCCCTGTCAAGGAGCAGATTTTCGTCATTTTCCGTCTGACACCTCCGCCGTGGGGATTTGGTGAGGCCTTTTTGTGTTTAGAACCATCAGGATCTGGAATACTAATTGCTCATGTGTGGACGCTTCTAATGCCCCCTCTCCTCTGCACTCCCCCCCACCTTTTCGTCTTGGTAAATATCTGCTGCAGATCTCTACACAGAAACAAAGACAGCAGGCTCCTTCTGTTAACGGCTGCTGAAAGTCTCTATCTTTTTGCGATATTAAAAAAAGTAATGCATATAATTTTCAATGACTTTCACACCTTCATTTCAATAATCAGCATAAAGGAAAGAGGTAATATGTTTAAAGCGACTGTATATGAGACAGAAACAACCAACAAAAACAGAAAATTTAAGCAGCACTTCTGCTATCGACCTGTACTGTTGAAATGAATTAATAATGTGGTCTCCTTTTGGTTCCATGCAGAGTGACTGAGCTGGTCTTTCTCCGTTTTAAATGGTTTTTCACTAAGGTCAGCTGGAGGAGTAAAATGCCCAACATATGGAATATTGATCCCCATGTAACATATGAACCAGAACACTACATGGATAAATAATTATCAAGTGTGGCAAAAACTAAATGTAAAAAGACTCTGCAATATTTCATTAGAATATTCTGAGATAATTGTTCTACAGAATGAATCAAGACAATATGTGTGAATTGTTCAGTAGATTGTTCATAGATGTATATGTAGGTTGTAGGAACTTTATCTTTCCGTATTCATTAATTGTCATTGTTGTCAACTTTTATGCTTGACCTGACCCTTCCTTTGTGCCGATTATGATATTGCTCCACTTTCTATGTGATAGTACTGAGGAACCAGTATGATTGGGTCACAGCCGAGACCCCTTTCTTTCGTGTGTCACTTTTTGTGTCCTTTAACATGGTTTTACTAAAAAGTCTTTTTTAATCAATCAAGAAGCAGGCAGAAAATGGGCTTTGTCATGGCCAGGCCTGGGGTCATGTGATGCTTGCTCTGCCTGGTGACAGGTCTTCAAAAGGGATAAAAAGGAATATTTTTAGGGCAAAATGGGGGTTTCCATGGCACTGGCACTTGTTGCACATGGATCACCATTCTTTGGTTCTGCATGAGATTGAGGTTTCAAAGGGCAGGACAACAAAAATTAGGCGAGGAGGGGACAGCGGGACTGTGGAGGTAGCTGCCCTCAAGCCCCTGACTGTCCTCTCCTAGGGGAAAGGGAGAATAGGAGCCAGAAGTGACAGAACAAAAAGGGGCCTACTAGGTGCTGTCAAATATGCATGAGTAAATGACCAGTTGCTCGCTTTGCAGCTTGTTTAAAATCTCAGAACGAAACAGACGAGCGGACCTGCTTAGTGAGAAGCGTATTCTCGTTGTGGCTTCCACTTCATGTAATTAGAGGTTGTTTCAAGTAGAATGAGGTCACGTAAACTTGTAAGTTTCTGAGTTTATGCGTGGGAAATGAAACCAGGAAACTTAAACAATAGACTGGCAGTCATTGCAGCAAAGTGGCCTATTATTTTCAACTGTTCTGACAGCTGACTGCTTGTTTGTATGTTCCTGTTATTTAAATTAGTAATAAGTGAGACGCTATGGTCTGATACCAACTCAGCTTGTTTACTGTCTTAAAATTAGAATGGCCAATACTGTATGTGGGTTGTGTTGGTGCATACGGCACTAAAATATAAAATCACGCTTCTTTAAAATATTGTTGCTTGTAATGAGCTTTATGTCGCACCTTTAATTCCTCTAGAAATTATGCATTCTTGTGTCTTTGGGAAGTAGCGTTATGAGGTCAAGGTTTCTACATGTCAGGGGTCCTTTAAGTAATTTGCAATAATTTCCATAGCATAATCACAGCCACCTTCAATAACAAACAAGGTTACATAGATGCTTTTTGCTCCATATAATCATGCAATCAGAGCTAAATATGTTGGAGGACCTCCATTTGTTCACACTTGGATAAATGGAAACCAGAAAAAAATTTATTTCAACTTGATATTTAAGAATTTTTACACAATGAAATGAGTATGACATCTCTATACCTCTGATTGTGGTAAAAATGTATATATATATATATATATATGTCTGAAGCTGTGTGTTCATCTTCGTCTCTTTGAGGTTCTCAGCAATGTGCTGCCAGTCTGTTTAAAAGGTTAACACAGTTGGGATATGTTTCTTGATGGGATTTTATCATGCCAGGCATGCTCTGTTTCCTGATGAATATATTAAAATTATTACTGTGCAAACAGAGTTTCTAATTACTGACCTGCTTGCCATTGTACTGTGCGTTCTGTATGCCCCCCCTTCTTCTTCATGCCTTGTTTATTTATCTGCACCAGTGAATACAGAATAGTCTGTGCAATGTCATTTCCATCCACATGAAAATGATTTTGAAAATGCCAATCTTGCCTATTATACAGTGTAATTACTTGTCTGCTTTTTGATTTTATCATATCTCCAGCCAGTGGGACGATACTTGGAGAGGCTAAACATCTTAGTGGAGCTTTTCAGTTGATGATTTGCTGTGAAAAAAAAAAAACGCACAAAACAAAAACAACCAGCCAAACAAACAAACCAAAAACACGTTCCAAGTGAATCAGTTGTCTGCCGTGTATACGTCATTCATTCAGGATTTTACCTTTGTTTATGTGTGATAGCCTGTTTCAGGTAAAGTATATGTGATGCACCTGAGTGAATGTCTACATGTATTTAGACAGAACTTATCTTTTTGTAGGCATCAAACTTGGCATCAGTTTTGTAGATTCTCACAGACAACCTTTCTTTTTTTTTTAAAAAAAAAACCATACAGTTATTAACATATTAAAAAAGTGAAACATGGTTGTCTGAAATTAATTTCATGCAGTCTTGTACAATATATAATAAAGTTCTCACAAAACAGGTTTGTTTAACTCGTGGGGCCGAAAAAAGTTCATTTTAACTGTGAAAGCTATCCTGCATGTGCACGATGCCTACATATGACCCTGTATATGTATGCGTTGTGGGAAGGTGTTACCCATGATACTGGACTATTTACTCCGCATCATGGAAAAGGGCAACCTTGTTGTTTGTTTGTCTGCCTGTAATGTTGCACAGGGGGTTGATCAGGAGAGTTGATAGGAGCTGTTATTTAAAAAGAGGACTCTGCAGCTCTGAACAAAAACAATTAAAGCAAAATGAAAGATGGCCCCCAAGGGTTAAAAATAGAAAATTATCAACATGCATGCTGGATTCTGCTATCCCCCACACCAACTCCTGCACCAGCACCCACCCACTCCCCTCAAACTCACTGGGCCTGCATTGTTATGTATGATCAGATCTGCCAGTTCTTCCTCTAAGCTCCTTGTCACATTTTGACTTAATGAAGTGCAACTTAGAAGGGAATTGGGTTCATCATGCTAGTCGCACGATGCTCCCTTGTTGTAGCAAACAGGAGTGGCATGGGACCGAAGCGCTACAGCGCGAGTCGTTATCATTCCGGTCAGTCTGTTTAACACAAAATTAAACAAAGAACTAATTAGTGCCTCATGAATTAATAACTGCACTGTTGCCGAGAAGAAGTTAGGTTGCTGAGGAGAGATATAAAATAAGTAGGAAGATCAGGTTAGAATTATTATTACTTTTTCTGGGATGCATGAGCTCTGAAGGTTAGGAAACTTTTGAGAGGATTTAGCAGTGACTTAAATGGCTCTGTCAGAGTCAGAGTCTGTCTTGGTGCAAAGCTTTGTAGCTGTTAATAAAATGTTAGTATCTGTATTCTTATGGATGTACTGTGAAAGAAAATGCACTTAGTTGGAATTGTCAGGCTTATGTTTTAGACATGTATAACGCAATACATTCACTTGCGTTGTAGTCTTACAGGAACTGCCTTGGTAGATATTAAGTCTTTGTATCCTTTTTTTAAGGTTTTGCTATTAGAGTTTAATTGTAAAGGCTGCGTTGAATCACACAGCTGATTAGGAGAAAGCTGTTAACTATTCACCTAAATCTGACTTCATAACTCTTAACTGAAGCTGAAACTTGGACACACATAGTTAACTGTACTCTGCACAAGTGCTCCCCATGTTTCAAAGGGCTTTACAAACTGTAGTCTCCTCCCTCGGCCATCATCCCTTTCCTCCAGCTGGGACATGGGGCCTGTGTATCCATGCACTTTTCTTCTGTGTATCAAAAGGACAGAAATGAACAAAAGCAGCCGTCTTCTTTTTCCATCATCTGGAGGCTCGTCGCATGATGTCAACCACTGCAGATTAGATGAGCTTTGTAAATGCATAGATCTCTCTGGAACCTGTATGTACATACATATAGAATGTGTTGGAATAATCAGTGTCTGGTTTTTAATGTCTTCTTCTTTGCTCTGTTTCTCAGATGAGGTGAACCCCTGTATGGATTGACTCCCCAGGAAGAGAAAACGAGGTAGGGCAAATCCCCAACATGACTGATTACTGTCCCCACCGTCTCCCCTGTTCATATCTCCAACAATATCAGGCATCTTCATTAATCCCTGTGGATCAATGTGTCTGGGGGTTGTAAAAATTGACAAATGACTTATTAGAATCCCACCGTTTTATTTTCCAACTGATTAACTCACAGCAATGTTGTACACTATACAGGCTCACTGATGTATCTGTTTTCCAAAGAGCCACCCCCCCCCCCCCCACCCCCACTCCCTCACTCACTCTCACTTTATATCTTTCTGTCTTACTGTGACGGATCTATACTGAGTAAAAAGCAACACACTGTGTTGGAAGCCCTGCCAGCCTGCGACGACTCAAAACTACAATAATAATTTTTTTGACATATAAATACTGCTCTTTTTGTATGTCTAGCATGAACAGCTATGATGCATTCGTACTTAGAGAACAAAAATATGTCAATGAGCACAAAACAATCCCTTTGAAAATGGGATCTACTTTAAAAGTGATGTAATAAATAGGTGTATTGTAACGACATGTTGTCGCCAATTTTAACAAGCATCTGTGTCAAGTTCTTGTTGTGTATCTATGCTGTTTTGTTAACTGTGGTTTCTTTTCTGCCTGCTTTATGTGTAGATGTTATATAGCTACATCCCCCGCTGTCATCTTGACACAATAATATAATTTTTTCCACTATGTGGCATTTATTACTGCAAAAGACATTAGACACAGACATCTAAGTACAGATGACATCCACCAAATTAACAAGAGTATAAAACCTTTTTGTTGCTGATAAAAAAATCTGCCTCTGTACAATTTGACTCTCGAGAGGACACTAATGACTTGTGACTTAAAGAAACTGGGTTGCTTTTTTTTCCTTTCCTCTCGGTGAGATGAAACCTTCTGTGCTAATGATGTTAGCTGGTATGAGCACAATGCTGATGTGGGAGTCTGTCATGAGGATGCATACAACAGCCCTTGCCCCTGGCCTCGTAGTCAAGAAGGATCTAAACATTCAGAAGTGACAGTCTGGGCTGTCTCATGTCAAACCAGAGACCCTTGCTATCACTGGGGGGTGGCATGGACGTGAATTGAGGTGGAGGGCTACACCACACTCTTTTGTTTCTGTTGGTGTCACTCACACACCAGAAAGAAGACACACTCCTTGCATCAATCAAAGCCCCAGATTCAAGCCCAGTTTACCTCCCTGTAGCATGATAACGACACAGTCCACGGATTCCCACATAGACAAAATTACCGACACCAACATTGTGGACCGGATGGGATTCAGTGCAGCCATGTTTCCTTTCAAAAGTTACAATTACAGGTGGATGCATGACCACACCAACAAAGATATTTTTAAACAGGTTTCTGTGCAAGCCTCTTGAAGCAGAGTTAAATGAGATTTGACTATAGTGCAGTCTACTACTCATGTAACCACAAAACAACAACTTAACTGAGCACAGTTAGTTTAATTGGCTTTTGATGTATGTTAATGAAACTAATCATAAAGGCCAACTGGTTCTAACACAAAGCTGCCATGACCTCCCCCACTGCTCCATTTGGCTCCTACAGACTTTTTGTTAAGATGGAGTTCCTCCTTTAGACAGTGGGAAGAAAATTAAACCGCTAAAATTGTTTTCATTGGTTACAGGGTAAATCTCAGGGGACTTCAAGGCTTTTAATTGAGCTCACTGAGTAGAAATTTGTATGACTGCTTACCAACAACATTGGTGTCTGTTTTTTTTTACTTCACCCTGGTCTCAGTAAAAGATTTGGCAGCTTGGGTATAATTGTTTGAACTGAAGATCAGCTTTACAATCACAAAGAGTTTTGTAGTTTCGGACTCGGCTTGTTTTCCACCTGTAGCTCTGAAAAATTGAATCTTTGTTTTTATAAGACGTGATAATTAAAGGTCAGGCTCGTTTTCTTTTTTTCTTTAGTGTTTTGGACAGTGTTGCAGCTTTTCGTAATTTGTGTGTAGGAGGCAAGCAACTCCTTAATAAACAGGAGTTCATTCAGTCATGATGAAGGTAAATAAAGCCCACAGTCTGCTGCAGGAAAGATCATTTGTCTCACTAAGGAAAACAACAACAACTTATGAAACTCAGTTTAGTAGAAATGTAACATTTGTGTTGCATTATAGCAGAAATCAGAGATCCCCTCCTTTTTTCCACTTTCCTCATACCTTTTTGGTCTTTTGAATTTTTCCAATGTGTCAAAGCAAAGACTACATGGAAACAGCCCTGTGTAAATATTTATGATGTAACATCTCCATGTGAATAGACTTTCTTCGAATCCATCCATCATTACGGGCATATTGTGAAAGCCCACCTCCCGGCGGTGGCTCAGGGCCTTAGGAAGCTCAGACAGGAGCGGCGTGTCCCCCTCTCATTCAAAGTATTTGTTTTTCTTTTGACTGGGGGCAGCCCAGCTGTGAGGGCATTTCATGTGTCAGGCCCTTCGTTTTCATTCAGGACTGACTTCAAAGCCCATTTTGGCTCATTGTTTCTGTGACGTGGCTGTTGGACCTGAAAATGCTCAAACAGAAAAATGTGATGTAGGTCAAATTACAGAGTTGTGCCCCTGAAAAAAATGGAATACTTATTGTCAAAACATAAAGCCCTGGTTACCGCCTAATGATTGCTTCTATGCTTGTTGTCCACATACCTCTTTATTTGTTAATAATGGAGCTGAATGGAAGTTGGGAAATGTAGAATAAAAGGGCTGCAGTTCAGAGCGGTTTGAAGAAAACCAATGTTGTATATAATTTTTTTCTTATTCAAGAACATCGTAAACAGCTTACTTCTGAAGACTTATCAGAAAATTTGTTAGGCTGGAGATTATACTGAGTTTCTGTATTTTGAAATGATTTACTTCTGAAAGTATTAACGAGGCTCCTGTAGAGACACAGAGTATCTGTTTAGACCTGTGCACACACAGCTTTCCACTTGTGCAACATATCTTCATTTGGTACAAACAAAGTGGGATGAAAGATCTGCCTCTTTTTTCTTTAAGCTTGACAGTCTTTAAGAATGTAGAGGTGCAGTAGATTTATGAGGATGTTTGCAGAAGTAGGTAAGTCTGCTGCCTTACCTAAGTGGATTACAAGGTTTAGGCTTTTGTCCTTGCACAACTTATCGGCAGAAAATAGGCGTTACAGACACAAGAAAAATATTGCCACCCCAACTCTTATAACATTATCATTAGCCACGGAGGATTGGTGAAATGTGATTAATATATCAACATTGTGACAGAGTGAGCCTGAAAGGTAATATGGATTATTACAATGGTTGTAGAACTCAATACCACCAACCAGGTTTATCCATTTATCTACAATGATGAGACTCTTTTGTGTTGTTTGGCTTTGTAACATTGATCTAAATAACAAAAGATATCTTTCTTATACAAAGTTTCTTATACAAAGCAGCTCATGCTACAATCCACATGGGAATGGACAACAGAGACTGAACTTGACTCGGAATGGGTGAAAGTCCATAGAACATTATGAGCATTGTAAATCGATGTTCATGCCTCAAATACTGGCTATTTCTTCCTTGGCTTAGGTATCTGATTACCTTCAAGCAAAAATATTGCTGCTGTTCTGTTCAATTACAACTGGCTGAGTGCTGAATGATGTAATTCACTATCTAACAGCTATTTTTTCTTTCTTTTTGTGTACACTTTGTGTGTTCCATTTAGTTGGCCTTGGATGATACACACTAAATAAATGCTATTTTTCGGTCGTTTCAAGTGCCTCTTTTCTCTCTGTATCCATTCAAGCTTTCAATACCTTTTTCCCCCTCTCTTCTCCTGTCTCTTTTTTTCCACGAGCAGGAGGGTTTTACTTTACTCCTTTGTCATCCTAATTGATTGCATTAACCTTTTGAGTATTGAATTTCCTGTGCATCATGCCGAGCACAATGTGGAATATTATCATAATCCTTCCAAGTAATGGACACAGGGCAATCAACAATGCTTTAGGAAAAGTACATCTTTGAAAGATGGAGCATCGCATTATTTTCAGTCCAAAGATCTGGATAGGGTAAGATTGTTGAGCTTTGAGAAACTTTGTCAATAACTGAAGTATTTTTTTCTTCTTCTTCCTGTTCCTCTACCATCATTATTAGGACTATTAAGGGGTGTTGCTTTTATTGTCGTCAAGTTTTCGTTATTATATTTAACATAGGAAAAGCCCATTACCTATATACACACAATCTGGTTCTTCTTACAGAATGTACTGTAAAATTTTGGTTGCATTTATACACATTGAAATGTTTTTGCTCAAACTCTGATCAAATACGTTGATTAAATTAAAGATTGGATATGGTAGAACTTCATTCAGTTAAATGAATACAAAATTGAAATAATAGTTTTTGGAACCAAAGATGAAATTAAAAGTCAGTGATCAGCTACAGACGGCTACATTAAAAACTAATAACAAAGTCATTAACTTTGGTGTCGTTCTGGGCTCAGATCTGAACTTCAGCATCACATTAAGACACTTGTAAAGTTGGCTTTTATCACATAAAGAACATATAGAGGATTAAAAGACTGGTGTCCCAGTAGATATAAAAAAAAACTTGTCAGCACATTTATCTTTAGTAGACTAGACTATTGTAACGCTGTCCTTACTGGTTTCCCTAAAAGGTCCACCAGACAGCTGCAGTTAGTCCAGAACGCTGCTGCTCCAGTCCTCACTAAGACCAAGAAAGTGGATAATATAACTCTAGTTCTCAAATCTTTACACTGGCTTCCTGTTGGTCTTCAAAATTCCGCTGTCCGTTTATAAAACACTGAATGGTTTAGGACCAAGATACATTCAGGATCTTGTAGTTTGTTATGAACCCTCAGGTCAACAGGATCAGGTCTACTTTCTGTTCTCAGAGTGGGAACCAAACACGGAGAAGCAACAATTAGTTTTTATGCTACACACATGTGGAACAAACAACCAGAAAACTGCAGGTCTGCTGGAACTCTCAGCTATTTTAAATCAAGATACATTTCTTTTCTTTACAGGGTTTTACCTACCTACAAAGTTAATTCCAATCAACTTTGTAGGTTTTGTAAGTATTTTTAATTCAAAACATTTTTCCCCTCTCTTTTTATTGAATAACTTCTTCTTTTAAATATTTTCATTATTTTTAATGTTCTCTGCACCCCGCTGTATTGCTATAATGTTTTTATGTAAATGACTTTGATATTCTTGTACATGAAATGTGCTATACAAATAAATTTGTTTTGCATGTTTTTAACTAATTTCACTTAAAGCAGCAAACTAAGTTTTGCGGAACACCTGCAACAGTGACCCCTGTGGCAAAGTAGCATAAGTTTAAGTAATTCCAACATTTTTTTATAAAAAAAAGTTACTTTTACTATTTTCAATTTAATTTGATTCCCATTGGGGACACTGGTAAAAGTCAGTTATTGTAAAAGTGGTAAATCATTAAATGTGGCACTATGGGGAATTTTTTTTTTTTTTTTTTTACAATGGTTTTAAAATGTTCACAAACAAACAAACAAATCAGAAAGAAAAAATAATATGGGTATAAGTCAGATATTATCAGACATTATGGCATATCACTTAAAATTGATGCCTTTCAAGAACGTGATAGCAATATGCATTCTACGCATTCAACTTTGCTGCCGTGGGTGTGATCACTTAGCCTCTCTGAATATGATGCGTGCTTTAGTCAGGCTAAAATTGATACTGATATAGTGTAAGGCTCATGTATAATTTTCATTTTTATCTCCAAGAACTGAAAAGACACAACAACAAAATAATTAAAAAAAAAGTTGTTATCCATACAGAGTCCCTGCAGATGTTTTCCAACAACTAACATAGATTGACACGCTCCCTGACTTTTCCTTCCAGAACTTTTACATCTACCTGATACAAAACCTATCGTTACACAGCAGAAAGAAAAAACGTTTTTAAAAGCACAGATGTTTATCACTATATCACAGCAGGCTGGGTCATTAACTTGAAAATATGGTATCTCAAGGACAAGAATCTTTTGTTGCTGTCAACTGATATCAAAGTATAGTTAAAAAATATTTCTGTAGCAAGATTTCCATATCCAATACTAATCAAGAATACCTTGTTACACAAGGTCTCTAATCAGATTCACTTTGATTACTTCATTTTCTGAAAAATATTTACAAGACATCACACCCAGCAATGTCTATGCTAGCTCTGGTAGTTAGCAGCAAACATTAACAGCAAACAGTCTC
>JBAMHX010000015.1:15925396-15939111 GCA_037177515.1 Pseudomugil tenellus
ATATATAATATAAACATGTATAAACATGTAGATGTCATCAGCATTGCTCTGCATTAATGTTATGTATTTATGTAGCTATTGTATTTGTTAGGTATTTTTCAAAAGCAAATTACAATGCTCTCTGTCAACTTTTTTTGTCTGTTTTTTTTGTCTATTATGCCAGACATTTGAAATGATTCCCTTTTGAATATCTTTAATCAAAATTCCTGAGAAATCTGTGTATTTTCTGGGGGGAAATGGTGAAATAGAAAGCTTGCCAGGTGTAGCAACAGTAAACATGCAACAAGCAAGCTTAGTGAAGGGTCAGTTGAATGTTCATAAACATGGTGATTCTTATTATTCCACTAATTTTGTGAGAGACAACAGTGAAATTGTTACATTTCTTGAAGTAAAATATGAACATATTTTTTCTTAGCTACAGATAGTTTTGAATGGTCAGCATTGGAAAGCTTTGGTGATGAGGTAAGCTTGCGATGGACTTTAATCTCTTTACCCGCTTTAAAATAGCCTGTTTTGGTTTGAAGGGGTGGGGGTGGGTTAGTTGAATTTCCTATTCTTCCCAAAGCATAATGAGAGCAAGTTAAGCCCATATGGTTTTATTATTATGTGTTCTGCTGGCCTAGAATGATATAAGGCAGAACTTTAAAACGACTTCAAAATAAATTTAAACAGGAATTACTATACCCTTCTGTATAACAGCACTCTAGCTACTTCTGTAATATTGTGGCCCCCAAGCTTAAAACCTACAGACCACACTCCAATGTAATAATAGCCTGTTAACAAGGTCAGAGTTAGCTGACTTAGTTTAATCTGTAGCTCCTCTGTTTAAACACAATAGGAAAGAAATAAAAAGTAGTTTATGCTGCTAGACCAATGTAATACCCATAACTGTCTTATAAAGGCTTAATGTCAGAAGGCTTTAGGCGAAGTGTCACTAGAATAACACTGATCAGCCTTGAGCTTGGGAATTAGACACAGCAAATCTTTGCACATAAAGTGGCAACTGGGATAGTTTAGAAGGATGCAGGTGGGCTGTAACTTTAACAAAACATTTTTAAGGGCGTTTTTAGAATAATTTAAAGTCTTGAAACGATTGCATACAAACACAAAGTGCTACAGTGTACTGCTGCACAAATTATTTTAAAGTGAAAATTTTGATGGTCATTTACAGCATCAGAGTCATATTCATGTTGTAAACAACTACTTCCTCACATTGTGGCCTGTTTCTAGTCAAACACATGTGAATGAATTACAGTAGGTAATGACTAAAACTGCTAAACTGTTAATCCTGCTTCGCTGGGAGCAGTCAACATTATCTGGCTGGTGTTGATGAGATGAGTAGAAACACCATGTAATTCATATAAATTCTGTCATATTTTTCAAAACAAATAGGAAAAATCTATTTTTAAAAAAGCTCTTATGCATGGATAGATGCTAGTTCTGATCAATAAAGTTTTCAGAGGGATGGTGCATTTTAGTTTGAGGCAAGGTTGCAGCGTAGTGCTATGTGGGATCTGTATAGAAATGCAGATATTAGGACACGATGCACCCACAATTTGGAAGGGCCTTTTTGGTACCATGCACCTGAGATTTATTGATCAGATCTGAATCATGTGATTAAGTGAGGGTGTCGGTAAAAACATAAGTCAAGGTCAGTCAACAGCACAAAGCCCAATCCTGTCTATCTTTTGTATTCAATCAAGCGTCACTGGTATTCCACTGGGAACCTATGTGCCCTCAGCATATGGAAACTAAGAGCCCTTAGTTCAATTATACAAGCCCATTGAGCTTCAGAATATTGACATATTTCTGTATTCTGAAAATGTCATGGATAACGATCAACTAGTTCACCAGAAAAAGCTTTCATATAAACCAAGGTTTGGAGGCAAGATGGAGACTATATTGAATTTGCAGCCTTGCTATAAGGTCAAGCTACTTGCATATACTGCAGGTAGGTTTGAGCTTTTGTTTTTTTGTCATCTGTGGCAGTGCCTATCACACATCATTTGCCACACATAGTGTTTACAAAAATAATATGTCTCATATTGTGAGCCAGGTGTTTGCAAAGGTGGTGATAAGTGGGTTGAGTAGTTACAGAACAGATTTAGTTATGCTCACTGATCACTATTAATTTACATTATCGCCATCTGGTTGCACATAGACTTTACCCATACATAAAATAAACTGTAAAATACCTCAATATATTTGAGCTTGAGAAGAATCTGACTGCCATTCCCACCAAAAATGGCACTTCTTGTACTGCCTAACTTTTGTTTTGACAAACTTTATTGATACCTAAAAAAAAAACCCTTTTTAGCCACATTGATCTTTTATGTTGGACATTTTATTAGCTCTGTTTTTATGTATGAATAAGCACAGACAAATCTTATTTTGTCTAATCAGGTTACGGCTTGCTATTTTCAACAGTTCCATTAGAAAACTCCCATCCTCCCCCTCTCTGTCTCTCCCTTCACCTCCCACACTCTCTACCCCCCATCTGCCCTGACCTACATGGTAGTCACATGGCCCCGGCTCCCTGGCTTGGCATTTTATGGAAAATCTGCAGGAGATAAAGCCACAGGGTTTAAAGTGTTATCCCTGCCTGTCCTTTGAGAAGGGCTAAACACTGAATGAGGTGTTATTGCATCAATGCTGTTGGACACACACAGGCACCAAAGAGGATATCTTCCTCCCTCCTTCTTCCTCTCCCTCTCTCTCCTCAGTTTGATTGGATTTAGTAGGGTGTCACCACTGTGACTTTGGGGGATTTCTCTTTTCCTGTCACTGTCTTCTGCATTCTTGCTTGGGTTATGTACTTTACTTGTCCAGAAAATGGACTGTGATCTGCAGCTTACTGCTCAAGCTAGGGAGAGACAAGTGTCTCATGGTAGTTAAGATATCAAACAGCCACGTAGACTCTTCCTTGCCTGCGCTGCATCGCCTGCTTCCTCGCTGGTGCTGAGGGCTTAGTTTTGCATTGTGACCGAGTCCCCTTCACACTGTTGTCTGCCTGTAAATTTTCTGCTGCCCTTGCTATTCAGCCAATTATAGCAAAAGAGCTTTAGTGATTTTTTCCCCCCTTCTCTTCCTCATGGTGTATATTTATATATTTATTTAACAAGCAAATGACAAGCATTGCTGAAGGTTAAAAAAAATGCTGAATTTCACCGTGCATATAATGTCAATTTTTTCTATAGCTGGGCTAATCAATAGACGGCAGCCTAATCTTGTGCAGAGTAAATACACACACATCAGACTAATATAGGTTTCTCGCCTGTTGCATTTCAATGTGAAGGCTTTTTTTTTCCTGCTGTTACTTCTAATGTTGAATGTTTAAGTTTCTCAAAAAATAAAAAATAAAAATATTTGGATTTTAGAGCAATTTCCTTTCATCTACATTTAAAATGTATTAAGTTAATTTTGGTGTTTTTGTCTTGAATTTATTTCCATACTAGTTTCTTGTTATGGACCTTCCCTGACACATAATTATTGCTTCAAACATAGTGACTTTGCGAGTGTGAGTACAGACAAATTATTTTAGCTTAACTAGAGTTTGCAGGTCAGATGGTTGGTCCCTCTGCACCTATTTTAGCTTTTATGCTGTCAGCATCTTCACTGTCCTCCTGACATTAATCTGCTCTGTTCCATACTGTCAACCTTAGTACTCGTGGCTATATATTCAGTAATTGGTTTAGAAGCCTTAACTCCATCAACACAATAATGTGTGTTGTGTTTCACTGCATACACCATATGCTTTTCCACAAGTAAATTTTATGAGTTATTTAGTTTCTTTTGAGCTAAGTACATTATGTTTGAGGCCATAATTGTTTGGGGCCACAGAATGACTATCAATGCAATGTCAAATGTAATGCTGAGCCACAAAGCAGTAAAGGAATGCATCCAGAGTGCTCTGCCATGTTGCATTCTGGTGCTAAAATGACCAGAGCAAATATCTTCCTAAAATACTGGATAAGATAAGGCAGTGAGGACCGCTTTGCGTCACTGCGGTGATTGGTTGTAGTGTTGCTGTAGCTATATTTGACAGGGCAAGTGCAGACTTCCACCAGTCCCTCTGCAACGACAAAAAGGAACATCACATACATTTTATTGTTCTATCTCTCATAAAAACAAAACCAGAAGTTACACAAGTGATAATTGTGCATAAAAGCAGTGACACCACAAAATGCACAATGTTCCAAAACAAGAGAGCAGAAGAATAAAAGGCTCTTTCCACCAGTGTGAAGTCAGCCACGCCTAGTAGTGGGAACGGAAAGCAAAACTGCTTAATGTGACAAAATAAAGACAGAAACACTCCAAGGGAAAGTTAGAATTAGGATCCTGAAAGATTTATGCCTCCATTTTATTTATAATTTGTTTTCTTTTCCTTATTGGAATCGAGTTGCAACTGAATATTTGATGAACAGCCTAGAAGTAAGGATGTTATGTCAGCCAGGAAACAAAGAGAAACAACCAAGAAATGTATTTTGCAAAGTTTGCGCTTTGGAATAAACTAACATGCTTTTGCTTTCATAAGTGGCTTGTTAATTGAATGAGGAGGGAGTTTGCTATCTGCAGGTTGTGCTGAGCCCTGGCGAGGCTAGCTGCGCCTTTCCGTATGCACTGCGCTGCTGGGTGTTCTGTGCTGGGTACTCTCCATGCACAGAACACCATCTGCATTTTGCTGTTAACGCGCCTTCATATCCAAGGGAGGATTAGGAGAAAATCCCCAGGTTTTTTTCAACCAGTTGACAAATATCAGATTTGTCTCTAAAAAATTAGCTCCATCTATATCTTCCACCATATGACACACAAAAAAGATTATCTTTAATACCCAGCCAGCTTGAGTGTGGAAAAAGCAGATTAAAGTTTCAGTTTGGTCATATTTGCGCAGCCACTTCAAGTACAACACTGCCCGTATCAGACAGTGCAGAGACTTCTCACAAAGAGTCCTACCCCCTCATGTACACCCACTTCTACCCCCAAGCTTTACCTTCCAGAAACAACTTGTCTGCCTTGAAACAATTGGACATCATACTTAAATAATTCATCATTTCTCAGTCAGTCTTTCTCTTCTACGTGTCCTTTAAGCAGACAGATTGAGCTGCCGAAGGGGCTAAAGTGAATAACAGCAGCAGGTGCCTTTTCAGATGAAGCTTTGTAGTCTGCAGAGGGTGCTGAGCTGTTATTTTAGCAGCCCACTGGTGAGGAGCAGGGGGTGGCTGGGAAATGGACCTGACCCGAGACCCCTAAGCTGTCCTATTAGCAGTCTTTTTACTCAAGTGAACATTACTAGCAGCAGCAGATTCAGTTGCATTTAGACAGCAAAGATATAACAAAATAGAAATACAGCTACAGTCACCTGTAAAGTAAAAGAACCCAAAACGTTGCTGCAATCTTCTGTGGAGAGTTTCAGAAACGTACTTCCTAAAAATAAGCTTCTCTGACCCTGAAGAAGGTCATTTGTGTCTGTCGTGACAGATTGTAAGGCTGGACATGCATGATTATTACCCATCAGCATGCTTCAGAGGGATTTAAACATACGAGTACTGTAAGATGTGCTTTAAGCCTCTGCTAAGTCAGTGTGTTCTTCCTGACCATTTCATTATCAAACACATAATCGTCATCTGCAGAGGACAGAACCCAAGGCCTAAGGCCCTACCTGGTGTCCTGGATGTCAACTTCCCTGCTTCCGCTCAAGACCACTGCCCCACCCAGAGGTTGCTTTATGAACACAGGAGCCCCATAAATGAAATTAAGGTGTCAATTAGTCAATTATGGCATAATAACTCTGAGGGCAGACATTTAGAGACAAAGAGAACCTCAGCTAAGTTCATTTCCTCCAGCCCAGGAGCCTAGCACTTGGCACACGTCACTCCCCACCCAGACTCGCTGAATAAGGGCCCCAGTGCTCTCCCTAATGTTATTTTCCCCTGGATATCTTTTTTGATCAACAATTTCCTTTCATGGGTTTGTTTTTCAGATGCAGGGATGCACTTTTTCTCTCCCCAATTTGGCTAGGGAGAATTTTATAATTTAGTAATTAAAATCTTTGTTAGGCTTTAGAAATTGCAGCTTATTGAATTTAATGGGAAGATGAATTTCAATTTTATTTGATTAGCAGGACCCCTGGCATAGGTATTTATGGAAAAAACTCTACAAAAATATGCTGTGTGGGCTATGATGGCATAATAGAATTACACATAATCGGATTTTACCATTGTGAATTTCACTCTAATTTCACTATAATTTTCCATTAGATAGCTGGTTTACAAATATTTGCTCATCTGCGATGGGAAAGGCTATCTGTCTAAAATGATTACCGAGCGAGCCTTCAGAAATACATCCCCTTTTTTCTCCTCCCTTTTAAAACCAGATTGCGAGGGATCAAAATTAGGAAGATTGCATTATGGATGTCTGCATCCGGGAGAGCAATGGGGGAGATATGATGATTACAGCCGGGGGATGAAAGCAGTGTCAAGAAAAATGTATGACCGAAAAACATAGGCCTGCTCTATCTACAAAATCTCTGCTCTCAGCACACTGCAGTCTTGCAACCTGCTGTATCATGATTCATGACCTATCAACAGTATAGCACAAGAAAGAAAGCTCGCTAACGTACAAGTATCTCTTAGGCTTCATTTAAAATCTATGTTAATTACTTTGCAATATTTATCAGTAATGAGATAGCGTTAGCATGCAGTGCATACAGAATACAGCCATGTAGTAATTAAAGGAATCAAATGAGCTACTGAAGAACAGTCGTAATGCGTGATGCAAACAATCAGCTCCAAAATATGGTGTTTTGCTGTCATCATTATCCTGACTATATTTGTATGTAAGTTTAATATTCATCTTCTTCTCTTCTTAAAAATAAATATATAATGAAATATAAGCAGACGTGAGAGGGAATAAGATTCCACATCACAGACATCAACACGAGGGTGAACTCTTGTTGAGGCCCACTTTATAAGCCCCTGCTCCAGAATTAAGCTTTTACATGTTCAATTTCCTGCCAATTTCACACAGCATGACAGTGAATATCAACAATAAACTGGATGCAGGAAAACAAAAACTATTTTGATTTGTTATCTTTAAAGTCAGGCGGTGTAGGACTGACTGGTTAATGCTGCTTGCTTAACCTCATGTCACACATGCGTACACACCACCTGTACTGGAGCAGACCTCCACCCCATGCCATCTCACACCCACTCCATCCCATTTGCTCACTCGCTCCTTACCCCGAACTGCCAGAGACGACAAGAGGGGTTCAAAAACACAATCTGACTTTCGGCAAAGGTCAGATTTCTCACTCGGCATGTCTCTGGGCTTTGGGCACAAAAGCCACTGAATTCACATCTTTCAACTGGGCCATAGCTTTTGTCCTGGGGAATGGAGGGCTCGGAGTGGGCCCTGCAACTGACCAGCCCCTCCTGGAGTGCACTGTTAGGGGCAGCCAAACGTCTGGCCCAACGGCCCTTTGACTGATGTACCCCTACCATGTCACATGCACAGCAGCGTGTGCACGCACTCACATGCATACACACTCCACCTTGCTCTCAACATTCCCCCACATGCACCATACAATACCCTCGGACCACATCAAACGAAAAGCCCCACAGCTCCTTTTGAAAAGTAATGGTTTCACCCTCAAAGATGGCAGCTCGAGGGCCAGAGGGCTGTAATGCATGGACGACAAACTCCTCCCTCCTGTGCACATTGTTGTATGAAAACAATTCACCCATGCATAGCAGAATGTTCCACCATACCATGTTTGTAGATACAATGGAAATTTTTATTGGTGATATTTTTCAGTTACATCTTTTATCCTTTTTTTTTTTTACTGTCGTAATAATGTTTCACAACTTTTGCAACACATTTCAGGGAATAGGTAAGGTTGATAAACATGTTACCACTGCGGCAGGGAGGATTTAACTTAAGTTTTACCTTACTGATCCACATGGGTGTTAGGACTTACTAAATCACACTAATCCACCTCCAGAAATTTGCTGCTTGTACTTTATGTGAAGGGTAAAAAATAGAGCTGACAGTTAACAAAAGATTTTATTCAGCACTTTTGTCACAGGATGACGTGCTAGTTTTGAGATTATAGGCAAAACAATTAAGAGTATAACATACCTTTTGAAAAAAAGTGAAGTATTATTTACAGTACAATGTTACAAAAAAGGGTGGAACCTGACAGAAACTCTTTTAAGGACATATTCCTTTATGTGGGTAAGGAAGGAGGTGACAAATGTTTTTTTTCTGTATTAACTAGAATGAGTCATCATAATTTCAGAATCAACCAAAACCTGTTTTATGTACATACTTTGCTCTCCTTTGACAGCACTCAGGAACCGAAGCCAGGACAATGTATCTTTGCATGATGGTTCACAGCCATAAAGTTTATCATTTCCTCTTTTCACAAACCAGTAAATGTTAGTTATAAAAGACCTTTATCAGAAAAATAAAACTGCTGTTGAAAACAGGAATATCCAGTTACCTTTGAAACTTTAGACTTTCTTGTTTTGTTGTGTCACTTTGTAAATTGTACATTCTTGACTAAGAGTCATGTTTACAGTACATGGGCATTATGTACAAATGGTCCAGAGGCACTTTGCATGCCACTGCGGAAGAAACTGCCAGGCAAATAAGGGGTTTGTCTTATAAAGTATTCATTGTCACCTGGTAACGGCCATCGTTTATCATTTCACCTGAAATTACAATGAAAACTGATAGCTTATCAGAGGGAGGGAAGGAGAAAGACTGCACTCTATGGGAGAGGAGCAAAGAGAGCAAACTACATAGCACTGAAACAGAGAAGATATCTGTTGTGGAGGAGAAACGAGTTATTTGCTTCAGGCTGAAGTGCAGAGGAAATATTTCTCCATGAAGAGAATTACCTAAAAAATAAGTCAAATGATCCTTTAAGTCATTATGATTTGTTCTGTACAAAATAAGGAAATATAAGCACATTGATATAATTTTAATTATTACCCTAAAAGCTGCAAATCAATAAAAATACAACATATTCTAATAAACATGTAATATTTTCCCTCACATAACAACCCCTTTTTTAAATTTTTTTTATTGCAAAGTGTACTTCTTCCCTCATTTGAATAGAGGCAGAGGAGGCTCCACCCCAAGAGAGTTGAAAGGCTAGAAGACCACAAAGATGGAAAGGCCAGCCCACTGAGGGAGGGAGAAAAAAAACTGCTCCGGTTCCTATGCCATAATTTCCTATCAGCCTATTCAGACAACATCACCAACAGCTTGGTCTGTGTGTGTGTCTCTGTGTGTGTATGGGAACAGAGCAGAGAGAGCAGCACAGAGAGAGAGAGAGAGCGAGCAAGAGAGCGAGCAGCGAAGGGGGAGGCTCCATATTCTTTTACCTACACCCCCAGCCCTCCGCCCCCCCATCTCGTCAAACCACAGGAAGGAGGGGCCAGACCCTAAGCTGCCAATCAAATCCACTCGTGGCAGCCGGCATTATCTCAGCAACAAACTATTGACAGATTACATGTCAAGGAGTTTAGTGCTTGATTGAAGGAAGCCTTTTTTTTTAATCTAGTTACTTTTCCGCTTTATTCCCCCCCTCCACCAGCCAGCATTCGAATGACTTTCTAACAGAGTTGAGTAATATTATGAAAGTTACATGTCTGAGAGGATTTAACTTCGACTTCCCTGAATATGGTGAGTACTCTTCTTATTTTCAGTCTTTGTCAGATGTCTTTTATTAGCCGACAGTTTAAGGTTTGTCTTTATCTCTGAGTAAATATACAGAGAGAAGGGAAGTTGTTCATGATTAAACTATGTGCCAGTGCGTATGTATACCCAAGTGTTGCGACACCCTTATTTATAGCTGTTTGACAATGCCCAAAGGTGACTACAATATCACATATGATTGGCAATTTCTCCAGCTCCTAACGCTGTGTTTCATGCAGCACATGCGAAGAAAGTTCTCAACGCAAGTTTCATTTTCTTTTGTCAGAGTACATTTTTATTCTTAGACCAACACAGCTCCCATCTGACTTGTTTTCTGTTTGTTAGTTTTTTTTTTTTTAAATTACTATCATTTAGTGCTTTCGTTTTAATGTTTAACTCTCGAGAAATACATGTACTGGTTTTGAGCCACAGAGGCACTGGCAATACCATAAGGGCAGCCTGAATGGCCTAAGGGTTTGTTGCCAAGGGGACAAAGCAAACAAACTTGTGTTGCTTATGTTGTCACACATGTAAAGGGAACAGGAACACCTTTCAGGTACCTCTCATTAGTGGATATACAATACACAGGTGGTATAATAAAATCCTAACCACACTCATGACTCAAATTTATAACAATTTAGGTAAAATTATTATAAAAAAGAATTATAACTCATGTGAAAATGCCCCTCTGAGGCAGCTTATTTAGATTTTTTTAAAAACTCACATTTTCCAGGGTTGTAATAGTCATTGTGTGTGTACTTTTAGAAGGATAAACTCGTCCTGTTGTAACTGGATTATACCTTTTGAGCGTCACTCTTATCACCACTTTACTTGCGACTACAGTTTTGTCTGTGAGCTTTAAAATAAGTCATATTTTATGCTCACATCTCTGTGTTGTGTGAACTGTGTGCATGTGTGTGTTTTCTACAGAGGTGTCTTCCTTTTATAATGTGTGTGTGTGTGTCTGTTAATCCTCCCCTTATATGTCATCACCACTCTATCATTCCTAAAACATGATAATGGAAGATTGAGATTTTCTCTTCTTTTTGTGGCCTCTGTTTCACAGATCAGTTTTATCTGCCTTATTTTTGAAATGCCTCATTTTAAACTTTTACCTTTTAGCAGAGGCTGTGGTGTTTTTGAATGGGATATTTTTAATTTTTTAATTCTTTTTTTATTTTTAATTTCATTAAAGAGTTTTAAATTACAGAAAGATCGGCTATAAAAATATATATTTAACATTTGAAATATTTAGAAAGCGATATGTATTTCTTACTTGAGGCAAGTTTTACACCAGGCTGTTTTTCTTAATATGTTTATTTTTCATTTACGTATTCTCTTTAGATTTGATCTATTTGTTCTTCGGTTGCTCTTTATTGCAGTTTTGCATTCTGGACACTGTCACCTTAACTTTTGTCCTATTTAATAAAACTGTAGAGAGGAGACATTATAGCAGATCACAGGGTTTGACAAACACACGTGACAGACAGAAATGAGGGTTCGCATGGCTGGTAATTTAACATGTCCTGCATTATCTTTTAAATAACAACAAACAAGTTCAACTGTTATCCTGACACACCCAATTTCAAACTTTTCCTCAGCTTGGAAAATGTTTTTCTCCTCCCTTATGAGTCATAATGTTGATTACCTTCTCCTTCACTAAGTTGTCTCATTAACCCTTTGCGGACCTCTCCATCGTTTACGGCTCTCTACAAAACCTGGATGAAATGAGGGAGAAAAACAAGCCCAGGTCTCAAGGCCCTCAATAACCTTTTATCACAATTTGGCAATAACCTGAATCAATTTGATGTCTTAAGCAATAAAATATGCTGTTGCACTCCTCTTTCTGCTGCTCCTTGGATGACAGTAAATTTACATTTTTTAATTAAACTAGTCGGAATTTTTATTAGGGGGCTGGGCTATGCTAATGGAAATGTTGTGTACAGCAGATTAACAGAGTTTTGAAATAAATTTAACAGGGAGACATTTGGAGGGGAAAAATGTGAGTCATTGTCTTTAACCTCTTTCATGCCGATTTCTCCTGGGGGATCCTTGTATTTTAAGGAGCCTTGTCAGGGAAGAGTGCTTCTCAGCAACGAGGTGATTAGTATCGCCTTGTCAACCGAGGAAAAACACTCACATTCGTAGGATTTATTTATTTAAGACCTTGTTCAAATTATAACAAAATATATTACTTTTATTATCACTAGCATTTCCATTTAATAAAATAAAACAAAATTATTTATTTGATTAGAATAATATATGTATAGAAAAAAATGTTGCATTTGTATTTCTGTTGCTTTAATTTGTTTTTGATTTTTTTTTTTAAAAAAAGAAAAATGTATAAAGTAATATTTTTAAAAATGCTCATGATCAAGCAATTGTTTTAAATTCTTTCATCTTAATTCTTTTAATGTCTTTGAATTTAGTTTTCCTATTTTTGAAAGTGTCAAATGCAGTTAATGGCAGCAGACATGTTAGTGTAGTTTTATGGGCCGCTCTCAGTATGTGATTGATGTTACGCGAGGTTTCGTGTGTGTGTGTGTGTGTGTGTTGTGCCTGGTTTTAACAGAGTGGTAGGGGTCGGAAAGGGGGAGACACAGACAGCAGACAAGGGCAGGGAAGTGTGTGTGTGTGTGTTTGTATGATGATTGGGAGAGTAAAGAAAAAGAGAGGGACAGCTGAGTCCTGATGGAGCATGTGTCCCATCATCAGCCACAAACGATCCAACACCATAATTACCTTAACCCCCATCTTTTAATACCCAAATGGCACCAACAGGCCTTTTCTTTCTTTTCTTCCTCTCTCTCTCTTTATTTTATTTTTTACCGCCAGGAAGAGGAAACATCAGAGATCAAATGATCAAATAAACTCCAGATGCACGTGGGCTGCCATGCATCTTGCCGCAGAGGCCAAAGTGTTCAGGGCTACTTGATATGGGCCAGGAGCGAGGCAAGTGGCATCACCACCCCCTTTCTTCACTCCTGTGCACTCATGCAATGGCCAGCACCTAATTAAAACCTCAAAGCTCCCGTCACCAATCTGGAGTAATGGCCTAATTAATACTTGGTGAAGAAATATTCCAGAATGATAAACATGTTGCACCCTGGCTTTTAGCTTCTTTTATTATCTAAAATATGACCGCTCAAACTTTTGTTAATATACACTATGTGGATTTGTTAATTTGTCGCATTAAAAAAGTTAGAAATTATGCTATCAATTATAGATTACCTCTCGAAGAAGAAAAGCAAGGTTTGTAAAAGTTAAATATCTCATGATACAGATGAAAATCCCTGTGAAGCCAAGGTAAAGAAATCCTGCCTTTAATCTTACAGCTGACTTTCCCATGTCACGCACACTGAATCAAGAGAGAAGCTTCCAGTAACTTTTTTTTTTACTGTTCAAATTCTTAATCTTACATCTAAAATCGGAATTTAATGCAAAGACAGGAAGGAGAATAATCTCTGGTTGTTGATATGCTATATAAGGAGGGAAAAAGGGGAAATGAAGAGGTAATTAGCAGAAAGGAAGACTTTGTGTGTTTGTCTGAAAGCATAGTCTCAACTGGCCATGAATGAATTTGCATGCTTCGCTTATCGAAGCGCACTTATTAGGCCGGCTGAAAGAGAGATTAAGCCAGCACAAAATGTGGTGACTAATCCTTTTAAATGTGGCAGAGGGTCTTTAAGGTGTGGACCAGCCCGTGCGTTGGTTAGTGGGCATGGAATGTGACAGACTACTATATTCAGCTTAATGTGGAGAAAAGGAAGCACCAGGTTCACCATTTAATGACGAGGACAGTGATTGAAACGGGTAGTAAATGAATAGTTTATCTCCTGACCCTCTTATCTCTGGAATAAATACAGCAGGTGGGGTCAGACTGGTTTGAGATCACGGTGAAGCAGTTTGTGTTGTCCAGCAGCACCACCTTTTCCCTATTTTATTTATTTATTTATTTATTTATTTATTTATTTATTTATTTATTTATTTATTTATTTATTTATTTATTTATT
>JBAMHX010000015.1:15941961-15958125 GCA_037177515.1 Pseudomugil tenellus
CTCCCCCCCCATGAAGATATCTGAGGAAAAGGATATGATTGAGGAGATCATATTTGAGATTATTTTTCTCTTCTCATTTTTCACAATGATGTGATTATTGTTGAAAATACCAGAAAAGAAGACAGTTCTTTTCAGTGCAGTCTGTTTTTAACTAGCATTTACAAGTAAGCTTAAAGCAGCCATCCATATTATTGTCAGAGGCATTTGGTGTGTGATCATCAGCAAGTGCAGCAGCAAATAGAATTTCCCTCGTTTATGTGGCAACCAATCATTACTACTAATTGTCCTTGAGGCCATCTGTATAGAATGGCTCGTCCTCTATTGGTGTTGGAATGGTACTGGTCATGGATTTGCTTGTCCAATAATGATACTTAACTCCTCCGTAGTCAGCGCAACTTCAGTCACAACTGTAATAAAACATATGAAGGAGGTTTTCGCTCTAAATTAAACAGTAGCTTGAACAGCATCCTGGTTTTAAAGTGTTGCTAAGTTTCTTTCCCATGATGCCCCCGCCCTTCTCCTCCTTGCCCAAGTGTAATGTCCTCATATAACTTGCTTTAAGCAAAGCTCTCTGACAACCATATGAAACGTCTGGTGTTTTCATCTGGGAAAATAAGAGACTACGTTGGGCATATTTAGCCATGCGAGGATAGAGCAAACATGCAGGCTTGGATTAGAATCAGGCCTGTGTTGCCGTTCTAACCACAAATCATAAATGTCGGGGACACGGCGGTGGTGTTGTTTATGGAAGGATGCCACGCTGCGCCACTCAAGGGTGTTGCCTGTTTGCACTGATGCACCACCACTACTTACCGCCTCTTGCTTTAAAACAACTTCCGCATCCCACTCAGCCTCAGCCATTTTGTCCCGTCACCAAAACAGATCCCAAATGCTCACCACAGCTTAAACGGCAAGGGGGTTGTAGCTCAAAGCGGAGCCGTGGCTTCTTTAAGTCGCTTGTGGGACAGGAGATGGCGAGCTAGAGTTTTTTCCACTGGTAGATGGGTTTTTTCATCCCAACACAGGGACACTATCGCTCAAAACTGAAAAGCACTTATACATTATTGATGTTTTAATTTGTGCAAATGCCCAAGTCTTTGTTAAGTGATTATAGCGCTAGCGAGATAACAGGGGAGGTACTTTTCTATGAAACAAGAGCTTGCTTTGCGGGCCGCAGTGGGAAGCCTTTGGACTAAATCTAACAAGTCTGTGCAGAGAGAAGCAGGGGTTATAGTGGTGTTTGTTTGTGTGTGTGTGTGTTTGTGTGCATGTATGTGTGTTTGGGACGATTGAGAGGCTGACTCAAAAATATCAAGATAAAACAAATTCCACCGTTGATCTTTTGTCCTTATTTCAGCTACACCTCTTGTGTTTATGATGTTGGGTTTATAGGTCTTTTACATCCCTTATCAAAAAATATTTGATATAAATTCAATGGAACTGACCTTAAAAAGCCTCATGTGTAAATATGCCTTGTCGTACATTGACCTTGGGAAAAAAAATTCAAAGTTATAATGCTTGCAAAACAAGACAATAAAATAATATCCCAGAGAAAGGAGGGAGTTTGGGTAAATATAAAAGGGAAGGGAAGATATGCCGTTTTTCTTTCTTTTTTTTTATTGCAGTCAATAACTCAGAGCAAAGGTGATCAAGGATGGCATTTTTTTAGAACTCTGTAATTTATGTAATCACCTGTTACTGTTACCTTGCCAGATAAACAAGGATGGTCGGAAAAGTTGAAAGCTTTTCTTTGTAGCAAACTCAAGTATGAACTGAGATGAAAAGATTTTCTTACATATCCTAGTTGATCCAATCTCCAACTACATCTTAGATCATTGTCACCAGTACATAGAAACCTATATGCCCCCCCTCCGGAGTATGCCTGTGTCTGTGATGCTTGTCCAAATGCAGTCTCAGTTTGCCTGCTTCCACACCTGCAGTTAGCGTATGTGTAATCTGTAAATTACGCTGTGTTCATTTAGGACAGGCTGCATTAGCATGGGCTCTATGGATGTCAGCCCATGAGATAAGTGTCTTACTTTTTGGCTTTGGTTTTGGCATTAGTCATCCTCTTTTGTTCACTGGCTTTATTTTTTGCTTTATTCTTTTGGAAAATCTGCTTTAGTGTGTGGAACCAGGCTTTGCCTTCTGCTTTGAGGTCCCCGGTGGAGGTAAAACATGAGAGCATGTGTGTGCACATAGACACACATGCATGTGCGCTCAGTGGGCTCACAGGCTTCGCCAAGCATTTACTGCTTTATTAAGCTGTCTCATGAACCCACTAGCAGAACATGAGAATACAGGAAAAAAGAAAAGCCCATATTACTTCGATGATTTGATGTCATTTGTGCACTACAAAATACTAGGCTTTATTGTGTGTGCAGTGAGAAAGAGCAGGAGGGGGTGGGGGGGTCGGTGGAGTTGGCTTAGAAATTCAGAATTTCAATTAACGTACGTAATCTGAACCTGCCGGCTTTGATAGAAGCTTTCTTTCTTTCTTTTTTTTACTAAGAATACAGCAGCACTTGTAAAACATTAATTAAGCGGACTTGTTTTTTTTAAAGGATAGAGTAAAGTGTGCTTTATGCAGTCCCTTTTTTCTGAACAAAAGGCAGTTACCTCACACAGAGGACCGCTTCACCCAAACCATTTGGTAAAAAACGGCTGATTTCAATTGGAGGGGAAAAAACACAAAAGACAAAAAAGAAAAGCTATTGAGAGTGATGCTGTAAAAGAGATGATATCATATGAGAGCAGAGCTCTCTGCTGAAGAATAGAAATGTATCCGTGCTTCAGTGAAACCTAAGCTTGGTACAGGAAAACGAGCCCCTATTTTAATGACTTTCTACCTGACAGATGACTTTAGACCGCCTTTTGGATCACATTGCTTCGACTTTGTTTCTTACATCATCATATCATTGATTATTAATAGTTTATATTAATTGTTAATTCATGGTAATATGAGTTACTGCAGAATTACACAATTAAATGTATAAAGATGGCAAGAAAAAGTCTGAAAAATAAAAAGTTTCCCTACTTTCCTTGATGATGATGATGGTTTGTGGCAAAGCTGTGGTGTGATTGTCTGTACTGTCTGGAAGCCTTGATAAATTTCCACTCTTTTCTGCTAAAAACTGACCTGAATACTCTAAACTGTTGCTGACTAGCATTTAATGGGATTGCAACTTATTAACTTGCTTTAGTTTTATTTTCCTTGAATACATCATGATAAATAAAGATAGCAATAGATCACTTACAAAGTTCATAAGGAGATAATAAGTGAGATATAAAAACATGTGAAAGGTTATTTTTTTCACCTAGCATAGTTTATGGCTTTTGCTTCTTGGAAATTATAATAGAAAAAAGAGAGAAAAGGATAAAGTCCCTGTAGCTTATTTGCACAGTGTGCAGTATATGCATTTTCCACAGACTATTGTAAATCCTCTTGCAGTGGGTGATGAGTACACATACAGATGATACATTAAAACTGCCATAACTCGCACACCCAGCAAAGCTAAAAATCAATTGGAATGGATAGTTAAGCTGGCCCCTAAAAATCAATGAGCAATTCATGTCCTTGATCACAGAGTGTCATTCCTCTCAATGTTAGACGCTGATGAGGGCTGAACACACTCATGCATGCCCATGTTCAGCACAAACATACAGGAAACAAGTACATCCAGTCTTTGTGGTGATACAGTAAGTTTAGAGTGAATTTGATAGACAACTCAAGGACATGTTTATTTTTATGCACCTACACTCAATATCTCGGCTTTTTTGTGTTGTCATAACTCAATTTTATTTATTTTGCCATTTAGGAACTAACAAGCCCAATGTTCTTCTTTTTTTGCTTTAAAAGATGATTTAATAAACTTTAAATGAGCTTATTTTGCAAACTAAGGGATGAAAAAGTGTCAAAATTGCAAAGACATCCTATTATTATTTTTTTTTTCACCATGAAAAATGTTGCAATCTGTTGACATTGTACACCATGCCTGGAAAAAGGAGATGACCTTATAGGTTTTAAATGGGGTAAATGTATAGAAATGCCTATACAAGCACACCCAGGGTGGGCTTTTATGTAGGAAGAAAAAGGCAACAAGATTAGCCAGATGAAGAGGATGAAAATTCAGTTTCAAAATAGTAATTTTGCCCTTATTAATGCCATTAGTGTAACAGTCACAATAGATCAAATCATCCGATGACCGAAGCAACTCCCCTGTCTCCGTGCTATGACGGGATCATGTCGGGAACAATTTAAGCATTTTGTGTTGATGAGTGAAGTTTCGAATGCTGTAGTGTCCTGCAAACTGCCCTTAAATTATGCACATATAAAAGCTATTCTTTTATATGCTTTCCTTTTCCTTATTTTTCTATCTCTCTTTTTTTATGGCTCAGCTCTTTGAATAGATTTATTTAGATTTTAGTGGTTTTGAACATTAATTACTGATCGCTACCTTTTATTTGGACCACATAACAATAGAAGGGGCTGTTTTGTTGGAATCTGTACTATGTCTAACCCTGGTTTAGAAAGTGGCACAGAGACAGTAGGTTTTGCTCTTGGGCTATTTGCTGCTTTGAGGGCATTCTTGTCACTCACACTTTGTGTCCCTCTGTTACCAATTATAGATGCACTGACCAATTCAAAGAAATATCCCAGCAGAAATTCTGTCCATGCAGCACTGAATTCATAGCTTCAAAACTGGACCTTTTCCCCAAACAAAGTTCCCTTTATCTGTCCTTATAGTGTCTGGGGCATCAGTTATGAGTTAGCAGTTGCTTGACCTTAACAGGTGGTCCTCTTTTATGATCTGTTACTCTGGTAACATATGAAAGCTTCATTCAGCCCGCAGCTAAATACCTCAGATTTGGGGAGAAGACTTTTGAAACAGTTGTCGCCTGTCAGGATAGGCAGAAAGACCAAGTGGAACAGTTAGAAAGATCGGCAGAACAGTTGCTTGTCTCCTCTTCGAGGTGAGAAATTTTCCAGCAGCTGTCACTCGACCTCTTTACCTCATGTTTTTTTGGATGGGGTATTCCCCCCCACCACCCTCATTTCCAATAAAGCAGAAATGAATGCAACTGTAGGGGGGAGGGCAACTCCTGCATTGTGTCGTGTCACTCAAAATCTCACTCGTGTGTGTCCTCCTCTCCATGTTTCATCAGCTGCCAATCATCTGATGCACGTGAAACGACACCATTGGAAGAGTTATCATTCTTGTGGCTTGACTGCCTTCACATCAACTTTCCATTGAACATTTTTATCACTAAACACTTTTTTCCAATTGGCCATGTGAGGAAACAAAATGTTTGCTTCCGTTGTTCTCACTCATCTCCACTGCTCTGTGCTTCTCTTTTCCATTACCTCTTCCTTTCCCTGTCTCCTCCCTCCGCCCCCCCACTCAATCCATCTGCATCATGTCGATCTGTCAGACTGCCAGTGTCTGTTCCAATTAGATTCCACTTAATACACGTAACCTCGATTAACACGCAATCAAGCCCAGATAAATCACGTCCTTTAAGTCCTCCCTCTGCCTCTCCTGCGTTGCTTTGCATCACTCAGTTTCTCCCAACAAGCTTTCTGTACCACAGTCGTCGGTCATAATGTATAACTCGCAGAGTGACTACAGGAGCAGGTAAACCTGTTCTTAAAGGTGACACTTTGCAGAGCAGACATGGAGATTTCACCTTTAACCAAATTCTCTGTCTTAGTGTATGTTTCTGCTTTGTGTTTTCAGCACACGCTTGTGTTGCCCTTCTCACCCCCTAAAAACGAAGGTGTCTTAATTACATCTTTGGTTAAAACGCTACAAAAGACACCCTGACTTTTTTCTACATTGTGGGAGGTTGTGTAGTCTATTGTCTCTGTGACCTTTTTAGCTAGCGGACAATTGGTTTGACTAGATTACAAATTAAGACACAGCACCAGCCACTTAGAAAGCAAGTCAGTTAGAGAGCAGCTCTATTACTACCAGCCTGTGAAAGCCACTGGGCCATTCATTTTAAGCATCAGTTAAACAGCCTCAGAATCAGGCATCACATGCGTGTTGTTCCATATCTATAATATATAAAGTTACATTTGCTTTAATGATTCCGGCAATGACACAGTGAGTCTTTGCCAGTGGCAGAAAGGGAAGAACACACAAAGCTACTACAGAGGATTTATAGATGATAATTATTCTTTTAACAAAGTTAATAATTAACACTGTTTATGCTAATAGGAGGAGAAAGGACTGTTGAATTACCAAACAGCAAAAACCACTAAAAATACAAACCAAATGAAAACAACCCGGGGCGCTGAAAAAGCACACACAGCACTCTTGGGGTCTACTTTTATTAATCGCAGCTAAAAGTGCTAACATTGACATGTTGAACAGATTAGCGTCTTTAATAACAGGGCGGGTCAACATGGCCTCTGCTGCTGATCCATGAGGATATCCTGTCAGGAGGCAGATAACCTGTGTGTTTCATATGCTGACCCTTGCCTCTAAGGGGTTAACTCCTGTACTGAAGATATAGTAAATCTTCTTATTAGAAATGCAGTCTTCATTTTCTTCTATACCAGTTTTTAATATCTCCCCACATTTAGAAAGATCTAGTTAATGTGCTTGTTACTAGTTTTGCAGCCATGTTGTGCTCATAAGTAGAAGCAGTCACAGGTCTGGTTTTGTTTCAAGCAGCAACAGCTTGTGTCAAACACATTCAGGCTGCTGCTGTGCTGCATTAATGCTTTTAAATATCTCAATGCTAGTTGGAGCTGACAAGGCCTGTCGGTCTGCTGTGTGCAAATAGGGCTAGGATTTAAAATAAATTAAGCTATGAGAAAGGCTCACGTTGATCCATTTCTTATCCCCTCCACTACCTTGTCAACACCAAGCCCTTTCATAATGTGCACACAGGTTAAGGGACGAGCATTGCTTATGGACACTGTTGCCAACATGTTTGAATTAGTTGTAATTTAAGCTACACATATCATACTGTTAATGCATTTTCTGCAAAATTAATTGAAAAGTTATGCAAATTGATTACAAACAAAATTAGTATTTAGTAATACTAATTTTGACCCCGTCCCTGATCTTTTCCCTTTATCAACCTATTCCACAGCCACAACGTTGCTCTGTCTCTTTAAATGGGGTGACAGTTTTGACCATAAGTTGAGCTATTTTCTTTTCCCCTCCCCTGAGAAAAAAAGGGGGGGAATAACACTGATGAGGTTTAACAGCTCCAGCCAGGCGATGGGCAAATATAATAAGTGTTTTCGTATACTTCACCAATGATTATCTCATCTGGGCATTTTGGGTGAATGTGGTGGATTTAGAGGCTCGTCTCCCATTGTGCTGACATCACCCTTTCACAAACCGAATTAAATCAAGGCTAGAATCATTTGAAACTCTCCCAGAGTCTGTCAAATGAGAGTCTGGGAAAATTGTAAGGGTTGTGTATATGCATGTGTGTGTGTGTGTGTGTGTGTGTGTATGTGGTTTTGAGTGGATTTAGTCCTGTGGGACAGAAGAGCGTGCTGTGGAAATGGGGGCATATTTACCCTCACACTGAATAATTGGATAAGAGGAGCTAATAATTCACAAATTCTTATGAGAGTCGAATAGATGAAATTGTGATACAGTTTTGAGCAATTGGGCTTTGTTCATAATTCTGATCACTTATTTCTATGTCTTCCTGTAATTGATTTCTTTCTGATTTGATCCCTCATATTGTATTCATTCAAGGATTGGAAAAGCAAGCTGTGAAAGTTGTAAAGCAACAGGTTTTACTTTTACAGATCCAAAATCAGAAAAAACAGTGTAACTATACAGTCCCAACAGCTTGGTAATACTGCCCAGAAAATACATAGAGATACTAACACCAGCATAACACACTACAGGCAAGAAGAAACACATGGGATCTGTATAATTTAAAAACAGATTTTGGTCTTATCTTGCATACTACTCTCTTTTACTAACCATAACTGGTGAAAAAGCCTATCAAAGATCCTTTTAAAATACATAAAACTGTTTTCTTACGTGAATCCAAGTGAAGTGCAACATTTTTTATTATTATATTTGATGATATTTACATGTGTGCGTATTAGCCATAAGACAGGCACTATTAATACTGCAGTAACACAGGGATATATATGTCAGCTGTCCCACCTCACCACTCACATGCGGTAGTCGACCACCTCATGACTTTGAGAAATAAATGAAGGTAAGACAGACAGTGAAAGTGAGTAAGAGAAGTCAGTGAGGGAGTGTAGGGGTGGTAGTGCTCTGTCTGTCTGTGTGTGTGTGTGTGTGTGTGTGTGTGTGTGTGTTGAGGGGTGTTGCTGCGAAAGACCTCAACTCAGCCAACGTGGCCTGATGTGACAGGATTAGCTAAGCCCCGGTGAACATGGCTGGTACTGTGAGCCGGTGTGTGTGTATGTGTGTGTGTGTGTGCCAGTGTTTGTGTGCGGCAGGCAGGAAGTGTGCACAGCAGACTGGGAACCCAGAACTGCTGCTTGCCACCAGTCGAGCCAAGACAAGACATGGGAGATCAACAGCGTGTCAGCCCATCACTGCCATCAAGCACAAGCCCCTCGCCACCCTCCCCCTCCACAAATGAGAAAGAGCCAGACCAGAGAAGATAGAGCCAAAGGAGTCACAGATACACTGGGGGGAGACACAGTGGGGGACTAGTGGGCGGGCAGCTGGGGCTAAAGTGAACGTGAGTTGGAAAATGATCCTATTAAATTGAATTAAAGAGGCAGTCTTCATTTACCCTAAGAATGATGGATTTGGATAATTAAGAGTGTTAATGGGGACTGGTTAAGGAGGCCAGGGGAAACCGGTGGTCGGAGACATAGTGGAATGGGGCCAGGTCAGACCTGCATTGTACACAACTGGCTGACCTGGAATGGATTATACTTACTTTTTTTTTTTTTTTTTTTTGACAAACCTGTTTTAATCATTGGGATTGCTTTATAAGTCCACCGTACAAATATTCTACAATTACCAATAGCCTGTTTTAAAAAAGAAAAATATGAAGTGTAATATATTTTATTCATCCATAAATTATACATCAAGGTTAAATTCAGATTGAAATTCAAGTAAAAAAAAAACAAAAACACAACAGGGGCCGAATGTGTGTTTTTGCAGTAGGCCTACAGAGCATCACACCCATATGGGGAAAATAAAACTAATAGGAAAGTATCACTGATGAGCGTGTAGGTTTAGTGTTGATATATTTTGTGGTGCTGCAGCACTGAGTGCATTACACCACTTTATTGTCCTCATCTTTCGACCTACAGTAATTATGCTGCTGGTAGTGTGTGCGAAGTGTTTGTCTATGTGCATGCACATGTGGTGATGCGCTTCTCTGCCTGGGTTTTCACTTTGGTCAGTGCTCCAACCCTATCTGCATGTCCTTAATTCTTGATGATGTGCAGGCCTTAGGCAGTGTGTGCGTGATGGAGAGGATGCCTGCGTGCCAAGTTGAAGTGATTGGGCGGCCGGGCATGGGCTCTCATCACACTGAAAAATCCAGTTGCTTTGTCCAGCAGCCGAATAGCTGTATTGCATCATTAGTTTCCACAGTCAAGTCAAAACTAGTGACACCCTGCTGCAAAGGAGCCCGATTTTTTAGGAACTAAACGTAAACCCTGTTAGTTGAAGAGGAGCCTTGTTAAATTTAAAAGACTGTGTCATTAGTAATTCTGTTTATCCCAAATGTGCTGCATATACTCCACACTGCATTGTTTAAGGTCGAGGAGTTTATTTGGCACGCCATTGTGGATGTAATCAATTTCACAAGTTTTAGAGGAGCTTGCTTGATGTTCACCGCAGCTTACCTGAACTCTGATTAGGCAGAGAATGTCTTAACTAAGGGGCTCAAATAATTTAATGCTACTTTTCTCCTTTCAAAAAAATTAACACCACAGTCGCTTGCATGTGTGTAACTGAGAGAGTGATAGAGTGTGGAAAAAACAATCTCATCAAGCAGGAGGCCGTTTGCTTAGCAAGAGCTGACAGTCTTTGTGTATGTAAATGAAGAATTTAGACTAATGGAGTTGAACCATTTCTAATTTTGTGATGGCAAGAGGATTTTGATTGAAAGTAATTAAGCAAGCTAGCTGTAAAATTAATTAAAGCAAAAGGAGGGGGGGACTTTTATTGGATTGGATAGCGATATAGCTGCTGTCAGGCAGGGGGACAAATGGGGGTGACCTGGATTCTCTGCCCTCCCTCCTCCCACTCGAGACTTTTATGTCACTTTAATCTCCTTAGAGCGGCTGGTGTGCATTTGTTTGAAATAATCAAGGAAATATGGTCAGAAATTGTCAGCTTTCAGATCTAATTTACCTGACAGCCTCGCGAGTGTGTGTGCACGCGCGAGCATGCATGTGACAGCGGCAGGTCCTTTTTTTTTTCTTTCCTTGGCCTCTTCTCAGCTTTGTGGAAAATGCTTTTGACAGTCTTGAAGCATCTTGGTTGTCGGAGGGAGGGGGGGAGATGAGGAACTTGGGTGGCTTTAAGATGGACATTTCAATGAGGCATGTTTGGCCCGGCTTAGCACCTCTGACATTGTTGTGTGCGTGCACACACACCAACATGCTTAATTGCCTCGCTAACATATTCAGACTCCATTTGGCCACTGTTGCAGCACTTCTCAGCCTCTGTTGACTGCAGGTAGCCTAAATGAGCAAAAACAGATTACAGCCATAGCAAAGCCTGTTACAGCTACTTAACTGCTGACAAATAAGATTGGCCAATCCTGCACAAGTAGAAATGGAACTTATTGATCTTTTACTTTAGAAAATAACAGTATCTAATGTTTATATCTGTTTTAGTATCTTTTATTAAATACTGGTGTTTTAGAATATTATTCTATAAGTCTACAATTTTTGCAAAAACCTGACATTTTTATTTGCAAAATTATAAGTATCCAGGTGTAAGGTTTTTAAACATGGCCTGTGGTGTTTATATAGCTTTTGAGTGAAAAGGAATCATATGAAAGTTTCATATAATTTCCCATGATTCCACAGTGAGTGAGATGCCACTTCCTCTTAGTGGTTGTCAGTGTTTACTGGTGTTTGTGACACAGGTTTTCAGTGTGGCCCTCAGTGTCCCCTGAAGAGACAGTTAATTAAGACATGGGCCCAGACAATGCTTCGGGGACTCTCACCCTACACAGCACAGTGTGTCCCTGCTTCTGCCACCTCTTTGGGAAAGTGTGAGTGCCAGGTCTGCACCACCATTGCGCTCCCTAATGGGATTAGGAGTCCTGTAAAAATAGGGCCTCAGCTCCTAAAGCCTGTCACCCACGTTCATTTCCCCAAAAGGATCCCCCCCTCAAATCATCACAACCCCACTCCCTCCTGTAAGATGGCTCCACCCAAGCTCTGTTTTATCAATTAATGTTATAAAAGGTAGAACAAAGAGCTGTCATTCTCCCGCACTGTAATTAGAGTGGGAGATCTCCTGAGGACTGGCATTCCTTGGGCCTGAAAAGCATGATTCTCACACCCCCACTCCACTTTGCCACCACTAGTCAAGCGGAACGTGGCTCCTAGATGTATAAGGGCGATAATGTAAATGTAGTGTAGTCTGCTAGGCAAACCCGGCACAACCTATTTTTCTGTTGCTTTATCTAAGTGTGAACAAATGAATGCAACATTTAGAAGAGTGATACATTATTAACTCTAATTGACTCTTTCATAACACTATACATTCACTGTCACCTTCGCTTTGGCTCACACAAGAACATGCTCCCCGAATCGTTCTTGTGGTTGTCCCTATTGTAACACGTTACGTGTCACCACACACTGTTAACAAATGTGATAAAACCACCTCAATCGAGAATATCAGGTATGGCGTCTGCCTATGTGTGTTTTTGTCTGTTAAGGTGAGATGCTGTAGAAAATGTCTGCCTCATTCTCTTGTGTCTATACTGGTGTGAAAGTTAAAGGGAGAGAAAGAGAGAAAGAACTCCTGCTTGCTCAGGCGCTGGAGCTTTCGATCCAAGTCAGTTTTTACAACATGCAAATGATCCCCCTTGGAAAAAAGGTGGTCTTTAAATGACAGGTTGATATGTGATTAAACGACAATTAGAGTGCTGAAAATAAGTGTTGGCAGTAGGTCAAGCACTGGGCGTCTCAGCTAAAAGGTAGCAGAGTATTGAACAAAAAACATTCCCAGGTGGAGGCCAGAAACAAGACCCCAAAACAAATTAGAAAGGTGAAAGGGGGACAAGGTTTTGCACCGTGTTCCAATAAACCCATAACAACAACAAGTTCTGTGTTTTGCCTGAATGACGAAAGGCAGTTTATTTTCCATGAGGGCATGTTTTCAACAAGTCACGATTAAACATAGATACAGCATTGAGCTTTGAATGGTCACCGTCTTGTAAATGCTCCTTGTTGCAGCAGTGCTAAAGCTCTACTCAGGTTACACTTCAATAGTATGATGCTAACCTTTAATACCTCAAATCCAAGTTTAAATAAGCTGTCACCCCCCAGTGTGTACTCCACCCCACATCTTTGCCCTTTAAGTTTAAAGTACATTCACTATGTCTCAGGCTTTACGGACACACACATGCACACACACATACAGGCAGAAACATAAAAGGGCTCACGCTTATTCTGCTGCAGATGGCAGATGGCCCTGTCCCTATAATCCCCTTTGATGCTGCAGTGGGCAGTAGCTACTGAACATCTATGGAGCCAAAGCCCCAACAAAACTTGAGCTACTTTTCCTTTAACTGACCCCAATTGCCAAGGAGCTGTTAGCTGTCAGACCTGGTTAAGAGCCTTTACAGGGGGAGAGTGAAGGGTGCAGACTCCTCTCTCTCTCTCCCTCTCTCTCCTTCTCTTCGTTCAACTTCCTGTTTTTTCTTCCTTTTTTATTCCACCTCCATGGTGTTGCTGTGATATCAGGTATCAGGCTGTCTTTGGTCCTCTAAGTCACTGTATAGGCAACACTTATTTCTTTGTAAAAAGCAAAAGAGTGAAGCTGAAAAGGCCCTCATATTGGGGCCACAGATGGCAGTAGGTGGGCTAAGAGGCTTAGATTTCTTCAAAAGTGCTGATCTTAATTATTGTCAGTAGTTTTAAAAAAGGCATTGTTATAGGAAGAAAAATAAAAAAAAACTATTATTGTTCATTTCTATGTTTTCTTCACTTCTCTTTGTTTCTCTGATTCACATCTCAGGAATCTGTGTAAGAGGATGCTTCAGTTTAGAGAGCTGCCCAGTTAATGCTGATGAAACAAATCTGCCATCTCCACAGAAACTGCTTCATTCATTGATAAGATACATTCTTCAAGATAAAAACAAGCTCATTAAAGGAGTTTGTCTGTCAGGAAAATATGACTGACAACTTGCAGAGTGTTTTTTTATATACTCAGTACCACTTTTAACCCCTCTCTCTCAGATTTCCACATTACTGTTAAACATCGCTAATTAACATAATCATTCATGCAAATGTGCGAGCAACGCAGCCCTACAAAATATTTTGCTTTTCACTATTAATTGTGCATTGTGAATAGAAAGAAATTAGAAATAATCTTTTAACCCTTGTCTTAAATGATTCTCTTCTTCTACTCTAACGAGCACTGTTCTCTAGCCTCTAATCGGAGAACAGTGGTTAAATGTGTCCTCTGGTGACCCAGTCTCTTCTGTTTCATTTAGAAAGGAGCAGATTTCAGCGCAAGTGGGGAAACCCAAATGGTCTGTGCGATTATGGAGAAAATTTCTCTACCGTTCGATTATGTATTATCATTTGAGAGCTTTGGGGGATAATCATACTTAGATTTGCTCACGTTTCAAGCAGGTCTGCTGAGATGTACGTAGCTAATGGGATTGGGCTTTTTTTTCTAGTCCTCTCCTGTGGTGTTATGGAGCTGGCAGCTGAACTCGAACAGAGGCGCATGGTGCTGAGTCGTGCACAGGACTATTTCAAGACTGAAATGCGATTGTTTTAATACTTTAATCCACCTGTCCTTGGCATTCAGGATGTTGCAGAAGTCGCCTAATTATTTCAGTGCCCTCTATCCTTCCAGGTTGGAATACAGCAGGGACAGCAGCACCTTATTCTTGATAAAGGAATTTCTACTTTGAACTTTTCTTAATGGAAAAATATTTTGTACATTCTGTGAACAGAAACCAAAATATAAAGAGCAACTCCTGAATCTTAACTTAAAAGATGTACAGCTTAATTGAAATTTTAAAAATGCATGTATGCAAAGAGGACTTGAAATACCTCAAATCACTTTAAGAAGAAAGTCATTTCACATGCAGAATTCTCTGAATTGTTCCAGGTTTAAGCAATGATTATACGCAAACACAAATATTTTCCTTTAATTAAAAAGGCCTCATCTTACTCTATCCTCCCCCAAACCTGCTGCCAGTTCTAAAAGACCACTCCCCCATGTACACATACACACACACATACAGTCTAAATGTACCACTTAGGCACATACATTTATCCAGATGTGCCAAAAGTGAATATTCGTTTCTGTTTTTCAATTGTCAAATGAGGACATACCATCAGCCCCGCTCACTGATAGCTCCTGAGAGACAGTTGTTGACAACTCAACCCCCCTGGCCCATCTTAGCAGAACCTGTCATGGCACCAAAAACTAGAAGATAAGCATTAGTGATCCATGCGTGATTTTTTTCCTGGTTTGGGACAGCAGTCATGTTGCTGCGGGTTTGCATATGTGTGGTTTTGCGGAGGGTGGAGGTTAGTAGTAATGCATGTTGATGGTTGCAGAGATACTTTATTTCAGAAACAGGGGCCTCATTAACTATAGTCTTCATGAGGCCAGCAAGCAGCGGGCACATTAGGGGTCCACAGGAAGTTAGAGTACAGCAGGAGAGTGCATTAGGGAGGCCTGGGGAGACACACACACACACACACACACACACTCCCTCTTCCCTTCTGTTACACTTCCACCTCCAGAGCTTTTCCATATCTTAATGCACCTTTCAAAGGAATTTGGATAGAGCTCAATAATTATGCTCTTTAAATTATTCAGTTGAGGACCGCTGTAATTGTGCTTTTTAGAGCTCGGACATTGACAACATGGTTTATCACTTTTTGGGGCCATGGTCTGACCGGATGAATTGCTGCAAAGCAAATGAAAGACTGTCTTCCTTTTTCTTCATCATCTGAACTTTGTTTGACAGGGAATTGATCAGATTTTTATATATATATTAGTAGCTGCCATCTCCAAATATGCTAAATTAATCTCTTTGGTAAACAAATTGCTCAAGTTCAGATTTCTTTGAAACATTGCGTCAGGCAGGGCTGAGCTGACAGTGGTGGACATGTTGGTGTCAGAGTACTTTTAGGCAACCGGCCGCTGTGTGGGAAAGTTTAGTTTGGGATACAAGCCTGTTGTTTTTGTTATGCTGAAAAGAGGAAAGGCCGAAGTGCAAGGGTAGCAGAAAAATCACCCAACTTTCCCCACAAAGCCAGTTCTGACAGCGTTTGACTGCACATGATAACACTGTCCATCCACACAAGTCCTCTTTCAGCTCCAGATTTTTAACACCTCACTTAAAATGAAAGATAAGGTGTAATTGTTTTAACTGGGTCTAATATTTATATTCTTCTAGTTGTGAAAGGTACTGATGAATGTGTCACGTACCTGCAGTTTGGGACTATGTGCTGCTGCAGTTTGGTGTCAGAGAAATAATCTGTACCGTAGAGTTTTGTTGGTGCGAGAGGAGGACTGTAATTACTGCCTAGCGATTCATCTAGTCAGTGCATAAAATAGTGTTTATCCAGTCGCCCGTGTTTCTGTCGTGGTTGAGGGAGGGGAGGGTCATGTTTTGCACAACTGACAGAGCTAGGGCAATCAGGAGAAGAATCGTGCCTCCAAAACATTCAGCCTTTTCTTTCTCTTTCCCTCTCAGGTTAAGAGCTGGTGCCTTAGAAAATGAGATCTCCTTTTCTTCCCGCTCTGAGACACCCACACACATATAAACATAAAAAGCTAATTTGTTAGCGCCCTCATTTCAGAGGCCTGAGCAGCAGAATATTGTTGGGGAAAAGTGATGCTTTGTCAAATGTTGACATGTGTTGCAAACATGGGGCCTTCTGCAGCAACATCTCATGGAGTGGCTCGGGCACATTGTCTGCACATGAAGAAGATGCTTTAAATAAGATTAGCCTCCAAAGTGCCC
>JBAMHX010000015.1:15968865-15980358 GCA_037177515.1 Pseudomugil tenellus
TGTGTGTGTGTGTGTGTGTGTGTGTGTGTGTGTGTGTGTGTGTGTGTGTGTGTGTGTGTGTGTGTGTGTGTGTGGAAGGTGGGTGTGTGCATTGAAGGAGGTCAGCAGGATCTAATGCAAACATGCCAAACTGGGCTGAATTTAGGGAAACTGCTTGAAAAACATTGAGTCGCACTTTTATGCACGAGGCCCTCGTGTCTGAAAAACAAATTTAAAATGTAACCTTGGAAATCAATTAAGAAGTCCCAGGAGCTGGAGGAAAAAAGAAGGTTAAGGTCCACCCGTCTTTTTCCTTCCCCCCCCATCCTCCCTGCTTGTCTTTTCCTTCCCTCCACTTAAGAACGACTTGGATCGGCTCGTCAGAACAACGGTTTGTGCGAGGAGACTTTGTCAGCAGCGGCTTTATTTAATTTTTTTAGCGCCAGAGAGGCCTTATATGCTGTCAAAATGTCTTAAGAGTCTTATTAAAGAAATACCACAGCTCATTTCCTTGTAATGCAATTCATATGCTGGTGAAAGAGGGCATGTCTAAAGATCTAAACAGCTTTGCTTTTTAGGCTTCACATTAGGGGTTATCTGTGAGGGCTTGTCATTGATTGACATTATCTGGCCTGACAGGGCCTCATATCAAGGTTAACCTCATGGACAAAAGCGCCACCCGCACGGACACCCAAACACACTCTCTCACACACTGAAATAAGGCACGTTCTCCTCAACGTCCTCTAGAGCGGGGTGATACGTACATGTGGCAGCTTCGCCTGTGTGTGTGTCAGCCAGGTGGAGATCTCCAGACTTAATTGATAACTAATGGAGCAGCGTGTGCAGAGTTTACCCTGTAGGATCAGCACCGTGAGCGTGTGTGTTTGTCCTGTGAAGACATAGTTAAGGTGATGGTAAGAAGGTGCAGATGGCTTACTCAGCATTTACAATTTCATGATTCTGTTAAATTAAATATGGCTCCAAAGATCCTAACAAGGAGTGACACACACTAGTCTTCCTGAACTCTTTGGCAAAGTAGGCCATTTTCCTCACTACAGAAAAGTGTTCAACTGATACTTTATGAGCACAATACACACACTCAGACACAACTCCCCTTCTCCCTCCCAACAAGCCACTAAGGCAAAGAGAGATCCCCGTGACCAAAATACAACTGAAGCAGTTAATCTGTACAGATATTAGCTCAAGGGCCCTTGAGAGGTGCACTGCTGAGCCCCTTCTCCACTGTACTATACACTGCCTTGCTCCTGCACCAGGCACAGCAACCATGGGGGAGGGACACAGGGGTCGTCTGCTCATTTACCATGCCGGTTGGCTTATCAAATTGCACTCCTGGTGTCATGAAACTGAACATGAGTCTCAAAACAAAGCCGCAAGAATAAATTTCCCTTGTTTCAGCCTGTGGAGACATGGGACTGTGTGCGATTGTGTGGTTTTTTTTTAAAGTTCTTGCCTACTCCTACACACTTACAAATTAAGTCATCATCTGGTGCCAGCTGTGAGTCCAGATTTGATGTACAATTTTAACAAGTTAGCCGTGTGTCCCATAAATTACCCTGAGCAGCAAACTGAATAAAAGTTGGCTGTTTTGGTACGAAGCTGTCAGAATGGTTCTTGTCACTCATGTCAGAATGTTTTTTCTCCCTCAGACCATTTTAGATTGCTTGTCCTCTGCTCTGGAAAATACCATAATTACCCTGTTTGTGATGAAGCTTGGGGGCGTATTTGTCCTTAGATCTCAACTTTCCTGCCTGATTGCCCTCAAGTTCAGTGTCTTTCCTCCTCCATCTGTGCTCGAAATATACATTATTTTCTTCAGCCATTGTCCTGTGCAGTCAGTGAGTGTGTTACAAGGGCCATTTGTGTCTGCTTTTGTCCTGCAGTGTCTTGTTTGTTTTTTTTGTTTGTTTTTTTTGTGATGGGAGCGTGGCGCTTGGCTGAGGGCTTGTGTTTGATCGTGGCCTGTAGACTGAGCAGAAGTAAAATAGTCCAAATGGGTCCTTCAAGGTCACCAGACTGTAGACAATGTACAAGGTCGCGTTCTAGACTAAAAGCAAAATGTGTTGTATTGATAAAAAAAGAGGGGGAGGCAGATGTGTTACCTAATTTTATAGCAGATCTGCGAGAGAAAGAGTTTAGAGCAAAGAAGAATACATGTCCACGTTTCTGTGCTCTGGCAATACAGTATGTTACTGTATGTCTGTCATGGAGCATCGATCTTGTGCTGAAATCTAACAAAAAAAATCCAATAGATATCCAGTGGTTAAAAAAGAACAAAATGTGACAGATTGGGCGCTGGTGGCAGTTTCCAGGGTGCACGATCTCTCTCTTCATGCCTGAATCATTTCCTATCATTGCTACAATTTGTGTGATATATAAAGTACAGTGTGAAAGTATTCTTTCAAAGATCACAAGCAACTCACTTCTCCTGTTTTGACAGTAATGCACATATCATATAATCGCATCAGTGCCATGTTTTATGACAGAAGCAACAGTCACCATAAGTTCCTTTTTTTTTATTTTATACACTTTATGAACAATGTACCTTTTGTACTCTATCCACCGTGTTATTATCTTTTTATGAAAATAAGCAGGCTGTAATAGACTCTTGTCATCTTTTATGTACCTTTATCTTTTTTTTATCTCTTGTTCTCTCTATCCTTTCTCTCCTCCCATACTAGGCAAACCTGCCAAGTCAGTAGAGCTCCAAAGTGGATCACTTAGTGGCAGATTTAGATTTGAGGTGGGGAGAGCTAATTCCCAAACCCAGCCAAACCTGTTTACCCAGGAAGACTCAGAGGGACACATTCCCATACGCTCTGCCACCCCTTCCTGTCAGTGATCACCTGCAGTAACTATCTTGATCTTTGGTAGTGTAAAGCCACTTTACCAGTCCCTTTTCTAAATCCCATCTCTGTACAGACTTCTTCTCACATGTATCCACCCCACACCCCCATCTATCAACTAGTTGGCAATGGCATTGTTTTTAATCATCAGAACCTCAAAATTATTATTATCGCTTCTGATGCGGCAATTAAAACTTCAGGTCAGAGGCACAACGAGCGGTGATCAGCAGCCGAGCTGAGAAGTTTTAATTAGACGATCAGAACCATTAATGCACAAAAAAAGGTGTGCGCTGGGAAATTAACGGGAACGTCTTAATCAGGGTTAGCGACTCCGAAGAGGAGTCAAGTGAACAGAGAGCAAAAAACAAATCATTTCCGCACCACTGGGACAAAACTCAATTAAATATGCATGCAGAAAAATGGAAATTTCTCAGCATCCGCTGCACCGACTGTTAGAGAACTGTGGCAAAATCTCACGGCAGGGTCGGCGACCTGCTTATTGTTATTCTCCTGTAATAAAAATGAGAGAGGGGCCAGATGCTGGGGTCTGGGTGCGATGGCGTGGTTGTCCATCAGTGGCTTTCCGCTTGACTTCCTTACGACTGTTGCTTCTCTACCACGCAGGGAAGCAGCGAGACAAAAAGAGAGAAAGAGGAAACATTCTTGCAAGCTGAAGGTTTACAAAAATAAAAACACAAGTAATTTTCAAGCATGTCTGTGAAAATCTGCCTATGTGGCTCTGTGATTTTTCCTGAAACACACACGCAAACTCTCTCTTGCAAACATCTCCCTTGAGAGCCAGACACATGAAAGGTTCACTGAGCTACACACTGGGAGCCTTGTCGATTAATCTGCCAAAGGTTCATAAAGTTATAACCAGACTCTCTTTTTTCCTTCTTTTTTAAAAGAGCTACTGCAACTCTCTGCAGCATATTGTAAAATAATCCTGAGCTGAACAGACATCTCCCAGACCTTGTTTGTATTAATTAACTTGAGATATTGCGGGGGGTTTGTCCCTGTGTCAGTCATGTTGGAACTCAGCAGGAATCTACAACGGGCTCTGTCTCTGTGTTTGATTAGTTGAAGAGATAAGCTTCAGTTTAAACAGGTAATATCTACCTCTCTTATATACAGACCCCTCCTGTGTGCTCGCTCCATACAAACTGAAGCACTGCAGGGAGTTGGTGTTTTTATGGAGCACCACTGTTCCCTGAACTAACAACAAAGTCAAGTTTTTCAATTTTCTGTGTGACGTTACATCTTCCGCAAGTTTATTGCAAGAGCACTTTGGGCATTATCTGCCCAGTGTTGTACATTAGATAGAGGTAAAGCCATGACCCTGCTAGTCACAACCGTTGTTAACTCCCACATCCTTTAACCAGCGCGGGCTTGATTGCACTCTGTGCACGTTCACACAAATAATGCACTTCCAACAGAGTTATTAAGATTTGAAACACTACTTGATTGGGCATGATATCATTCTGCCACACAAGACACTTTGCATCAAAAAGCGAAAAGACGTCTGGGGCTTAGAAGTGTGGAATAGTTAGTTTGTCATTGAAAGGCTGGATGACTCAAATCTCGTCATCCAGCTCTGAGAAGAAGCAGAACCCCAAAGAGCTAATGCACCGATGCGCTTTTTGACTGAAGATGAAAAAGATCCTGACGTAGTACAAAAGCATTTAAAATAGTTTCTTGACTTTTTCCTCATGTTTTGGCCTTATACAGGCACTATGTGGCTCTTCTTTGTGGCCCTGTGCTGTTTCCAATAAAAATAATGTCACTCTTAACATAAGCAGTTGGAAAAATTAGTTTCAGCTGTTGTGTTCAAACTCCAACCTGCCTGTTTTTTCTAACTCCCAGTGCTTACTGAGGTGTCTCCTCCTTGACAATTAGCACACTAGGCTAAAACAGAGTGTAAATAATGTCCAATGCGTGTGACAGTGTTGTTTTTCTTTTTGATATTCATTAATAAGCAGAATGCTTACTGGACTCAGAGAGAGGTGTGTATGTGTGTGGGGGGACTTTTCCCAGTGGGAATAGTTGTTCTTTCATGTAGGTCCCCAAAGATTTTATCTCACTGTACGCTATCATGCACACAAATGACTTGAGGTAAACAACTTAGTGTTACCATAGCAATTCTTCTCATAAACAATGGCAAAAAATAAAGCTGCTGTGGACAGAAACCCACCAAATAAATGATCATTCAGATCGCTTCCATAAACTCCTGAACAGTAGCATGCTCCTCCTTAAGAAATGCACACATCATTTCATGTCATATTTTACTTTAAATGAGAAGACAGTGAATAAGTTGTGTTTGATTATTCAGTTTGAGGCCCTAATTGGAAACTCAGTAGGTAGTAGTTCTCCACCCATGTTCCTTAAGTTAAAAGAAAATTATACATAAATAGGCACAAATGGAAAAACACCACCTAGTAGGGTCATTTCCTACAAGCAGCTTGAGAAAGCAATACAAAGGAAATCAATAGTTAAAGTGTGAAACACTGAACATAGTAAACTAAATAAGAAAAAAACATCTCAAAAGCAACACCCAAATGACCTCAATCTCCCTTTGGAGATTACTTCTGCAAAAAAAAGGAAAAAAAAAAACATTGAAAATTTATGTCTTCCATGTCTTAATAGTTTTCCCAGCCGATGCCTTTTTTCAGAATTACTGTCTTCTAAAAGCTGACCCTTTCACGTCCTGCCTGCAATTGTCTAACTCTGAATTGTACAGTAATGTGCCCATAATATATGTTCCCCTTAAAAACTAAATAATTCCTGAAGTCATTGTTTCAGATAGGAAGCCTGCAATGTAAATCCAGTAACTGAGAAAGCATGTGTGGGTAGCACAGGGTTCATTGTCTGCCGATGGTGTGATCTGTAAGCTCCCTTAAATTGCATATCCTCTAATGATTGCACAACTTTTCGAAAGAAAATGAAAACAGGATTTTATGTTGCTCCGATGTGATTTACATAATGCCGGCAATGGCTCACCCATGATTGTGCTCGGCTTTATGGCTGAGGGAAAATGAAGAGGCTCGTATTCATTGTTACAGAGTGGATTGAGTCTTTAAGATAGAACTTTGTTACCTCTGATATCACACATTTTTCTACTCTCAAGCACAAGTCAGTGTTGTGTATTATCTCAGTATGAGTGTGTTTCAAACAGGCAGAAAGAAATATCTCTGCTGTGACTTTTCATTCAGCCTGAAAGCTTACTTCACACTGAATAAAAAACGTTTTTGTTCTAATCCCTGGTGATTCTTCTGCTTTAAGAAGAAAAAAAGCATTGAGACTGTTTTACTCAGTTACCTTCTACTGGCTTTCTGAAAAGTCCTTTATTTAATTGTCCAGAAAATACATTGAGAAGGTGAACTTTGAAAAAGGGGGAGCTATGGAAATGAAGTGAAAGGTAACACAGTGCAGTTTCTGCCCTAAAAAGGCAGCTCTGGATATGGAATGCCACAGGCAGCTGTTCCTGCCTCATCAGAGGACATGTTATAAAGATAGCCCCACTTGGGTTGAAATAATGCCACCCATTCCTGCCCCAAAGCATGCTCTATCATGTGCTATTGTTCATAGAGGCCCCCACATGGGGGGGGAAATGTTGCAATTTTTTATTATCTAGTCAGCTAATTGCTGAGTATGGATAATTTTTTTTATAAAAATGACAATTGTTATGGACAATTATTCAGAAACCTCTTTAAAAACAGTCATTTAGTGTAATTCCACCTAATAGTTAGTGTGCGATCTGAAAAAGTCCAGAAGTTCGGAGGGTTTTCACTCCTCATCCTGACAGCTTAAATGTTCTGCAGCCCCCTACTCAGTGTCAGGACCAGAGTCTCTTGAGGTGAAAGTGAAGATAACATTTCACAGTGACTATATAGTGCTGTCATGTGAAGGATTATGTAGCCATGTATTTGCCGCTTGTTGTACTGTAGGAGGTCTGATAGCTATCAGCTTGTGGTTTCAGCTGCTTCTACTGGTTTTTTAGTCATATTCTTTCACCACTGTGTCAAATGTTGACCTACGAACAGTGACTTTGACAGATATGTGCAGTATCTATCCTATTTGTCTTGTGCTGCCATTGTAAAGTGGTTTCAGGAGGTTATTAATAGCAGCAGTCAATGTCGTTAGTGCCAGTTTTTTTTTCCATTGTGTCATTTGAAATCAAAGTTACAGACTTTGAAAAACTGGTTTTAAAGTTTGTTTCAGGTGATCATGAAAACATGCAACGCTCTCTTTGAAAAAAACCCTGCTTCTGCAGTGATTGATTATTAACTTGAGAGATTATTAAGCTGATTTTATGCTTTTTTGTGTTTCAGCTGAAAGGAGTTTATGCACTGAAACGACCTCAGGAAAACCCAAGATGGCCGCCAAAAGAAAAGGTGGCCTAAAACTCAATGCTATCTGTGCCAAGCTGAGCCGCCAAGTGGTGTACGATAGCAGCTCCCAGAATGCAGAAGGAGACCAGAGTGTAGCAGAAAACAGTGAGCGTGGCAGCTCCCTCTATGATGACAATGAGACCAACTTCCCTGAGAGCCTGACCCTAAGTCAGAGCCTCGAAGAGGACCAGAAGAGACGCGAGGCCATTGAGAAGTGGGTCAATGGTGAGTACGGTGATGAGCTACCAGTTCCTGATGATGAGCAGGAGCCTGAACTCAAAGCCAGCAATGACGAAGATGGCCCCCCTGAAGGCGTGTACATGGTTCAGCCTAAAGGCTGCAGCGATGAGGAAGACAATGCTGAGGAGCCTGAGGCCACTGTGGGGAATCATGATGGCAGTTACCATGACGACAAAAACGTTGAACACAAGCTTCCAAAAGAAGACAGCTACATGTCGCAAACCGAGGCCCAAAGTCGCCAAGCACCTTTCTCCTCTCCAGGTACGTATTTAGTAACCAATACCCTTCGATTTGATTTATTCTCAGGCCTGTTTTTATACATCTGAAACCAACATTCACTTCAAAGCATTCCATCCCATAGTATAATGGGACAAAGGCTTAAATAGAGAAGAGGTGACATTGCCACATCCACACAGGTTTAAGTGTTCTCATTACTGGAAACAGTCACTCTAGTGTTACAATATGAATAGCCAGTGACATTATTACTCCAAAGTCATATTCAACTGGCAGACCAGAGGGGGGGAAAGCAGGAATTTGTGTGTGGCTAGCTGTACGAAGAAATTCATAAATGGAGAAGGCTTACAATGTTAGGCATTTAGGCGTTTATGCATTCTCCCAGCAGCTGAGGGCCAAGAGCGCATGGCAGGGCCTGGCTAAGCTTCATATTACACCCAGGATTACATACTGAGTCTTTGATTTTTTCCCTAAGCTCACTAAACTTAGCCACTGCCTCAAGCTCCTCTGTTACATGGAGGAGTCTTCCGTTGAGGGTTTTTTCCCCCCGCAGATGTCAAATCCAAGAGATCAGTTGTCAAATAAAGTCAGGAATAGGGAAGTTATGTTGCAGTACCACTTCCCATATCAAAAGATAATATATATATTTTTTATCAGAAGACATCATTCTTAACACAATGAGGTCTTGTAAATGGCTCATAGTACTGCTTATTTAATTGTGATGTTCCCTCAGTATAACTCACCGGTTATCAAACAGATAAAGTTGGCGAAGAGTGTGTTAGCAGCACAAACAATCTTTTAAGAAGTGCTGTTTAGTGTTTTACGCTTTGTGACCCTTGAAACTAGACACATATGTGCTTCTAAGAGTGAGTGACCTTGTGTTGCAGAAGTTAAAACACAGAGTTGTAAAGAGGAGAAGGAAAAACAGCTAAACTATCTGAAAAGATAAAGTCTGTTTCACAGAAAGAAAAAAAAAAGCATTTTGCAGGTGAGGCCGGGTGTTGCGGTACAAAAACAAGTTTTGTTTTGTGCTCGCTCACCTCAGTTTAACAGTTTTTGGGCTTTCATCTAGGTTTAGCTATGTACCTCATAGTCATGTAGACATGTTCCTTTTTGTCATCATTTCTTTATGCTTTTGCTAAATGTATACAGCAGCAGCTCTGGCCACACTCAGAATTGAGGGCAGGGGCTTCTCAGAAAATGGCTCAGGTTTCATTTCAAGAACAAATGAAAAGTGCTCTGTGGTTTTAATTAGTCATTTTTTTTCTATTTCAAGGCCCTAAAAAAGGCTCGTCTGTAAATATGTGCAACTGTTGTGTAGCAGGTTTACACCTTTCCCTCTCAACGTTCCTTTGCAACCTAAAATCGCACAACAAAGCTGGTGTTTGAAGACAGCGAGGAGAGCATCCTGCATCAGTTGCAAATCTTATCTTTAGAGTTTGTTTTTCTTTTTTTTTCATTTTTTATTTTCTGAGTTGCTCTTTGTTGATTGTAACTAGGGCATCTATATTGCCATGTTTCTGCTCAGCTCACAATTAAAACATTTTTCCTCCTCTCCCTCTCTCTCTCTTGCTCTCTTTTCTCGCCGCTGTCTTTCAAAGGCTGATGTGGAGTGCACATAATTATGCATATAAACATAGTGGCTTAATTATCTCTCACAACATCAGTGACAATGTAATTAACAAACATTGCAAGATCAATGAGAGAAACTGCGACCTTCAAAACATTTAACTCCTCACATTGAGGCATCGTGCGGATTTCCTATCAGTGCAAAACCCCAGAATACTTTTCCTAGATAATTTAGATGTCGCATTAGAACCCTCATAAGCCAGTCAGTGGAAAAAACAATGAATAAAAAGTATGAAAGCAATGACAGAGATGTTCATAGCAATGGATCAAACTGGTTTGACCATGACTTCCATTTGCAATTCTAGGTTCGCCCTAAAAGGTTATTGTTCATTTCAAGCTATTTCAAAGCTGCTTCTATTTACTGCCTGTTAATTAACTGAGTAAACACTGAGGAAGTTTGAAGCACTGCACTTTTTGTTCGACAAATTACATCAAACAAATGCACATAATGTCATTTATTCATAGCAACTCTTTACTAGCTTAGTCCATTTGAACAGAACACTCTCATACTAATTCACTGATATGGACATAAATAGCTTTTTTAAAACTCTGTTTAAACTGTTATACCTCATGACAGTTTTAGTCAGGTTCATTGATGGAAGTTAGCTTATTAAATCAAATGGTTTTCATTATATATTTGTTCATGCTGAGACTCTTTAGAAGGTATTCAGATTCTAGGTTAGCCCATATATAGGCAGTAGCTTGCATCTTTATCATCAGCAACACCTCTGCCTCTCAGTGCTGAGACCATGCCACATTGATGGCCATGTTTGGTCAGCAAATGGAGATATAATGCCCATCTGTTATCATATCAGGAGGAAAAATGTGCCCTAATTGCATCAAATGCAGACAACGCAGGTCTGTGTCATGTGTTGGGTTTTGCTTGCCTGAAGTGTCAAGATTAAGGACCACTTGTTTGTAGATTTTTCCACTGTCACCAGAGAGTGCTGCTGGAAATGTCAGATGTGTTACCGTGAAAAAAATGGTAAGCCCAGAAGAAAAGGAGAAAATTTATTTATTTACTAATTTATTTTTACACTTATTTATTCTGTAGGGTGCATGGTAACAGAGGTAGTGGAGCTAAGCTACCATTTTATTCCATACGCCATGCATAGTCTCCCACCTGGTGTCATGCCACATCATTAAGAGGTAGACAGATAGCGGTTGAGTAGAAAACTCATTTACATGGCGTTTTAGAAAGGTTATCTCCTGCCGGTCCCAGTCATAATCCCTTCAAGTCTAGTCATTTGCCTTTCATTGATAGTATGTCACATGACCAGGCTAATTTCTCAGCAAAGGTGATGATAATAACCCAAGCAAATATGGAAAAAGACATGGTGCACAAATGAAAGAGACTATTTAACGCCTTCTAATCATTTTAATTGGTTTCTTAAATTTGGCTCCATTATTTCAGAAACAGTCAACATTCAGAGAGCTAGGGTGGGCATTTCAGGTGAATTTTAAATCAACCAGCCAGTTTAATAGAAATTGATTAGTCAATAAGTCGTGACGTGACAGTGACATCATCAGTTTTTTTTCCATAAATGGGCGGGGTTTTTTGTGCTATTAGTTTAATTTTCAGCATTCTGGGAGCTTTAGTTTTGTGTTATGCAGCAGGTAGATAATAAAGTGGGTCCTAGGGATATTGAGATGACCCAGGCCGGCTGCATTGTCAGGGGAACTGAAAACCATGCCCACAGGAGTGTTTAGCTGTAATACAACCAGTTATTTTCTTTGACTTTCCATTTGGTCTTTTTGTTACGCAAGTGTAACATTTCTGTGATGGTTTAGTAATTGTGCTACTTAAATTTTCCTGCTTCTGCCTCCAAACTGAACCCTAGAGGCAGAAGCGAGGTGACTACTCTAGTACTGAAAATGAAGCAAATTTCAGGGTGAACTCCCTTCACTTTACCCAGCAGTGGTGATGCAGACACTCTACTGTAACTAGAAGAGCTGTGTGGTGTTTATTACTAAAAAAGTGTTCACCCACTTCTCTGACTCATACCTGAGTTCCGTGTTGGCCCAGCTTACATGCTGTAATTTAAAGTTCATCATGTGTACACTTGATATTTTGTTCTATATTTTGTTAAAGTGTTTTTCCACATATTTAACTGTGGAGTTATATATTACCTTTTTATTTTAACAGAGACATTAACACA
>JBAMHX010000015.1:15982171-16025966 GCA_037177515.1 Pseudomugil tenellus
TATATATGTATGTATATATTAAATCTCTTAATTTAACAGAGAATATTGAAAGATTTTACGTGATTTTGTAAAACGCTTAACAGTTTTGATTTAAGCCAACATGATCAATGCAGATAACACGCTATTCATCTCGTGTAGGCTTTTGTAGAGTCACTTGCAAATTCTGCAGGACTCACTCACAATGCAACCAAAACAGGAAGAACCTCAGACTGCTTGTTTGTAGACACATAAATACACAGACAATTACAGATGTTGTAGGTTGCAGTGCACAAGCTCTTTTCCTGTTGTCAAATTTGCTATAGTTTTGATATTATGAGGTTAAAAATATATATTTTTTCTTAATATGTTTTGTTCTGAAAAATCTGCAAGGTGTATGTAGTGGTTGTCTTTCATTATCATTATGCAGTTGCATGTTTACCAAAATGTGTGTTCACTTTACAAATGTAAGTTCACTTCACTTAGTGATGTCATTAAAGCAAAGCAGTATAAAAAGAAGTGCACAGAATTCAAAGAACTATACAAATGACATTCTTCCTGTTTTTTTGTTTGTTTGTTTTTTACAGGAGAAGCATCTGCACTGCGAGACTATGCAGCCAACACCATGAATGAGTTCCTAGGAATGTTCGGTTATGATGACCAGCAGGTAAGGGATGAGCTGACCAAGAAGATCAGCTTTGAGAAGCTCAAAGCCGCTACCTCAGACACGTCATCCCTCAGCAGCGAGGAGGCCTCACGGCGCGCACGCTTCTCCAAGTACGAAGAATACATTCGCAAGCTGAAAGCTGGCGAAACCCTACCTTGGCCCATGCACGCTTCCCCACCCAAACCGGACGACCTCAACTCAAAACTGACGCAAGAAAAGAGTGCTACCATGCTCCAGACCTCTGGATGCACACCAGGGGCTGAGGCTCCAGTCTACTCATCCAGCTTGGACCACAAACAGCCGGTGGTACCTCAGTTGGGTAACTCTCAGCCAGCCAATCCTTCTCACATGCAGAACATAGCCTCTCGAGCCTCCAAATATGACTTCTTTATTCAGAAGCTGAAGATGGGTGAGAGTTTACAGCAGCAGAATGGTAACACATACAAGCGACCCTCTAAGTACGACCTGGACAACGTCAAATTTCTACACCTCTTCAAGCCTGGTGAGGGCAACCCTGACATGGGTGGTGCCATTGCCTTTAAGACTGGCAAAGTGGGTCGCCCATCGAAGTATGACATCAGAACAATCCAGAAGCTAATGCCAGGAAACCCTGAAACATCACTGATGCCCAACGTTCTTGCTACAGCGCCAGGGAACCCTGGAGCTCCGGGTGTCCCAACTGTAGGTGCAGTTGGGGCCAGCATCGCCCCAGGCCTCACCATGGACCAGGCAGGACACATTAGTTTCAATGCTGCTGATTACATAAAATCCAGCTTTTCCAAGACGGATTCCATCACCACAGGCACTGTGTCCTCTGTTAAGTAAGTGTGTTCCTCTGATACCAAAAAGCAAGAGTTACATTATATTTATGCAAACTATTTACCACGTCAACTTTTGATCATATTAATTTTTAAATCTTTTACATGTTTCAAACTTGGCATTTTGGTTATAGAAAAAGCAATGAAAGGGGAAAATGCACAGCAATAATTAAGTGTATCTTAAAAGGCTGTGACAAAAATAAACAGACAGATAGTTTATCTCGACATTAGGCAACAGCAGTAAGTTTTTAGTTTTAGAAAAGTTTATCTCAACATGCTGGAACATTGTAGCACCATCTGCCTCAAATGACATTCCCTTCCACAATCCTTATCTTAAAGAGTTTTTCATTGGGTTTTTTGACTAGAGTTACCTTAGTGGGCAAAAGATTGAAAGGCTGATCTTAGACATGAGCAACAGAGCAATAAATACAGAAATAATAAATAAAATAAGTCAAATGTCCTTTTATTGACATAATAACGAGAAGTAACCTGGTGGACTTAAACATTTCAAACTCAAATCTATCTTTTTTATACACTGTTTGTCGCTCAGTGGAACATAATTGGAAGTTCACAAACACTTAACTGCTTCTATGAGTCAGTTAAGCTAGCACCCAGGTAATTTCTACCCTCATAGAAGCCATCAGGAATGTAGTGTGAAATAGCGCATAGCGCCCAATAGATCCACGACGTGATGAGTTGCGAAGGCGCATGAAGTGTTTACTTGCTGTAGCACTCCACAGAGACTGATTTAGCACAGTCATCGCAAAGTGACTGACTTCTTTCGTTTGGCTAGGGTGTAACAACTCTCCCTTTAATTACTTTGGAGCCATGACTAACCTCCTGGCGAGTTGTTGGGCCAGACTCAACACTGCCTGACGAGTGCACTTTAAAGGAAGCAAACGAGGGGTTTGGGGAGCTAACCTACAGCTGTCTGCATTACCAGTAGGAGAGAGCTCCCTGAGCCTGTTTGATTGGTTTTGACCTTGTCTCTATTTAGTCAAGACCTATCAAAGACACTGTTTAAGAGCCCTCGGGCATCTCTCCCTCAGGCTTTGCCCTTTGTCAGGTTTGGAGCTCTTGGAAGCTACACTTTTGGTTAACTGACCCAGTCGGGTACTTGTACACATGGAGGAGATGGGGTGTTGAGGGGGGGAGCGGTCCATCCTCCCCTCTGGGCCAGATTAACCTCAGGTCATCCCCTGTGTGGAGCTTCTCACATAGAGCTAAATGCCACTTGCTGAGAGGAAGCAAACAGAACCAATTCTGTATTGTAACTGTTATTGTGCAGGCGGCAGTGCTGGCAGCTTCACGAAGGGATCAAAATACAGGTGACAGAAGGTAAACACCCTTCCACAGTCTGTATCTGTAATGTGATAAATTCATCTTTATTTCCTGCCTTCAAATTAATTAGTTTGTGCTGAAATTTGCACTAAGTCTATCAGCGTGATCCATATGGATCTGAAGTTGTCTTACATCTTTGTTTGAACTGGTTCCTATCATCATAAGAGACAAAACCTTCAGAGAATATTAAAAAAAGACCTTTTCAGAGCTCCCCCACCCTACACCCTCTTTATCAAGTTTTGCATATGAGCAAAATACCCCCATAAAAGATTGATGTAATTTTGCTCCTGCATTTTGCCTTTCATTGGTTGGGAGACCATGCATCAAAGTGTGTGCCTTCCATCCTTAATTCATGTGGCTCATGAAAATGGTGTAGTGCCACAGGAAAATGTATATTGATAGTCTAAAGTTTGGGAGCGGCTTGTAAGTAAATATTGTGTCAGTTTGTTCTTATTAACAACAGGCAGCCCTGCCTCACCATTAATCCTGTCTCTTTTGTGTTTGTTGTTGCATTAGGAATGGTCTGCCACCAGATAAACCCCCCAGCGACGACATCAACCTCTACCAGAAATATATTGCTAGGTATGCAAATGCCCCAAAGTGTTGCACCCATAGAAACCAAACCAATTTTTTCTTTTTAATCCTTTTATGGTGAACTTTATTCAGCTATGTAACTACATTGTGGACTTGTATGAGAATCTTCTGTGGGCATGACATTCATTTAGAAAAGGCTCCAGTTTATTTGCTGAAAGGAAGTGAAAGTATAAGGGGTAATGAAAGAGAAATGGTTTGAAGATAGTTCACTTTGATTTGATGAATAAATACTCATAGTGTGTATAACTAAAACGTGCAACTTTCAGCCACAACTGACTCAGAGAGGACAGGAGATCGGTCCCTCTTGAGTTCAGCCATGACACACACACATGACAAATTGGTTGATCTAAAAAGTCAGTCATTCACATTAACAGACAAAGGCATCAGAGGATAGAACGTATCTCATGATTCAGTGGACACTGAACAACCTCTCCCATTCTTGATTCATCTTTAGCCGACACTGGAAAGGTGATTATCACTTGTTTGTTTATTCTGTTTAAAAAGAAAGAAAAACAGCATTTGAAAAGGCAAAGTGGCTTTGGCGTTAATGATTACTTCTCCAAGCCATAACATGAAGGGCACAAATCAAAGCCTTGGCACTGACAGAAGCACACATGCACACATCCTCTTCTACACACACATTCACATACACACACAAAACCCCTTCCTTGGACTGATTACATTTTGCAAGAAGATTTAATTAAGGAATTTTTAATGAGGCTTCTGCTGGCACTGCCAAGAACTGTTTTGATATTTGCGCTGCATAATGCATAAAATTTGTCTAAACATCTCGGCAGTTGATGCACGGGGAGGTTGCAGATAAGCCCAGATACAGTTTCAATTTCCGTGTTGGGGTTGGAAAAAAAGGGAAAAGGAAAGAAGAGGAGGGAGGGGGAAAAAAATGGAAAAGGAGGGCTCATAAAAAGGGCAAATGTAGCAGTGAGAGGGGAGATAGAGGTGTGGGGGGAGGGTCCTATTTAGAGTCAGGACTAATGAGTGCACAATAAGATGAAAATACAGCTTTGTTAATATATATTTATCCGATCTGCCCAAAAGGAAAGAAATCGTTCAAAACACAGAGTTTGGTGTTTTAAAGCGATTCCCTGGTACTGTTTAGCAGCAGTTTTCTCTCTTCAAATGCTTTCATTTACCCACCATTGCTTCAGCACTTTGATCTGTGTATCTCTATTGTAACTGGAGATGCGCTGCAATCTCTGTATCGTAGCGATATTAATATTTAATCTGCTGCTGAATAGCAGAGACCCATTAGGCCCCCTGACGCGGCAAGTGGGAATTGTCCAGAGGCAAAGTGATACAGCTGGGCAATGAGCAGAGAGGTGGGCCATAGTCTTAGGGGGATTGGAGGGGGGGTTGGTTGTGTGTTAATCATTGTGAATGTGAATTTGTGCATTTGTATATGAAAGAAAGAGGCGTGCTAAAACATTAGTAGTTGGAACATATATTGACTTTATGGCAGCTCAACTTTTGGATCGGCTTTTCTTAAAGAACAATCAGACCTTCCCTAAACTCCTTCCACCTCTATCACTGCCTTTTAGACTTCCAAAGACACACAAACACTCACACAGCCAACTTAAAAACAGTGATGGGTATACCATTCAATTAACTTAATGAACTCAGCAAAGTGATCTGTAAATGCAGCTCTGGGATAATCCTAACAAGAAAAAACAGAAAGAGGGGTGGAAAAATATTACTTAGCCCCTGTTTCTCCCTCGCCTATGCACTATAGCAGATGGAGTCCTTGGCAGCAGCAGTGCAAATGTTTGTTTGTGTGTTTTCATTGGTAATTGGAGGATTTTAACAGTCATCATCGTCAGGCTTATAATCACCACCATAAAAGTGGCTGTACTGAAGCAAGTAGCTGCCTTCTCTCTCATTTTTTCCACTATCACAAGACTATATCTGGTTTCTGGGCTCCAGTTCATAAAGTAAAAGAATACAATAACCAACCCTTTACCTCAACCAGTAAAACTCTGGTTAACCTGAGAGATCGGGGCATTGATTTGATAAGGAGTTTCACAGTAATAAGAAATAAAGAAGTCACAGGGTTCCTAATGATTTGGTCGCTGTGTATAAATGTGAAGAGAAAGGGTTTTAGCTTAATAAGTTTCCCCTCACGGCTGCTTTGGAAATAAATGAGGATAATTTGGTTGAAATTGGTGTGACAGATGGGTAAATTGTTGCAAGAGTGAGGAAAGCAGTAGTCACTTTGAAAGCAGGAGCTGTGTGACATTGAAGGTGACATGAGGTGAGATGAGTACAGCATCTTTGAGGACTCTTTTGCACATTTTATTTGTTGTGTTTCAGCTTATTCAAATGATTTATTCACTAACTGTTCTTGATTTGCAGCTGATATTTTTTTCACATGTTAGTGAGCTGCTTTTTATTCAGCTTTTTTTTCAGCCAAGTGATCTATCCGTTGCCTCTGCGATCCGTTGCCAGATTTTATGTTCAATGCACTGCATGGCTCTTAAACTGTATCATGTAACTTATTTTTCAGATTCTCTGGCAGTCAACACTGTGGTCATGTGCACTGTGCCTACCAGTACAGAGAGCATTATCACTGCATGGACCCTGACTGTAACTACCAGGTCAGCGTGAGTACTTTGTCACTTTTTCTAAGCACAACCCAAATGCACATTTAGAATGTATCCAGATTGGCAGCAAATCTCAATGGTTTTGTTAAAAACCTGCAAGTTATCAACATGCATTGTTTTTAAATAAAAACTGAGGTTTTTAGAGGGATTTTCAGGACAATACTCAGGAAATGTGATGCTTTAATGCATCATCCTTTGATTAGTTGTCATTCCCAATCAAAGTTTTCTTACATGTTGGTCTGAGGTGTACAAAACAATGTTTAGATTACAATATTCATCTACCTTGTTTGCACCTTCAGCCACAGCTGGTTTGGCTATTTTTTATATTTACATTGTTTTAATAACTAATTTTATTTCAAAGTACGGCTTAAATATGTATTCTTTTTCACCTATTTTTCTTTTTTGTTTGTTTGTTATATTTAGTTTTTAAAGGGTCTGCTTTTAATCAACTCTCACGTTATTAATCTTGCCCTAGTCCTGTGAGACGTCACGTACAGCAAGGGAAGGAAGAAAAACACAAAGCAGATCATAATACAGGCGTTGTGTTTGCTGTAGCATATGGCCTGAGAGAGATGCACAAACATCGGTAGATTTGTTAAAGATTTAGCTGTTTGACTTGTCCTTTTCTTAACAGTTTTCAGAATTAAACCATGTTTAGTTGTAATCTCCTCTTTGCTTTCGATCGAGAGATTATCTCGTGATAAATATTGTTTATATGGTGAACGCATCACTGATCTAAGGATTCGTTTTCTCCTGGACTCTCACTTCACAGTGTGATGAGACATGTTCCTGGAGGAATACAAAGGAAAATCATTCCATGTCATTATTTAGATTGTTAGTTCAGGCTATCATCGCATTTTCCACGCTTAGGCCCACATTTCTCAGTCGCTTCTGTGTTGCATGGAAACACATATATGCTCTCAGGATATCAATACAGTAGAAAAAAAACAAAAACAAAAATAAATAAAAAATAACAGGCAGATCATGATGAGCAACCCTATTCAGAGTGATAACTTATGAAATGCTACATGACACACACACCCAGAATATTATCCCACTGCCAGCCCACAAGCGATTGGCTCAGTCCTAACATTCTCCTTTCATGGGCTTGTACATGAGGGAGAGTGTGCATCTTGCCACACTAGTGGGAATCCTAAAATAAATGTAGCAAGTGGCTCCAACCTTCATCACCACTCAACTGAAAATGAGATCTTTTTCCCAGTCAGCTCTCTCCATGGCCTATTTTGGACAGCTTGATGGATCGAATGTACCATGACCGCAGTTCAACTATCTTCCGGTCTTCATCCACCGTTACATTCCTATCAGAAAGCTCAAAATGCAGAACTGAGATCTGGATTTTCTGAAAAAAAAAAGATCAAAATGTGATGAAGCATTCATCAGTCAGATTAAAAATCCTAATGAAGTGTGTGGTCCTACAGGAGTCAGACATCTGAAAAATATACAGTGGGAAACAGTCCAAAAGCAAGAGAATGAACAGCTGTGTGAGATCTTAGCTTTTTACTTGTGCACAAGTGGAACACATGACACAAAGCAATTACCCTACTTTGTACAGCAATTAGTTGCTTTTTAGAATAGCTCTTTCTGATGTTTTTCCTTCAACTGCAGATAAATATGGATTGAAGACAGAACTGTCTCATTGATTTAAGCTTCTCCTGTTTCAGTTTCTGTAACATCAGCTTAAACCCAATTACAGCAGATTTGGTTGCTGCAGGTCTCCATGGGACAACTTTTTTCCCCTTGTTTCCCCTTCCTGACTCCTCAGCGTGGAGGGATTATTTATTAATTTATTTATTTGTAATTTTACCAGACGGGTCTCTTAGCATATTCACTCATCATTACTGAGGCAACCTGCACCAAAAGCGAGCATTAATGCTTTAATTAAAAATGGAATCATATCTCTGCGAATTAAAAGGGAAAATGTTTTTTTGGTTGACTTGTTTGTTTGTTTGTTTCTGCTGTCTGCTGTTTTCCCCTGTGCACGTCTGAGAAACCATCTGCATGGAACATAATTTTTTTTTTCCCAGAGCCAAAAAACATGGGAACTGTGATCTTGCATGTCAATTGATTCATCTTAATTTCAAAAGTACATTTTGCTAGAAGGAGAAAAAAAAAAGACAAAGACAAGTTGTGTTTGGAGGAACATATTTCATGTTCCATGTGGAGGCTTCTCCTGCACTCAGTCACAGAGCCGTCTGTACTGCTTTTGGAAAGGACACAACTTTGAAATATGCAGAGTAAATCAATAACCACATAACGCGTCATCTTTAAAGACATCCTGGCCCTCTCCATTGCAGTGTGTACATCCCTCCCCAACTGCCAACTGGCTCCTGCATGTTGCAGCTGCTGCTTCCACAGAGATAAAGTGACTTGTTGCTGATTCTGTGACTGGTTTAAATAAACACCAACCTGTTGCCGTACATTTTCCCCCTCCCCTTTTGCAGAGGTTTACCAGTAAGCAGGATGTAATCAGGCACTACAACATGCACAAGAAGAGGGACAACTCCCTGCAGCATGGCTTCATGCGCTTCAGCCCTCTGGACGACTGCAGTGTCTACTACCATGGCTGTCACCTCAATGGAAAAAGCACCCATTACCACTGCATGCAGGTACACTACACAGACCCCTTGTTCAGCCTACACACACCTACACTGAACCCACAAATATGCACAATAGGCCTGCATGCAGGCAGACGCATACACACATGGAAACATCTGCAATTGTAGCTTCGCATTCTAAGATATTACATAACATAATAAGAAGTTGCAAACTTACAAGACACACATCACAACTGGACTGTAGTAAACATGGAGTAACGACAGCCCTGGCATCGGCCTAGTATTTTTTTTTTAAAAAAAAAGACCATTTCTCAAAAACAGAGAAAAGATGTTGAGAATCATGAGGCCACAGTATGTCATGATATAAAAATAAACAGTGTCAGAATGTTTGAGTTGCTGGCTTTACTTTGTTAAAAGGCAGTACACCTCTTCCTTTAAATAACAGCTCAGCAAGACATGTCCAAATGCAATAAAAGAAAAATGACAAAAGAATATGAGTGAGCCCTCTCTCGCTCCTTAATTGGCATGGATAAAATCCAGTTAGTTGTTTATATAAACTATACATTTTTCATCTTTTAGTACCAAGCAGCCTGGTGAAGACTATTCCTCCTTCTGGATTTGTTTAATTTTTTTTACATCTGCTTAATTTCAATGTGTCATTTTGCCAAGGGCTCTCTCACCAGCAGCGCAGCAGAGGACGGCCTAAGACGTATACTTTTTTTTATAACTCTCCAACTGCGTAATTGTTATTAGGAAATTTCAGCGCTTGTTTTAACAGTCCTTGAGAACGTGCAGATGTTGGCATCGGCTCCTTTGATTTAGTGGTAAAAAGAACAGAGTGACATTTTTTTCATTGTTTGACTCAGTATGGAGAAGTTACCCAGTTTGTGTGGTTGAAAAGTGCCACAGATGATATACAATTGGCACTTTTAGTTCAAACATTAACATTTTTTTCCCATCTTTGTTGGCTGTAAGAAGAGCTTGGAGGAACCAGAATATTTTAAGCACAAGACTGAGACAGTCATCTAACTCCTGTGTTTTTTTGTTTCTTTTCCATTGCACCCTAACACTTCAAAATTTTTCTCTCAGTTACAGTAAGTTTGTAGTGATTCCAGGATCAAGCTGCAAATATGAATTTCATTTTCTGAAAGGCTGCTTTGACAGGAAGGTACTGTAGTTTTAGCAAGCTTCTGTGACCACCGTCTCTTTCGCTCCCTTCTTTGTTTCCAACTGCACAATGATGACAAAGATAGTTTCCAATTCAGGGTTTAACATGAAACTGGTACTGCTTGCATGTGCGTTACCACAAATTTAATCTTGAATGTAAGAAAACAACATTTTTCTACACATTTCTAGGCCACGAGCGTTTACCTAACCACAATGAGATCTCTTTATGTATCGGTTGTACTGTAAGACAGACGTCTTTGAAGTTCAACATTTCTGAAGCATCATTACTCAAACCATTCTTGCAAACTGAATCTCACATGCATGCTGAGGGCCCAGATCTTATTTTCCACTATCATGCTTTGTTTCCACTTTGCAGGTGGGTTGCAGCAAGGTGTACACCAGCACCTCGGATGTCATGACCCACGAGAACTTCCACAAAAAGAACGCTCAGCTGATCAATGACGGCTTCCAGAGATTTCGTGCCACGGAGGATTGCGGTACAGTGGGGTGTCAATTCTACGGGCAGAAGACGACACACTTCCACTGCAGGTGACAAGCCCTTGTGGTTGAAATTGTTCCGAGTCTCACGGGAAAAAGTGCTCAATTTATTTAAAGTCTCCATTAGTATTGTGATATGTAATGACTCGTCATATGGATTCTTCCGAAGAAAATGTACCAAAGAAAAATTCCTGTATTTCTAGTTATATACGTAGATAAGATGGACCCTCTCCATGACTCCCACCTGTACTGAGGTACTGATGGAGACTTATAACAAGACAATCATGTTTATTTTTCCATTCTTTTCTCAGACGCCCTGGCTGCACATTCACTTTCAAGAACAAGTGTGACATTGAGAAGCACAAGAGCTACCACATCAAAGATGATGCTTATGCCAAAGATGGCTTCAAGAAGTTCTACAAGTATGAGGAGTGCAAATATGAGGGCTGCGTGTACAGCAAAGCTACCAATCACTTCCACTGTATCCGCTCAGGCTGTGGCTTCACCTTTACGTCCACCAGCCAGATGACCTCCCACAAACGCAAGCACGAGCGTCGGCACATCCGCTCCTCCGGGGTCATGGGCCTCTCTTCCACCTTCTTGGCTCCCAAGGATGAACCAGAGGAATCCAGTAACGATGATCTGATGGACTTTTCAGCCATCAGCAGCAAGAACTCCAGCTTAAGTGCTTCACCTACAACCCAGCAGTCCACCACTGTACCGCACTTACTGACCACACCCACCACTGTATCCTCCTCTTCTATGTCAGGCCACACTCTCAAGGTTACATCATCGCTACCCAATGCGGGCCAACGGATGTCCAGCTTGCTGACTCAGGCCCTGCCCAGCAATATGCCAGTAGCCCTAGCTCTTTCCAACAGCGCTCTTGCCACCTCCAACCCATTCTTCCCCCTCATGCCCAGGCTGCCTCTCCAACCACCTCAACCTGCCGCCAGCCTGACATCAGCTTCTGGAGCCCACTCCATGCCCACTGACTCACTGAGCCAAGGCTGCTCCACTATGGTGGGAGATGCAGCCATGGCATCTACTCCAACCTCTTTTGCCACCTCCTCCATTATGGAGAAGATCTCTGCCAGCAAGGGTCTGATATCACCCATGATGGCCAGACTGGCAGCTGCCGCCTTGAAGCCTTCCAACAACCAGGATGCAGGTGAGTAATTTCACAAATGGTTATAAAATGCTTGATATTAAATAACAGATATTGATCACAAATAAAAAATATGACCTTTTTACCCTTTAAAAAATATAAGCAAGTGAAAAAACAAACAAAAACCAGCTCTTTAAGTTAAATTAATATCTAAAGAATCTATTGTACATGTGTGTGTGTGGATGCATCCTCTATATGTGTGTGAACATGGCGGGAGAGTGCACTCAGAGGTCATCTGTGTAACTATCCCAGAGCGAAAAGAAAGGCAGAAAAACCACTGCTTTCAGGCTTAAAGGGGACATACTGGAGGCATGGTCCTGTGCTCTGGGCTTGTTATTGTGTTGATCGTTTGTTAGATACCCACAATCCATTTGGAGATAAATGCGCTGACAGGGGAGAGTAGAGCCTGTAAAAGTCTCTTATGATGTTCAGAGTGGGGGCTCTTGGGGCTTGTGTCGAACATGTTTCCTCATCATTGGGTCTTATCTGTGTCTGCGCCCGTTCCAAGCAAATGGAGGTGGAATGAAATTAAGTTTAGAAATTGCTGGAACAAAAAAAGGGGGTTTCGTATCCTCTATGCAAACTGATAAAAAGAAAGAAAAAAAACAGAAGTTACTGAGGCAGAAATGACTCAATGCACCAGAGCAAAGAAACAGGCTTTGATACAAGACTGACACACTTGAGCGCATCTGCAAATACACACTTTTTGAATTTCTAGAAACCTTCTGTTTGCATGAAAACATGTCAGTATCTCTTTAGCATAAACAGAATTCTCATGAATTCTGAAGGTAATTGGCTGCTCTACGTTTATCACTCTGCTCTAAACAAAGCCAGTGGAAAAGAAAATAAAGTTTAAATATTCCATTTTGATAATTCACGGCAGAGGATGGTGTGGCATTCTATTAGAGCACATTCTCAGTTCGAGCAGCTGTGGGATGGATTTTAAATGGGACTGGGAAGGATTTCATTTCCTGGTGGCGCTCCCGGAGCAGGACAGGCCCAGGGAGAGCGCTGGGGCAGCTGCTCCAGGAACCCAGGCTGTCAGGCTGAGCTCCACCTCTGGGCTTCCAGCAGGTAGCCAGAACGCTGGGAAGGCCCCCACTGAGGGTGGGGCCTCCACATATGGTGCCTTCACTACCTCCCGTCAACCTGCTCAGAGCTGCAGCTCATATCTCATTGCTGGGAAACAAAATGGTTTGAAACAAACCCCTCATATATTTTCAATCACTCGTCAAAGTTGACGCAGAAACAGGATAGGGGGTTGGTTGTGGTTTGGATTCTCATATTTGCTTTAGAAAATGTGTGAACAGGACATTTGGGGCAAAAATGAAAAGGAAGTGGTTTTTGCTTCTGTCTTGAAAAGGTGTGAGAAAAGTCATTGTGTTTGTGGCTATTTTTCAAAGAGCTTATTTTCTCTGGTTTGTGAAACTTGGTCTCTTTTGTGGCAAAATGTGCATTTTTGCTGTTTCTGCCTTTCTTTCTGTTCTGGGTTTTTTTTTCTATAAATGTTCCGCTCTAATTTACCCCTAAGTGTTTTTCCCAGAGATTCAAGCATCTGAAGGGTTTACTAATTAGACACACAGTACAAATGATCTTCCACAAGCTCTGTATCTTATCCGGAGTAATTACATGCTGGTGCATTATTCCTGGATAATTTCCAGAAAGAAGCTGCTTTGAGTCAAACTCATTTGTTCTCCCTCTTTGGGAAGTGAAAAAAAAACTTAAAATTCATGAAGTGCATCAGAGAAAGATATTTTCTCAACATAATCCACCTTAAACCTTAAAGTTCTCGGATTTAGTGAAGTAATTTTTACTTAGCCTGCTGATCATGCGTAGATCACACAATGAGTGGTGGCTCTTGATGTAATGTGCTCTCATTTCGTCTCAGAGTTGATTTAATTATCAATGACAAGGGAGGATTTGTCTGGCTAGTTAATTTTGGATATACTCTTATCAAATAGGGGGAAGGGATGCGCGGCTGGACATGGACTTGGTTAGTATTCAGTGACCTCAAACCAGACACAAAATTATTTGACTGCTGTTTTCCTTTGTAACTCCACCCCTGCCCCACCCCCAGCCCCTCCAACCTCAGTCTTTGTCAAACAAAACTGACACTGACACTGACACTTCCCCATCTCCTAGCTTTCAGCTGAGAAGACAAGGCCTAAGACTGGCTTTTCCATTCCTATTCTCCCTGATATGTCTGTGGGTCATCTTGTGGCAGAGGAGGGGAACTCTGCTTGATCCCCCACCCACACCCTCCCCCCACCTCCTTTGTAGTATAGCCCAGATTTTTTTTAATTTATTTATTTTGTTTGCTTGTTTTGTTTCTTTTTCCCACTCACAATGAAAAGACGCTCGTCCTCACCAGGCTGAGGGCTGAAGGCATACACTTGGTCGCCCATGACCTTGCCTGTCACTATCCCTCAACACAAGGCCTGAATCCTAAACAACAGAATTCTCACCAAACCGATAAAGGCTTCTGGTGAACACCGCTCCTGTTTTAGTGTCTCAGAGGCAACGTCAGAGCCATCACACCTCCCACCCACATATATTTTTTAAAATAAACCACCACTTATTGTCAGCCAGAAGCTCTGCCTTCACTGTATAGCCCCAGGACAAATTAATATTTCAACCCCTTGGGATTAGGAAGGGGGCACAATTCACCTTCCTGTCAGCATTTTTACCTCAGGTCGTCCCCTGGTGTTTATTTATTTCAATTCAGCTCTCCTGTCCACACTCACGGCATACACTGAATATCTATTTGGAGGAGACTGTGATCGAGAGGTCACGCTATTTGAACCAATCTGATTGGCTGTCAGCTCCAATCTGACCGACATAGCACCCTTGTTCCTTGTGGGTATGCTCAATGGCATCGGCCGTTGTCCGTTGTCAGGCCAACAAGAAGCCGGAGAAGGTGGGGAAGGAGGGGGATTGGGGGGGAGGGGGGTCTGAGACTGCCACTTTCCCTCAGCATTAGCATCTCACTTAATGACCAGTTAAGAGGCAGCTTGGCAAATGAGTTGTGACAAGTGCTGCAGAAAAAGGAGTCTTTTTCCCTCATATCTCCCGCCTCTCAATCATCATTTAAAAGGCTTGACGGCCTGACATAATTTTGCAATAATTATCACTCGGAGAATTCTTTTCGGGCCAGGACAGAAGTCAGATTGGATCTCGTCATAGGGTAATAATGCTGACCAACAATAACTTTGTTGTCTCCTCTCTCTGCATCTCTGCTACGATCCTCAGGGAATGGGCAGCCGGCTTCAGCCAGCCAGTTCAATCTGGTTCAAGTAAAGCAGGAGCCACTAGACGCCACCTCTGGGGTTTCCCAAGACTCCACACAAGAACATAGCCTAGACCTGAGCAAGAAAGACCACAGGTATTTTAAAAGGTTCATTCAAATTTTAAAAAATCTATTTATATTTCTCTTTTAATTAACAATATGAATATATTTATAAATGTGGAAAAATAAGCAACAATGTTCTTTGATTGATTGATGTTTACTTTGGCAGATGGCATGTCGACAATTATTTATTAGAAATATCACTTTTATGGAAACATGCAAACAATAATGGAATTTTCATAATTTTTTCCATTTTTGTGTGAGAAGCGTGTTTACATAACCCTTCAACACTAATCTTTCCCCACCCCATAGTAGATCTTATTTCTTAAGAAGACAGCATTTTTCTTCTTCATTATACTTGCATACCTCGTATGATAGATAGTAATATTTACTGTTCTCATGCAAATCTTGGCTAAACATTGTTCATTTTCCTTGTTCCAGTAATGAATCAAATGGACACCCCGTACCAGGGAATACATCTCTTTTATCCTCGCTTATGAATAAGGTAAGATCCATCCATCAAACGCCTTTCATCCCAAGACAAATTAGCAGAACACGGAGGGGCCTGTTTGTTTTTTAATGTTTCACCGCTAATAAGATGAGTTTGTATCATTTAAATTTTCCAGCCATTTTTCATACAGTGTAATTTTCACTGCACCTCTCACAAATTAATATAATAAGGCCGTAGCTGGTTGCCATGCCAGATATATAGAGATGTTTGTTTTTTGATGAGCTGTTCTGAACTCACCGTCCATTTTTTCTCCCTCTTTATACTTTTCTTCCCCGCCTTACTCTGCATTTATTCATAGAGTTTATAAATTATTTGATTAAAAAGTCAGAGGAGGAAAAACAGGAAGGCGCTGCCCTCATTTTTTAACAAGTCTAAACATTAGTGCGTGAAAATTTAAATGTGTGTGTTGTGTGTGTTTTCTTGCAGAGATTAAAATGGACATTGTCATAGTCATATATCTTATCTGATTGATACAAATGTGCTGGGTGGTTTGCATCACATTGATGATGTCATGGCAGATCAGTCTCCTTTTTTTTCTAGTCTTGTCTATTGATCAAGATCTCTTCCCGCCGCTTTCTGCTTCCTCACCACACGCACATCTTTTAAAGCTTTTGCACCAATAAACAGCCTGACCAAAGTTGCAGTTATCAAACCCACACTGGAGTTATTTAACAGCCTAACTGTTGTCATGTCAAACTGTCGGGGTGTACTTTAAGCCACCACATCACATGAAAGGGTTAAAGATGCCCCTAGAGGATGCTTAGCAAACCCACTTGGCCTGAAGTCAAGCAAAAGCCTGATTGTTTGTAATTCTGTCTCCTCTCTTTTGTTTTGCCAAATTCCGCCTGTGTGTGTGGTTGTGTGTATTTGTTTTTCTCATATTGCCGTTAACATATGCAAGAGTTGGTGCTTACAAATATGCAGATAACAAAGCGGCTGGTGGTTTATGTGCCTGTGTTTTTTAGATGTCGCAGGTGAACCCTGCCCTTTTAAATGCTGTGAACCTGAAGACGGAGCTGGAGGGAGGCCAGGGCAACGATGCTTCTGAGGCAGCACAGTATCTGAACAGAGTGCTGAAGAGGCCCTTGCAAGAAAAACCTTCTGAGATCTGGAGAACATACCTTCGCAGGTAAGAAAAAAAGAAAAAGGATTACTCATTCATTTTGATAGTGAGAAAGCAGTGAGAACTTTTTCCTGTAAATACTAATCCTCACATACTGTACTGCATCACTGGAAACCCCCTGAGACAAAAACAATCTGAATCTTTTCTGGAATTTTGCACAACCTATAGTTCGACAGACATGAAGGATGAGCAGTTGTGCCAGTTATCGTTTCCTTTTGGTACCGAGAAATCAGTCAATTTAATTTCTCTCTATGTAAAGGTTTGACACAGATGACTTCTGTGAGGCTCAGTGTGACTTCCTTCAGAAAGTGCACTTTCACTGCCTCATAGAGGACTGTGGTGCACTCTTCAGCACTGTGGATGGGGCCATAAAACACGCTAAGTGAGTATCACCTTTTCATGTTCAGAAAACACACTGTTTTTGTTTTATAGATCAGCATTAAAGTGAACTTCGCCCCCTTCGTCTTTCAGCTTTCACCTCCGGGCCACCATGAAAGTAAAGTCAGAGCCTTCGTTCAGTGACGGTAAGGAGTCCAGCGAGTTGGGTTCGCTGCAGCCTGTCGCCCCTGTTTCCATGGCCAACAATCCCACAATGGATTGCGCACACCTCACTCCCTCTGGCGGCTACAACTCACCTCCTCCTTCCCTCCTGGCCTGGAAGCAGCTGACCGGCAGCATCCCTCAGATGCCAGCCTCTATGCCCAATCTACCAGCAAACTCCCCTTTGGCCACCACCTCTCTGGAGAACGCGAAGCCACAAGTCAAACCGGGTTTTCTGCAGTTCCAGGAAAAGTATGAGAAAATATTTCATTCATAAACAGTTGAATGGGTTGCTTTTCTTTTCCTTTTTTTTCTAATGGAACTGATTAAACTGTGTTTTATATTTTCATTAATCCAGCGATCCCTGCTTGGCTACTGACTGTAAGTACTCCAACAAGTTCCACTTCCACTGCTTGTTTGGGAACTGCAAGTATGTGTGCAAGACCTCTGGAAAGGCAGAGTCCCATTGTTTGGACCACATCAACCCCAACAACAACCTGGTCAATGTCCGTGACCAGTTTTCCTACTACTCTCTTCAGTGTCTCTGTCCCAACCAGGTGAGTGTTTCTTGATAACACAGCCATGAGCTGTCTGACTGTCATCTCCCAGAGGTTTCTAAGCATGAAGTATGCTATCTATTAGACCAGTATTTGAGGTTATTTGACTCAAGGCTTTCACAACCACTGCTCCCCATCTTCCATCTCTGCTGAGAACGACAGTCGACTCACCCCAGTAATGCCTGTTTATATGTCAATGATGTCATTTTGACTGCCGCATTCTCCTCTCAGAAAAGGCCAATTTAGCTGATATTACCCAATAAATCATTGTCACTTGCACAGTAAACAAGGCTGTCTGGAATAGGGCAAAAATCAGGGGAATGCTTCGTAAATGAAACCTAAATGGCAGCCCCTGCCTGCTCTCATGAGCCCGTATTTGGAAAACGGTTTAAATGAATTCATTAATGTGTCGAAAATCGCCCCTCTCACAAAAAGTCTCCTCCTCCCTCCCTTCCGCTCCCCTTCCTCCTCGCTTTAGTCTCTATCTCCTGAACTGAGCAGATCTTATTTGGCCCAGTCCTTAGGGATCTGGGCCTCACAAACAGATGGTGGTGCACAGACTTGCGACAGAGAAGGGGGGGTGGGAAGTCTGGGCAAATCAAAGTAATTGTAGAAATGTGGCCTGTTTCTAATAACCAAAAAATAAGGAAAACGTGTTGATTATGTTTTTGTGGGAAGTGTGTTTAGCATTCCCTTTATTGTTTAACATAACATATATCAAATTAAAATTAATTAGCTCCTTTTTTCCCCCTTTGCCTCCAAACACTCATAAGGTTTGATTACTAAAATTGTGAAATGATTTATTTCCACTTCAGCAATGTGAGTTCAGAATGAGGGGCCACTATCACTGTCTGCGACCTGGCTGCTACTTTGTCACAAACATCACCACCAAGCTGCCATGGCACATCAAGAAGCACGAGAAAGCAGAGCGTCGTGCAGCCAATGGCTTCAAATACTTCACCAAGAGGGAGGAATGTGGGAGACTGGGTAAGAATAAAGACACCTTAGATCCTGTATACATTTTGGCCTGTTTACCTATCGTTCCCCACCAAAACCTTCTTGTCAGACTGAACAGCTTTTGATAGTATTTTCTGCCAGGAGAGTTGTGTGGATTATAGGTGTTAGACTGAAAGAGATGTAGATTGATTTGTACTGGCTGTTGCAAGAGGATATTCTGTGTTTACAAAGGGTGAGATACCAGTGTTGGCAAACATGGTGTCGTGCTTTGTGAGTAGTTTAAGAGGCATGAAACAAGGCTGCCTCGTAGGTTTTGTCGCTGCATTTTGCATATTCACAAAGGCACCTGAAGTCCCAAAGGAAGTCTTGCCTGTACTACTATATGAGCAAAGAGGGCAATCACATCCAGGTTGTTTTCCTCTTTCTTTTGCCCCTGTCAGAAATGAGCAATTAGCTTTGTGTTTGTTAATTATCTGGCTTGTCTGGTTTAGCCTGTTTGTGTTCTGAAGCTGCGCCTCACAGCCACCGCTGCCATCACGCAGAAATGAATTAAAAGTGATCTGTTTTTTCAGGCGGTTACACAAGCTTTTCAGAACGCAGAAACAAAGCAAACAAAACCAGGCCCTAAACAGCTGTTTTTTGTCCCCAGCCTGATCTGCCAACTGCATTGTTCAGGCTGGGGGAAAAACAGAAAGGATTACCATCGCCAGCGCTCCAGTCATAAAGAATTGATGGGTTGCCAGTATCCATGGCAGCAACATTAAACTGAACACCGCTGATGATGTTACCTGGTTTCTGTCTCACAAAAGGGCCCCTGTGTCACGGGGGTTACTGTTATTTGCTCAACTTTGCGTGTCTAAAACATTGTGTGTGCAAAAGCTATTTGATGACACAGACATGTTTTTCTCTTAAACTGGGTGCCATGGTTACTGACATGCTAACACCTGCCCAGCATGTTACTCTTTCAATTATTTCTGCCTGCTTTTATATAATGGTATTTGATTAACAGGCCCAAAATGGAATAATCATTTAATTTGAAATCATAAAGCAATTAGAGCTAGACCGGTTAAAACAAGAGAAAAGAACAGAAGACTGTGAAGCAGACAACAGAACAATGCAGAACAAAAGGAGAAATGACAATGGAGATACTTTGAGAAATGAATTTAATATGGTAATAATCGTATATTTACTTTGGTTTGCAGGGATGTGTGCATTATTGGCCCACAGAAAATGAGAATTTATTTATGTAAATTCCTAATTGAATAAAGCATGTCAGTGTAATAAAAGAGCTCCACAGGTTTAGAGCACAGAAGCCTTGACTTGCTCAGTGTGACACCAGTGATCTAATATTCCTCCTACATATACACTCTGAAACACTTTGAAACTCGACCCCTCTTTTGTCAGAGATATATCATGAAATTAAAAAAACTAAAAATATTTCACTTTGTGTTTGATCTAATCACACACACCCCGCCCCCCTCACACTCATAGTGTTGCCTTTAACCCTTTGGATGCCTTGGAATGAGCCAAAGACAAATTAATGTGTAAATAGAGAGTTTACAGCTGTCACTGTTTTCTTTTTGCCAGGTTGTAAGTATAACCAAGTCAACAGCCACTTCCACTGCATCCGAGAGGGTTGCCAGTTCTCCTTCCTCCTCAAGCACCAGATGACCTCACACGCACGCAAACACATGAGGCGCATGCTGGGAAAAAACTTTGATAGAGTCCCATCCCAGGTACAAACACAAAGAGAAGCACCTCACACACCCAAATGACATTTTCATTAAGAATTTTTTAAACGTCAGTGTAGTATTGCTGTTTTTTTTTATGTCTGGTCTTATCATTGCACATACTTTTTTCTGAGTGTGTTGTTTTCAGTATTGTTTGTTTTCTCAGTGTTGCGTTTCCTGTTCTGAGTCAGATTAAAGGAAAAAGTTTGTTCATGTGGTACTCTTCTGTAAAAAGACAGTAGCACTCATATCCTGTATAGCTAGTCAACGATAAATCGTTCATGATGTTCTTTCATTCAAATTTTTCAAACTGGACTGGCCCAATTTCATCTCTTCATCTGAGGAGCATGTTATGTACTCGATTTAAACATAGATTTTCTAGTTCTCTTTGCTCCATTTTCTCCCTTACTATCAGTCTTAACAGATATATGAGGTTAATTCTTCTTGCTTTTAACATGTTGGGAAATTCTTGTTTTTATGCCAAGAGCCAACACCTGCATAAATGACTCATTAAACCTCAAGCTGTTTGTTTCAGTCTGTTTTTTTTTATAGTAAGAATGACTTATCTTCCAGGTGATGCCGCTCAGCCAGAGGGGGGATGATATGCAGCATGCATCCGGTCTGGTGTCTGGGCCAATGGCAGCCCCGCATGGTATCACCTCTGGCTTCTCCTCCACTGTCCTAGATGAAACTGATGACTATATGGATTACATGGGAGCAGGAGGTAGCCCTTTGGGCCTCTCTTCTGAGTCCTCCAACCAGGATAGGAGCTGTACCAGCACACCTGTAGGCAACGATAGCTCTCCAGCAGGTGAGGATAAGTAAAACAGTCCCAGCAGGACAGCGTGTTGACCATTTGTATAGTTTTTTTCGATCCTGACCCACGTGGCTCACTCACACTTGCATACTTCACCAAAAAGCCAGAAACATGCCATTTCATGCTTTTTTCAATCACATATTTTATGATTCAGCAGTTAAACTTACAATCAATAAACATATTAGTCATAGTGCAGGCTGATGACTATGCTGTTTTCTCATGTTCTGAGTTGTGGAGAGAACATTTTACAGTTCGCCCGGTCATTGTCATAAAATCTCCATTCTGTACATCAGTGGTCTGAGTTATTGTGCTGAATGTAGCACATCATATTTTCCTCCGGCCAGAGATCATCATCTCTGTGGCTTTGGCTACTCTAGCGTTTTTACTTTGGCAGAATTGTGAGAGGAATACAAATCAATGATAAATTGCCTCTTTAATATCAAACTTACTAAATGGTTCTTCTGTGTTTTTTTGTTTTGAAAATCTACATGTAACTGATTCTCACATTTCTTCATGTGTTGCCAATATGATCCACTACTCTCGTCATTGTTGTTTTGGCTGGTGTTGGGGTTACTTGTCTTGAATGGGCCTCATTTTGTATCATTCTCTTATCTTTTATCTTTCCCCTTTTACCTCCCATCCCTCTGTGTGTCTGTGTGTGTGTTTGTGTGTGTGATTTTTGCCCTTTTGTGTGTTTTTGTGTACATGTTTTTTCCCTTCTCGCCTGTCCTTCGCCCCTTTCTGGTCAACCTGTCTCTCTAGGACAAGGCTACCCCACCAACACTTCTGCTCCTACCACCCCTGCTGACACTAGCGCTACCCAAAACGCACCTTCTTCCTCCCCTCCTTCACCACCTCCTCTTCCTCCACCACCGCCGCCACCACCACCTCCCTCCGCTCCTCAGCCTAGCCTCCAGTCCCAGGTCCCATCTCTCTCCCCTGCTCTTCTCCGACCTGCTCTCCCTTCACTCCCATACCTCCTTTCTCCATCCTGTCTGTCATACTCTCTGCTCAGCGCCTCTCTGGGAGCCACTCGGAGTGTTGTCATGCCAACCAACACACCAGCTTTCAGCCCCATCATTGCCACTCCGTCTCCGGTTAAAAATGACGTCCCTATAGTGCAGGATGCTGCAGGTACTTATCCCCGGCGCAAACCAACACTGCAGCTGTCACTCTCAATTACTGAGTCCTGTGCAGCATTTAACTGTATGATCTCTGCATTATTATCACGGAGAGATGAAAACTTAAGAGACATTCAAAAAGTCTAAATTAATGTGGAAGTGATGTATTATATGTGTATAATTTCTCAAATACACCTTTGTGACTCTCATCTTTAGGATATTTAAGTTAAAGCAGTGAATTTGGCACCTGCTCTGTCTGAAGCCTGGGTCTTGTTTAGTTTCCGTTAATAAGACTGCATCAGCAGCTTCCTATTTTAATCACGCCTCAAGTTTTATCGAGGCCCACTGCTTCCTGTCTTGCAGAACAGGGATCATATCATTAGCAGTGACCCTAGGGTGTTGCAAAAGGTGGGTGCCCCTCATAAAACAACATTGAGATAAGAGGGCTGGTTAAGACTCACAGCTCTGCTTCTGTTTGGAGGCTGGAGACACCCTGTGAAAGTGTCATATTTCACAGTCAATCTACCATGTGCCCTCTCCTTTAATCATTCTGGGAATTAGGAATTTTTTTAAAAAAAATGTGGCTCTCTGTGCTTACTCAGCTGTGAACCACTTCTGGCTGAGTACAGTCAACACATGAGTTTTAACCCAGACACCAATTTGCTTGTAGTTTGTGGGTTTTGTGTTGTGGGTCTGCTGATTAATCTTTAATGTGCTTCCCTGCTTTCTTCAGGAAACACCATCTCCATTCCCACGGCCACCGGTGCAAAGAAGCGCTTCTGGATCATCGAAGACATGTCACCATATGGCAAACGCCGCAAGACCGCATCGTCACGTAAGATGCTGGACGAGGGGATGATGCTGGAGGGCTTCCGGCGCTACGACCTGTACGAGAACTGCAAGGATGTGGGCTGTCAGTTTTCCCTGAAGGTGACCCACTACCACTGCACTCGTGAGAACTGCGGCTACAAGTTCTGCGGTCGCACCCACATGTACAAACATGCGCAGCACCACGACCGCGTGGACAACCTGGTCCTGGACGACTTCAAGCGCTTCAAATCCTCGCTTAGCTGCAACTTCCCCGACTGCCAGTTTTCCGGCAACAGCACCCATTTTCACTGCCTCCGCTGTGGGTTCCGCTGCACCGACAGCACCAAGGTGACGGCACACCGCAAGCACCACGGCAAGCAAGATGTGATCAGTGCCGCTGGCTTCTGCCAGTTCAGCTCCAGCGCTGACTGCGAGGTTCCTGACTGCAAATATAAGCTTAAGTGCTCACACTTCCACTGCACCTTCCCTGAGTGTAAGCACACCGTTGTGGGCATGTCCCAGATGGACTCCCATAAGAGAAAGCATGAAAAGCAGGAGCGGGGTGAGCTGGCATCTGTGTCACCAAAGCAGGAAGGGATGCACCACTTGGCAGGAAACGTGGCGGCGGTGGCTCCCACTTCCATGGGTCTTTCTACTTCCTCACCTGGTGGCCTCCATGGGCTTCCCCACAACATTAACAGCAATGCTCCCAATATGCTCTACCAGGCAGGTGGAATCAGTTCTGACTATAACCATTCATACCCGCCATCGTCCATCAACTTAGACAGCTCCCTCAACCTTGGCACAGACACTGGCAACTCCCTGTTCTTCCTGAAGAACGCAGCCGGTCTGGGTCTTAGCGACTCACTGGACCTCAGCAAGAAGGTGCACCACAACGCAGTTCAGTTAGGCCACCATCCCACACACCGTCTGGGTCTGCCCACAGCCCACGACGACACCACAGGGACATCAGGAGAGGCTGAAGATGACATGTCGCCAGAGGAAGAAGCACCTGCAGAAGAAGATGATGATGATGATGAAGATGAGGATGAGGAGGAAGAGGCAGAGGATGACCTCAACACTGACTCAAATGATGATTCACTGGCAGAGCCTGATGCTGAGAAGGACAACGTTGAAATTTTTGATGCTTCCGTTAACCATACTGATACTTCCCGTTTGGAAAAGCAAGATGCTGACCCATAAAAGAAAAAAAAAACTAAGAAAAAAAAAGGAAAGAAAATGAGAGACTGTAGGAGCTGCAGAAAAACCCTGTGTACTATGAATTAACTAAAATGAAAGTGGCCTCATCCATCATGCTTAGAGACTTCAAGTGACAACAAGAAAACAACAGCAGCATGGAAAAAATGAAGGCCTGAAATGATTTATCATGATGTTTACAAGATGACCAACATTATTAATTCAATTATGCATTAAAAAAATGAACGGAGACACACAGATTTAGGCCCTGTTTTACATGTGGGGCAGCAATGTAAAGCATTTTACTACACATCAGTCTTTTTGTGTGCGTGCATGTTTGACTTTAATTTATTTTCTTTTTTTTCCACTTTTTTTGTGTGTGAAAAAAAACATGTTATAAAAACAAAAACAAATCTCTATATAACTATATATGTAAGTGTGTGTATGTGTGTGTGTGTGTGAATGTATGAGTGTTGATATACAAAAGGAAATTGCTGGCACAGACAACATGATCTGCAGGGCCATGGATACATAGAGAAAAGGGACATGAATCACTAAGGGAAACAGGATGTGTTTCAAACATTTAATATTTTTTCTGTATTGTTATTATTATTATTATTATTGATTAATATTATTAGACACACAGAGAAAGGGGGATACATTTCATTCCCATACTTTTTTGTTCTCAGTAACACATGGAATTGATCATTTACGGTTTGGTCAGTCTCAGCTGCACTCAGGCTTCCAGCAAGCCGCCAGCCTCAACAGTTCTCGACATTTGCTTGAAACGTTCAGCTAGTATCAACTCCAAGCATTGTAATTATAACCCACCTCCCCTCCCACCCCCACATCCCACCGTGGAGGATTCAAGTTTGTGCGTGGATAGTGCACTTTTATTAGCTGACCTGAAAAACGTTAATGATAGAAAACTTTTGAGTATATTTAAAAGTATTTTTGTTACCATTTGCATCTTTGCATTAAATTGTTTTGTTGTGTTGTCAGTCGGAAGCATATCGATCTGAAAGCAGGGGAGGTCGTGTTTAATGGTTGGGGATAAGTAGAGGTTGGGGGATGGGGGTGTTCAGACTGACCAGAGGAAACGATGAGTCACTCATAAGAAGTGGGTTGGACAATAAAGGAAGCGTCACCGAGTGTGTGTTTTTTCTTTCTTTTTTTTTTTTTTTTGTTGTTGAAAATGTACAGACCGAATATGTCTCAATGGCATTTTGTTTTCCATTCACTATGGCTGTGGTTGAGCTCCTGTTGTAATGGTTTTTATTTAATATTTATGTGACCTTCCAATGAGAAATTTTTAGGGTGTTATTGCACTTTTTAGGTTCATTTTTACCGTCTGAAAAAGAAAAAAAAGAATGATATATATCTTTTAACAGGGAATTTGCTTTAAAGATGTTGTTTTAGTTCACTTTTTTTTTGCTTTGATGCACAAATAGATGTTAGTGTGACAACAAACTGTTGTTCTGTGGTTTCTTTAAAGGTTTTTATTTTTGCTTCTGTGATTGGACAGTTTGAAATTTTAAAAAATGAAAAAAAAAAGAAAAAAAAGGAACTGTGGAGCGCAAGGAAAAGGGCGCCCTGATACAAAACACTAATAAGGACTGTAACTTAAATTAATTCACTTATTGTAGTACTAAATTATAAGTCTGTCAAACTACCCTCTGGTTTCTATTGGGCAAATATGTACAACTGAGGAGTCGACACAATATATTATCTCCTGAGCTTTGCATTGGAAATAAATGATCTTAACATAGGGAATAATGTGTGTTGATGGTGTTCCACCAGATATTGTTTTGAAGAAAAAAAAAAGGTTGTACAGTATTTTCCTCTGTAAAATAACTATATATGAACAAAATGCTCTTTGATGAACAGCTTCCTTTAAAAAGAAAACCCTAAAAAGGAGAAATGAATAATAAAAAAGTTAAAAATTCAAATAGCCTCATTATAGTTTGCTTGTGTGCGTGAGCTTTTTTTTTTTTAAAAAAAAAAAAAAAACTTAAGATTTGCAGAGTAAAACTTTGGCAGATTCTACTTTTTATATATTTTTTTCTTTGTTCTTTTTAAAAACTTTGTCAGAAACTCAAACTCAAATACACTGATTTGAATTCCTTTACTGATGTTTCTTGTTTATTTATCAACTTGCTTCATTCACTGTTGCTTTTCTGAGTGTGTCTATGTGCATTAATTTTCTTTTCTTTAAGCTCATTAATGGAAATTTTGTTGCTGTGGGCATGCTGCGTTCACAGACTGGACTGTCCCCTGGGACGTTGCTGTAAAGCAGCGGTATCATTGCATGTCTTCTGTTCCCTCATCTTCTGCTGAGATAAACTGTAGGAGCTGGGAGACATCATGCGCTTGAATTTATTTTGTGTGTGAATGTGTGTGAGCATGTGAGAGTGTAATGCAGTAGGATTTGTAAGAAGTTGAAAACATAATTATTCTGACAGTGAACATGCAGTATTGGGTGATGGGCCAGCCTGAGGACAGTATGGGGCAGGTTTAGAGGGGGAAAGGCGTTGCTGGATAACAACGGGGCAGAGGGTCGCAGCAGCACTCTGTCACTTATACTGCTGAACATGCGTCTCCTCCTGAGATGTGGTTCTGTTTCTGCTACTCAGCTCCAGTTCAGACAAGGATGGGCTTCTTTTTGCGGCTTTCTTGTCCCTAAAAATCCAACTAAGCTTCCTGTAAATATTTTTAAGACAGCAAAACCCATATGCATTCCTGCAGCTAGATTTCATGTCCAGGATTATTTAAGTTCTGGAGCAAGAACGTGATCAGATCCACGGGACATGAGGGAGATTTAGAGCTCTCCTACTGCTGACAAAAAAGTTCTTTGCAGTTTTTTTTATGATGAACATTCATGATAATTATTTTATGTATGAATTTATTGTATTTATTAATTTATTATTTGCCCTGAGCCACATGCTCTCTTTCCTGATGTTACCCAGTGGCCACGGTACAGACTCAATCCCCTCGTCTGCAGCTGTTCTTGTCCTTCCTTATTCTCTTCCTTGTGATGTTTTTAATAAAAAAAGGAAAGAAAGACCGAAAAAAAAAGCCATGGGTAAAGGCATCACCATCTGTCAGCCAGCTGGTATCCTGCATATAATCTAGCAGAGAGAAGGGAAAAAAGCAAGAATAAACATGAAAATTATATTACACAAAAACCAGACGGAAACGACCTCCAAATACTGCATAGGCTGCTGCTGAAATGACAGATCATTTTACTGCTTTAATTAACAGAGTAAAAAGGATGGTATAAAACAGTGGTGGGGAAATAAACAGAGATCTATTCCTGCTGCAAAAATATAAAATGAAATCTGCCCGCTTACTGCAGAGCAATGGATAAACAGAGCGACATTTCAGACTTTGAAAATAGATTGCACTTTCGGACTAAAAGCCATCTGCCGCTTGCATTCAGTTTAGTGAAATTTATGCGACATTTCATATGAAAAATAGCCAAACAAGCCTATTTAAAAATATATCTCAACTTGAATTTGTTGTCCTCACCATTGCTATACATTCAAGTCAAACTGATTTCATGTGGATACAGTACTGTTAATCTTCATTGTGCTGTATTTATGTTTTCCTTCTGCATATCTAATGCAAACACTGAGCTTTTCACTCAGTGAAATAAAAACGTACTTAACTTTAGGCCACTTTTCATTGTCAGTGTGTTTTTGATTAAACAGAAAACACATCCAGTTAGATGCCTCTGCAAAAAAGGAAAAATAAGTGAACAAATCACACAAATGAGTGCCAACTGTGCGTGTGGCGGCTGCGTGCTGTGTGGCAGCCAAAGCTGACATGCAGTTGCTTGATGTGCCAGGAACAGGTTGGGTGAGTGCGTGAGCCAGTGTGGAGAGGCAACAGTTGAGGCTACAAACATACACGACAGGTGTGTACTGCATATGTGGTCACATGATGCCTATAAGGCAGATTAAGGCCCAAACAGATGAAGCGCTGCTTAATGGCAGCTTTTATTAAGTTCACAAAGCGTAGAGGGAGGGGACAGAGGAAAAGCAGGTGGCTGGGTTTGTGCACTCTTAGATGAAGAGAGATATTGTACAGTGGAGCCTGAAGAGGGTAGCCACTGTGGAAGGATTTATGGAGATTTGCCTGCTTTCGACTCACCGCCTGCCTGTTTCTGAGTCCTGCAGTAATAGACAGAGAACTGGAAGAGGTCACAAAGATCATATCGGATGAAAGGAGAGCTATAATAAAACATGTGGATGGTCAGTCACTCCCAACAAAAACAAGCAAAAACATGCAGAGAAATGTAGACGTACCAAGCAACTGTTCACATGGTTATGAGTGAAAGTTCAGCTGCTAAATGACACGCATTAGGAGGTAATAAAACATTGCACATGATGAAGGCTGCATACACATATACACACAATAAAAAGTTTTACACTGATGACAGAAATATGATTAAGTAAAAAAATAGTGCATTGGTAAGAAATGTAAATACACAATTGTTTAATTCAATTGCTTAAGAGCACATTAATGGGCACTAAAAATAAAAGGGTTACTGTTTGTAATCATATCTTTTCTTGCAGTAGTGCACTCCACATATCTCTGACTAATTCTGACTTAAGTTGGTTGCACTGTCGACTGTTCTTTGTTTGTTAATTTGCCATCTGACCTGCCAATTTTTCTTAGATTAATTAGCGCAGAGAAGTTCAGTCAAGGCCATAGATAAGTTTGCTGAAACCATTCAGATGGCCAGTTTCTGCTTCATCCAGAAGCAAACATGAAACCGCTAGTTTTTATCTTAGTGTCGAACTATACTGCAACTAAAGCTTGAATAATAAAATAACATCACACACAACTCATTTCTTCTGAGCGTAATTCTTTCCCACCTAATTGTTGGAGGATTTAGCTTCTAAAGTAGTTAGCGGAGACCAAATAAAGCAAAAGCAGCACGAATATTGCCCCTACATTCATTAAGTAGCCTGAAGCATTGTATGTGTTTTACTCTTGTTCTGGGTTTGCTGGAGAAACAGTTGTAACAGGTTTGCACTGAAGTTATCATTCATTGTTTCTGGCTGGTTAACGCTGTAGCTGGCGCGCTTTGAACTGCCAGGTCACACACGTTTTCATGGTTTTAATCTTTTTGAGATGTCACTGTTTTAGACATCACGGATTATGTACTCTGCATTCATGAGCTTTTTCTTTTTCTAACATTCGATACTTGACAAAACAGTTATTTCTGCTTATCTCTCACAGGGCAGACCGATTAGCTATGGGTCACTACTAAGGTTGTGACCACCACCCAAAACACACAACAGGTTACAACTTGATCCAATAATAACTTTCTGCCTTTCTTGACCTGCATCAGCTATAAGATAGGTGCAGATTCATGGAAGCAAGATCATCTCCACACTGAGGAACAACGCCTTTGAAAGCAACACGTGTTACACTGACTGTGTTATGTTTGGAAGGAAGAAAAGCATCCTCTGCCTGTCCATTAGCAGTGATGTAGTGCAGAGGAACAGGTTTAGCACTTAAAAAAACATTAGTTATTTATGTCAAAGGCAGGTTATAAGAATAGATGAGAAGCTACAGACTAACTTGCAACAATTTAATCATTCAGATATTGTGTGGTCTGAACATGGTACTAAAACTCAAGCGGCCTCCGTGTGGGCTAAACTTATCATGCTTATTTATGCATAATTTTTCACTGTTTCTTTAAAGTTTGAAGCCACGTTATGTTAGCTGTTGTTGCTTGTTGTTGTTATAAACATGGCAAATAAGGGAAATAAAACCTTAATGCACATGCTAAGGTTCTGTGTTTATAGTACACATTTATATAATATATTACACATATTACACATTATATCACATTTTTACTCTAAAACAGTATCATGATTTACAATATGTTCATCAAACTATGCAAAATAAAATAAAATCTGGTGGATAAAGCTGTAAAATCTGCATTATATTATTTATTTACACAAATCAATTAGGAATGTTTTTTTTTTATCTTTTATCTTTGTAGCACTACATTTCTAAATGTCATTAAAAGAAATCTAGCGTTGGAAATGCGAAATACTCTAATTATATCCCCAAACGGAGTGTCGGGATATTATGGTTTCAGCTCGACCACATCCGCCATAAATCATTTGTGTTAATGTGATTTCGTAAACAATATTCAATTTAGATTTTTCATTATTTGTATATGCATAGATATCATAGAGAGGATGGACTGATTCAAACTGATTGGTTTTCAAGTTGGCCACTAGGGGCGCTCAAACCTGAAAACAGTTTTGGCTATATCTCTGAAAGTATTCATCTAATTGACCTCAAATCGAGTGCAAATGAAAAGTCATGACCTGAAGATGTGACATAATGACGTTATACCTGAATGTTACTATATTTGTGTATTTATTACAGGACTGGGAAAACTGAAGATTGAGGGTGTTCAGGGATATACCCCTAGTTGTCGCCTTTAACGTCACCTTTAATTTCAATTTTAATGAAGCTTTTTAAATTAAATGCAAATTTGTTTGTTTCAGTTCACTAGTGTGATGAAATTGGTACAGGTGGGTTAAAGACAAGTCATCCAGAACAGCCAGAACTGAAAAAGAAGTGAGCGGCACTGTGTTAGAAAGCATTAGTTAAATTTCAGATGAAGGCAATCAAACCACTGGGTTATCAACTTATGTTCGGTGACTGATAGCATGATCAAAATGTCTATTATGTAAATAAATGTCTATTTATTTGCTGAACCTGTTTCCATGGCAAATATCCTCATTTTAATTTTTGAATTTTTCCACAATATCTTTCGCAGAATTGTGTTTACATTCGGACGTTACCTTCAAACTGAAAATAAGATAATGCATTCGTCATATGAGTATGCTGTCAGGTAAGACCCTGTGCTTTTCTGAGCATATAACTGCAGCATCATTTAAAATTTAAAACCTCCAGTGGGATCACACATGTCATAAATGTAGCAGAAGTGTTTATAAGTCAGCCCTGAAGCTGTGCAGCTTAACACTGCAAAATGAGAGGGAAACCTTTTGCATAAAATGCATGACCTGCCTTCTGTGAGATCATTGTCATAAGAATAGCATGTTGTTGATAGGTCCCACAAGTATACATCATAAAATGTATTGTATATCTATAACATGTCTCTCAACTCTCATTTTACTACTTCATTGGCCCATTTATAGTCCACTTTTTTGGATGAGATGTGTCTCTCCTCTCTTTCAGCACTCCGCCCCGGTTAGACCCCACTTTAAATCCTGTGCCCTTTGCAATAGATGTTCATTTATCTATTTTTGCATGTCTATGAGCTTATTTTTGGAAAGGCCTCAGTCACATTGCAGAAAAGAGGCTGTGAGAAAAAGCAGCTTTGCCATTGGTAGCAGCTGTTGCTGCTGAGACACCTCTGAGGAAATGGAGAATTGGACACACACTCATCCAATTTACCATTAACAAGACCTTATTGGATGCAGGCCCTTAGAAACATGTGGCTTTGCCTTATGTGACTCCTTTGCGATTGCTGTTCATCTCAAATGTACCGTTCTGGGATCTGCTATATTACTGATATCTGATCAGATCGGCTGAAGGATCAAAATATGACATTGTATCTGACATTTAAAAGTCTAGCCACAGTATTGACATGCCACATGGAAGATAAACACACTAAGGAGCAGAAAAGTGTACAAAATAACACAATTTTTTTCTATGGTGGAATAACTATTAAAGCAATCCACAGGAAAGTTTGAGCCGTAGCAGGAAATTATATCAAACAGCAAAGTTGCTCCACAAAGATCTGCAAATACAAGATTTCCTTCCATTTTATATTTTCCACATTAATATCCAACCACACCAAAAGAGCTAGATCTTAGCAAAGTTTTTTTTTAACATAGAAAGCACTTCTCAGACAATTGTTGACTTCATCTTCCTCCATGATTTCATTTGTTAACGAATGTATAATTATCTTTAACGATCTCCCCAAGCATAGAACACACATCTTCCTCTCTTTACGTTCAGCAGATTTGAATAAGACACTTTGTATTATAACACACTGTTTATTTTGTTTCTGGTTTGGTCATATTCTTTCCCACCTTTTTTTCTCCCCATAAACACATTTCACATTCTTCAGAGGGAGGTGTATCAAGAAATCTTTCTATTTCAACACTTTTTCCGTGAGGACATTAAGATAACAAAAATTATTTTCTCACAGTTGGTACTAGAGCATTTCGTTTATGAAAACAAACTTCTTTTTTTGTTTTCCTCAATAACCAGAAAAACTGGATCAAACTCCATGAAGAGGTTCACGCAAAGGCACAGTCTTACTCAAGTCCACTTCAAAAGAATAGAGAAATGTGCCATTTTAAAATGACTTGTTCACACACAAACAGAAAATCCTACCAGACATTTTTTTTATTTTAATTTTGACTTTTTAAAAATTATTAAAACAATTATTTATAATTTTCTAATTAATTTATTTATTGTTTGTTATACTCATTTTTTATTTTTATTCATTTTATTTTACTTTTTTATATTTATTTATTTATTTTTAGTCCATACATTTCTTAAACAGTTCAACAATTGTGACAATATTGTTCATTATTGACCCCACATTAACAGAGAGTCCTCACGTCAGATCATAACACTTGATAACACTTGCATTTGAAATGCTGAGTGCATGTAAATGAAAAGCTGCTGAGGTCATGCCGCTGTCCAGCTGAGAACAGATCGTCATGCTCAAAATTAAATGTGGGTACTGCACTATGCTGGGAACAAACACAGTTCCCATATTTGTGTCAGCTCTGAGGTGAGCACATTTTCACTAAAAGGGGAGGAAAGGGTGTAATGCTACACATGAGATGTTATTTGGTAAACATGCAGTTGTCATCTTACAAACATAAACAGTTGTGTTGAAAGATTAGTAATGAGATGCTTTAAATAGCTTGTGAATAATGAGCCTCTTGTCAACTCGGTTGCATACTGTAAATGTTTACTAAGAAATATCAAACACTGTGCTCTATTTATTTTTGCTTGCCTCAAGTTTGCCCATTGCCATAGATTAGTCAGTCCCAGAGTTAAACATAAATTTGCCAGCAGAACAAACAACTAGTAGCAAGTAGCAACCAGGAAGAAGTGTGTAAAACAGTTGGTCCGGGCTGGCTTGTAACCATTACTCTTCAAGTGGTTTGCTTGAGAATTGTACCAGAGGTCTCCAGGACTGAGTACGAGCAATTCATCACTTCATCCAAAACAAGCACACTTGCAGCAAAAAAGTCAGACTAGCCTTCTCCCTTTTTCTCTCTCAGAAGCCAGTATTTTCCACTTCCGCTGCCTCAGTGCAGCTTCACTAACTGGCAACGGAGGCCTGCTGCTGCCGCTTTCTTGGCAAACAGAGAAGTTCTTAAGTGCTATGCTGTAAATTTGCTTAATTTGACATGAGTCCGAGGGGAATGGGATCATTTTCTTTCAGGGAAAAAGCCTGGCATATTGGCTGACAATAAGCCGAAATGGTCCAACATGGTGTTTCTGCTGTGCAATGACGGTTGGAACACAGAACAGACAGCATTCGACAGAGCTGTAAAACCGTTTGACTCTGGCACTGGCGCCGTGTGACTCATTTTTATGTTAATAATGTGAAAGCCTTTCAACTGTAATTTCTGGGGAAGAAAATGATGATGAAGCTGCTTAAAGTGGTTTGTCTCTTTTCACATACAAGAACACGAGAAATTACCGAGTGTGCATTTGCACCTGCATTAATTTACTTCAATACATTCCTTTTTCTCTGAGACACATAGCCTCAGTTACATAAAGAAACTGACTTCATTATGAACGTATACTCCAGAAAGTGTCACTTATTTCTGAATTTTAAGAAAAAACATAATCAAGTCAAACTGAAAAAGATGAAGTTTTGGTAGGAAATGGGGGAGCAAAACAGAAAATATGTGTTATTCATGCAAACAGTGGTAAAGGAGTATCTGACTCATAGAAGAGAAGAACAGTAAAATGACATATAGGGAAACTGCTTGACAAGAAATAGAAAGGTTTTACATTAAAAATGTTATCACTGCTCAAAAACCATTAGTCAGTTTGAATGTGTCATGTAACCTTTGTCTTTTCGGTCTTTTAGCTGTTTCAAGCTGTTACAATATATATATATAAAAGGAACACAGAAAGTCCAATACAGTCCCACAATCATCATTCTCTGGGTGCAGGTGTGAGGGTGTCAAGACTGGGTATAAAAGGAGAATTCAACAACCATTGGGTCACCACTCTGTCAAACTTAATCAGTGAATGTGAAAAATATGAAAAAAATCAAGAAAAATATCTGTGAAACCTCAGTATGAGAATGAAAGCACAGAAACCACTCTTTGACACCTTTGACTTTGAAACCTTCCAGTGGTAATAAATGAGAAACTGTTAAGACACAATGATCAATACAGTCATGCTGGCTGAAAGATTCTGCAGTAATTTTTGCTCCAAAAATTCTACTACGGCATTCAGACATCTGCTCTAAAACTGTGTTTCACAAGAAGGAAGCCATTCATTGACTCTCTGTAACTGAAATGTTACAGTTCTCTGGGGAGAAAATGACATATTCTATGGTCAATGGGTCCACTTTTTAGCTTCCTTTCCTGAAAAACTACATTGAGTTCTATATGCCAAACAAAAAAAAAATACTTACCTGCTTTTATTTCATGACAAATCCTCATTCTCTCCAACTGCTTTCATTAAGAAACTTAGTAACGTATATATATAAACTGCAGCTGGGCAAGTTAGCATGTTATCCTCATGTTAACACATGAATCCATGCCAACACTTATTTTATTGCAGATTCCCTCACCCTGAAGACACAGGCAAATGCGTGATATCTCAGCCTTTATAATAATTTGTGGTGAGTTGTGTCCACGGGAGTCTGTGTTGCTTTTTATTTTAAGGTTTTGTGTTTTTAAAATGTATTTAAAAAGCAGACTTTTCCCTCATAATATAGATGTGTTGGAATTTGCAATATGTGGCCGTTGCAGCAAGGAAATAGGAGTTGATGGCTGGAAATCACTTTTAGAAATTGTTCCAACTTGTTTTTGGAAGAAAGTGAACTTTACGCAGAAATGTGTGCTGACTTCTTACCTTTCAAAAAATACATCCTGAAGATGTCATCCTTCTGTTCATTTATTTCATAACATCAGTGTTATGAAATACATTTACGGTTAGGATTTGCAAAGAATAATTTAAGAACCTGGTTATGAGAGAAACATTAAGCACCAAAGATCACATTGGGACACGAGGGGGAACACAAACCTGTGCTATGGTTTTAATGGTATGCTAGCTTGCTACCTTTATTCACATTGCTGGAAATATCGACGCTGCTAGAAGTTGTTTATTCTTGCAGTGATACATGTTCCTTTCTTGATGTTATGGTTGAAACATTTTCTTGTATCAAAAAAGTGTCAGTCTATACTATTTCATTAAATTAAATTATTAAGTACTTTAATGGTATTTTATCCCTTTTAATGGTATTTTATCCCTTTTATTTGATCAGTTTCAGTTGACTAACCAACTGCACCTCCACTTCAGGACTGTAAATGGGTGCTAAATAAATTATCTGAATTGAAATCGAATTGAAATCCCAAGCTACATTTTTTTTGGTATTTACTAAATATTTGCCTCCAAAAGTTGTTGTTAGATTTGTTTTTCCATTTGGAAAGCACTTGTCCACCACAGCCAGTCCAAATCTGTAACTATGCAGCCAAACAGATAATGAGGACATACCTGTATATTGATCCATTAATGTTCAATTTTGTGGATGGACTTTGGACTTCAGTTTGAGGAACACAAAATTTGCATTATCACAGAGCGCAAATGCAAATTTTACATCAATAAAATGCATCAGCGCAAACAATTGATGCATTTGCTTCAGTACAATAATTCTCTTCTGCATAGACATCATTAACCAAATATATATCCAGCTCAGCTTCCCTAAAATGCTGATGAAATCTCCTCACATAGGACTGATAGGGAGTGGAGAAATTGTCCACTTTCAGGTGATATTCAATTTTAGTTTTCATAAGGTTCTTCTTAAATCGAAAGATTATCACTGATTTGTCAGCATTGCATGTTTCTTCATTTACCACTTAATCACCGTGGTCAGTAGCATTGTGTGTTTGTTATGCGCCCTTAGACCAAACTGCAGCTACTTTACATGTTTTAGTTAATGGTTGTTAAAAGAACTTTCCCTCCGTACACAGGATGGTTCTGATAGTATCATCTGCATACAGTGGGATATTATTGGGAGTTACACTACTTTTGAATACACTGCACCTCTAATATGTAGTAAAACCCCAAATCATATTTTATGTTATGGAAAAGCCAGATGTGGCAAAATCAAAGTCAGATTTTATTTTAACATTTTAAAGCGTTCTTGCGATGAAACAGTGTTAGCTCTATGTTCTATGCTGCTGAAATGTAAAACAGAGACATGTTAGACTTTATGTATAGTAAATACAGTATATCAAGTTTAGCCACTAGATAGGACCTGTGGTGTCTAGTCTGCAATGGACACATCAACAAAAAAGATGGATGACTGTCAGTTATAGCAGCAGTGGAAATCATAGCAGTTCCAACAATAGAAAATTATCTTTACATTATATTAATTTGGCACAATTTTTCGGACAAAAAAACAAATAGCAAAGACACAAAACTCCTCACATATATATATATATATATATATATATATAATTATTTAATTCTTTTAGTTGCTTTAATGTTTCTGAAACCTTACTGTTTTTGCTTCTATTGGCCACTCTGTTCTGGGGACTGTTCTGGGGACTCTGGTATCTTATCCCATATCTGTCTCTGTCTTGTCTTATGCACTGCTGAGCTACGTCTGTTTGATTTGCCTGAATGGCCAACGACACTAAGTATCAGATAAACAGGGATTTCCTTTTTCGGCCAAAAATGAAAAATTCCCATGTGAAATGGATCAGTCTTAATATTTTCTGTCATGTTTTTTCTAACAATCAAGACGTTTTCAACAGTTTCCCTCTTGTCATATCTAGGCTGTGTGTAATCAGGTGTAAGGAATCAGAGTCTGCTCATTTTATTATGTTTTTAGTTGATATTTCGTTCTTGATTGTTTTTCTGGTCAAATGAAAGGACCTAGTTGTTATAGTACAGGCAGCATAACCAATGAGGAAGTATCATCAGGAGAAGTGGATTTGGCTACAGTGTGCACTGATTGGCTGATTTCCTAACAGGCTTCTGTGGGGGCAGAAGAGAGAATGATAAAGACGAGAGAACATTTTTACCATGGAAGTGACCAGCGTATCTTCAAATAAAATATTCAGAAAAACATGTAACATTTTGGAAGACACCAACACCTGAAATCCAGCCACTTGAGTCTAAGTAAGTTCAACATAAATGTAAACAGTACAGCAAACCAGCACAACAAATGTTATAATTGGAAGTCCCTGTTTGGTAATTACTAGAGTAAATCCTAACGCTATACATTTATACACCCCACACAAAGTTGTAATAAAGGTTTTTTTTTTTACCTCTTTCCATTAAGTACTATTACGATGTGATTTTTTTCTTGAATGTTTTCTTGTTAATTGATATTTACCTCCACTACTGCATTTATGATTTTTACAATATTTATGTTTTTTTCTGTGTTTACTCTTATTTATGTTCCATTCAGTTATAGGAGGGATCCAGATCACAATTTTTTTAAGGATTCTTTATCATTATGAGATGGAGCCATTTTCAGTATATATGTATATAACTTCATAATAAAGGGTCAGAGTGCTTGACAAAAAACAAAAGATGATTTCATAACAGCTTTTACAACATATCATAGTTAGATCTGAATCCCGGGAAAACACGGGCAGAAAACATCTGCTGCCAAAACCAGAAAATGTCATATATACATTCACACATTGTCATGTCCTGCTAAGTTATATTCTTTCTACACAAAATCTGAAATGGGTGGGGGTTGCTTGTGTGGTTAACTTTCTAAACAGTTGTATAAGCAACAAATGGATACTCACAGTTGCCATGTGAATAAATGTATCAACACAAATAATGGTTATCCTATTAAGATTAATTTATGCTCCCTTTACACAGGAAAATAGGTAATGTCATGCCAAACACAGTCAAACATCACTCCTTTTATAATCCCTTTTAAATACATGGGTATGCCTACTTCCTTCTGTTACTTTTGCTGGTGTTATGTGAGCAACTTCGCATCACTGCCCCCATGCTTTCTGGTGGTATTGCACCTCTTGTTATATCTGGGCATGCATCCACAAGATTTCTAAAATGGAGCAAAATATCCATGTAAAAAGGGTCAGAAAATGGACAGAAGTCTTCTTAATAACTAAACTTTGTGCAGTAGTCCACAAAGGTCAAAGCAGGAATTGTTCATGAAGCACTCCATTAAGAGTAGTTAAGAAACATCTTTGCCACTGAGTTCCTGGCCACAAAAAAACCTTAGAAAATGAAAATAAATAAGACAACAGTATGCTCTGAGAAGTAATGATAAATTATTCATGCTCTGTGGAGCAAAAACATCTGCTTTTGAAATCACTGCAATAAACAAGCTTGCTGTAGCTTGGGTTGCACTGCCTTGTTAATTTGACCATGTACCAAAATTAGAGGGCTAATGTGGTAGTCACTGGGTTGCAGAAAAAATGTCTCTCGAACAATTTTTCAGTACTGCTTGATGAAATGAGCTTTTTTTCCATAAAAAAAACACTGAAACAGGCATGCCATTCCCTTTTTATTGTTGTGTGACATTTAACGTGATAATACATTATTCCAAAAGAAAAAAATAACAAAAAACATGTCTTTGTTTGGTGTCTAAAAGAGTACAAATGCTGTTAAACATGAGTATGACCATCAACTTTTTTTCTGTTAAATGACTCTTGAAAATCAGCAGCCTCAGATGAAGAGGGCGACAGCCTTTAAAAAGACTGGTTTCTGTATCAGCTGTGACCTTCATAAAACAGAGCTGGGCAACAGGTGGACATCATGTGTGTGCTAATCTTCCACATTATGGTTGTTGATAACAGACACTGCACACCACTGCTCAGTTAAAACTCAGTAATTTAATATGGAATACATCAGCAATGTGATATTTGCAGCATGGAAGAAGCAATAGTTGAGAAGATTCTGCTGATGCTAATAATAGAAAATATCCATCATTCGTTTTGGGTTTCTGTTACCAGAAGAATTCAGAGTACTGCAGACCCTCCAAAACAAGACATTGGATGTCCAGTGAGGGATTTTGGGATTACTTTTTTCACTTGGTCTCCTCTCTCTAAGGGCATGAAAATAGGGTTTGTATTTCACTGTGACAATCCATGCCAATTTGGGAGGACAAGGTTGTTGTTTGTACAGCCATGCGCCCTTTCCGTGGACCACCCTTTTTCACCCATCAATACTCACAAGTAGTTTATGGTTAGGAATTTGTGCATTTGGACAGCTGGGAAGCTACAAAAGAAATGATTTAATGTCTGTGGTTGGAAAGCTTTGGGGCCTGGCCAAATTAATCTGAAATTAAAGTAAAAGCATTAAAGACCAATTGACACAAATAGATTTAAGTGTAACAAACTCAATGTCAGCAGAACCTTTTTCAGGCAAATGCTTTCTGTAGAAACTAATTGTTTTGGTCTCTAAACACAAAAATGAGAAAATAAGAAACAACACATGATGACTTATAGAGGATGTGCAGCTGACGTCATTAAGTCACCTGAATTTTGTTTATCTACCATATTGGACAGCAACCCGAATGATCTCCAAACCATTTAAACTCGGACAGATTGTAGCGTGTGGGGTATTTCTCAAATGGTGATTTCATTCTCAGCATTCGGGTGTACATGGTCAAAAGAATGGCTTGCCGTTGTACAGATTACCAGAAAACACAGAGACGGGACAAATGGATTGTAGCTGTGAGACAAAAGACTGGAAACGTAGCGCTACCAGCAGATTATGCTGTTTATATCAGGTAAGATATGGATTTCACATTTTTAGCTTGTGTTGTAGTTGGCTAGGTTTCATCTTAGGCGAACAAAATGACACAATCTAGACAATAAAAATAGCCTGGCTGATACTAGAGATGGATATTGACACTAGAGACCAGTGTCTGCATAGCACCTTTTGCATTACCTACAGCAACCAGGTCCTCATAGAGAAGGGGTCTTCAATCCTAGTCCTGGATGGCCGGTGTCCCTGCAGGTTTTCCATGTGTCCCTGCTAGAACACACCTGATTTCAAATCAATGTATATTAAGCAAACAGCACAAGTCAGGTGTGCTCCAGCAGGGACACTTGGAAAACCTACAGGGACACCGGCCCTCGAGGACCAGGATTGAATACCCCTGTCGTAGATGAAGTCTTGCAGAGGGACACAACCAATGTCATTAAGTAGCCAAGGATCTGTGGGACGTCTGCTCGGTGATTAGCGCTGTAGCCTCAAACTGCAAACTCAACACACACTCCGTGTGGAGTTTGCATGTTGTCCCTGTGTTAGCGTGCGTTCTCTCCGGGTACTCGGCTTCCTCCCACAGTCCATCTGCACCTTGGGGATAGGCTGATTGGAGACTCTAAATTGCCCATGTCTGTGTGTGTTATGTGTCTTGGCCCTGTGGTGACCTGTCCAGGGTGTACCCCGCCTCTCACCCAATGTCAGCTGGGATTGGGTCCAGCCCTCCCAACCCCGTTCGGGAATACGCGGTAGAAAATGGATGGATGGATGTGTGAAATAAAAAACATCTGGGATGGGTACCGAAACCCTATATTTTTTTACCTTGGTGCCATGTCATCACTTCCTGACTCCACTTGTACTTTAGTAATTATTGCTGCCAAGCCACCTTTGTTGGAGAGTCTGGAAGAATATCAAACAGCCCCCAACTGAACTGAGTTCCCAACTGGAACAAGTTTAGTGGACTATACTAGTATGAATGCACCCTTAGGATGAATGAGTAATGGGTAGACCCAAACCAATAAGGAAGGTCATTGGTGAGCAATGCACATGACTACATCACATGATTTTCTTTACCTACTTACCCACTTATTCTGGAGTTTCCCATACGCTTTCATCTGTGGCCAGCAGTGCAACAAAAGCCGCTGTTATCATATAATCCAAATTTATAATAAAATCAACAAAAAAATAAAAAAGATTAATTTAAATTTAATCTTATAAAAATGTCTCAACAGGAAAGTACATGTACAATGTACATGTATAATTGTTCTAACACGAAAATGTGAAGAGCTCTAAAGAAGATGGAGCTGGGCCCTACCCCTTTATTTCTTTCCAGTGTTCCCCCCGTGCCCCCCCTCCCCTCTCTCTTATGTTTGCACAGCCAACAGCAGGCTTCAGGTGTTCCACAGTCAGGGCTTGTTATTAGTCTAATTTGCACAAATGTTGGTAAGCGCTGCACCTGTTGCCCCTGCACTGCCTGCAGTCGCGGTCCCTCAGCAGGCTGACAGGCCTTCCCTTGGATAATCCAATCTCTCCACCCGCGCAGGAGAAGGGCATCCATTGTTTTCCACATTTTGGTTCTAAATGTGTTCTCCTGGGCCTGATAACTCATTACTGGACCATACTGCCAACCAGTACCCGCCTCCCAGATTTGTTTTTATTTTTGAACAACTAACTGCTGTTTTCCTTCAATGTGTCTCACCAGCACCTTTTTTAACCTGTCAGTAAGGCAGGTAACGATCTCCCTCAGGTTGCAAAGAGTCCCTTTAGCCTTCCATATGACAGCCCTCCAGCAGCCACACTCCATTTGGATTTGAAACGGCGCCAAGAGAAAATCAAGTGACACAGGCCACACAGAGTGGGAGGGAGGGGAATGTGATCTCACTTGATTGTTGAGAGTTTATATAGCGAGTGATGACAAAGTGCTTTATGACTTTGCAGTGTTCGCTGGGTCCTGCGATTGAAGCCTTATACAGGCAGAGCCCCATAGTGACCTTGGCTTGTCAAATGTTCTCATTTTCACCAGGAAGGAGCCAGTGTTCAGCAGCTGCTCAGAGCTGGTAAGCTGCTTTTAGAGAGACAGCCGTAGAAAGCTTTTGGAGGTGACCCACTGTTCTTTACTTTCACCACTGAAAGACTTGTGAGGAAATGCAGAAAAACAAGACATTACACCGCACACTCATATAGAATACACAACCACAAATATGTCAAGCAAAAGGTCGACATGCATCTTGAGAAACTTTCACAGCTCTTTGCGTCTTGACTTTGAGTGACACTTTGACCTGAATAATTGTTCAGCTTGTCACCTGTTCGTCAGATTCTGCAGAAGTTGGACAAATTACCAGAAATATGGATTTAGATGTGCTGAAGTACAGCAACATGGACAACAAGGCCAAGGACCAGGACTTAGGAAACATTTCCTTAAATCATTAAACAATTAAAGGTTTTTGATCATGGTGATCTTAAATGTCAATATATCCAAAAGTTTAGATTTTTTCCGAGATTCTGTTTAAACTTTTAGGAGAAGAAATGAGTTTTTTTTTAATCACAGAAATCTGAATAAATCTTTGCTGCAGTAAATCAGGTAGATATTAAAGCAAATGAACACAATCTTTAGAGTTACTATCTGTCATAACACTTAAAACATGCATTGAAGCAATTCAAACATTCTCTAAATGGTCTTTTGAGGCTTAAAATACGTTCCCCAGGACAGGCCAGACATTACAAAGCCACATCAGATTTCTTCCTGGTGCATACTACATGGATCTTATCTCACAGGGAAACGGAAATGATGAGTATTTCACCCTCTACCCTCTGCTTCCTGCATTGTCTGTGACCTTTCCAATGCAAATTGTAGGACATTTCCCCTACAGTGTTTACCTGGTGAAGCATAAGGAAGTCCCGGTTACTTTGATGTAAATCATCTCCATTCAGTGTTGTGGTCAAACAAAAAAATCCAGGAAGAATCAACACTCAAGGGTTCAAGGAGTTGCTTCAATGAGTAGAAATGATGGTGTGTAAGGTGCAGACAGAGCCACAGTTGCCCTCTGACTGCTCCTGCTGCTGCTATGGGCTAACAACTCTTGCATTGATCCAAGGAGACACTCAGCCCTCTAACCTGCTGAGTGCTCAGTTCCAGTGAACAATGGAGTTCAGAGCGTGTCGATACACTATCCTATTGAGTGCTCTCCGTTTAGCAGCAAGATTGATGAGCTTAAGACTCCCAGCTGGGCCGCCAAATGGTGTCAAAACCAAGGTGTTGCTTTGGACAACAATCCCTTGCTTGACTACCACACTGAGATGTGCTGGTCTCTGGTTAGTGCACCTGGACACATTTGTATATACAAAGAATTTCTGAAAGGGAATACAAACTGTAGTACATATTGTTGGGACTCCAAAAAATGTAGATTAGACTATGAGGGTAAGATAGATGACACTTTGTGGACAGGAATGGACTGCAAATCCCCAAAGACACTAAATGATGTACATGTGAATTTATTACTGTAGGTCCCTATAAATCTAAGGTTGGCTTGAACTCCAGGGAGAGGTTAATGGATTACAAAGGGATGTGGTATCGAACCTTAGAGAAGTTTATACACCTCATCAATATGTGAAACGCTATTGATCATTTAGACCTTGATAAATTAAATTCATAAACTTGACAATGCATGGTATTATTCAGAATGCCCACATA
>JBAMHX010000015.1:16026066-16055081 GCA_037177515.1 Pseudomugil tenellus
GCTATTGATCATTTAGACCTTGATAAATTAAATTCATAAACTTGACAATGCATGGTATTATTCAGAATGCCCACATAAAAAAGGGGCTTTTTTTTAGGGATGAGTCTGCAAGTTTTCTTTCGTTCCCTTCAGTTTTCTATGTAGAAATCTTTTTCTGAGAAAAAACCCCAAAAACAAATCCTAAGCCACAAAATAAATCCAAGTCTGAACTCCAACGAAGATGTGCCTTATAACCTGTATGCCTTGTTTGTCGTCTTTCCTCGGTTTCTAATCTACATTGCCACACAGCACATTTAAGTAATGCCTGGTTTGTCTCCTCCCACGATCAAACAAAAAAATACACTACATGGCCAAACAAAAAGTGGCCACCTGGTTCTAATTAAAAAGGTAAGAGCTTCCTATTGGTTAATTCCCACATGGATTATTATCTTTCAGCTGGAAGGAAGTTATTTAGCCCCAATAGATGTAATGAGTAGCTTCTCATTTCTTAAATAATCATGTTGAAAGTCACATGATGTTAATCAGTTTAGGAAGGGTCAAATCACTGGCATGCGTCAAGCAAAAAAAAAAAAAAAAACATCCGAGAAGATTGAATACTAAAACTGGGTTAAGAGTTCAACACATTATTAAAAACTAAAAGGACCGAAGGGGAAAAACGATCTTTGAGGAAGAAACATGGCACATTAAAAACACTGAATGTCGGTGACTATTGAAATTAAATTCTAGAGAAACAACAGCAGATCTGCAGAACAGTTGTAAAAGTAAGAACATTTCCTCACACAGTGAAAAGGGAACTCAAGGGATTGGGACTAAGCTGCAGTGTAGTCATAAGAAAACCACTAATCAGAGCGGCTAACCAGAGAAAAAGGCTTCAATTTGCTTGGAAGCATAAAGATTTGACTCTGGAGCAGTGGAAGGTCATGTGGTCTGATGTATCCAGATCTACCCTTTTATAGAGTAAAGGGTGCATTGGGGTAAGAAGAGAGGAGGATGAGCAGATTCAGTAATCATTACTAATGCTTACTGTACAAGCTCGTGGGAAAAGTCTATGATCTGGGGGTGCTGCAGTTGGTCAGGTCTAAGTTCAGCAAAGTAAGTATTCTACAGAGTCCTAAGTGCGTCTGCTGTTCGAAATGAGACAGCCAGTGTACGAACAACTTCATATGTTGCTGCTTATCCAATTAATGATCCCTATAGTTCACAAAAACACAAAGATACAAAAATAAAAAAAAATTACACAAAAAATACAGAGTGCTGCTGCCTTCTCAGCTTGTTTGCTTGAACAAAAGTGATGTGGATTTCAATCCATATGATGTGCTTATATGCATAAAAGAACATCCTTTCCGGGCACTCGACTGATGCCAATTCTTTTCTATCTGGCACGCAATGACTTCTGGGTGATTGGAGACTGCAAAGAATACATAGCATGAACACTTAGTTTTAAGCCAATTTGACCCAAAACGAAGTGCGCATTTGAAGTGTGGATCTGAAGCACCCTTTGAATTGAGACAGCACTTGACGCGCCAGTATGACGTATGCATACTTTCAATCTGCACTTCAAATTATGCAGATCATGAATACATAGCCTATGTGCCCAAAGAATAAAGTCAGCTAACTACTTGAACATACTGAGAGAGCAAGTTATTCCATCAATGAGCTTTTTCTTACCTGATAGGCATATTCCAAGATATTAAGGCCAGGATTCATCAGGCCCACATATGGATTGAAAACCACTCATTCCAGACCTGGACACTAATGACAATCTTTGGGATGAGCTGTAGCAGGCTTTGTGTGGTGGACTTTGGTGGAAAATGAATGTAACACTAAATGGAAATAAATTTTGTTACACAAGCTTATCGCTGTACAACACTAAAACAAAGTGAAAGGTGGTCCAACAAAATATTTTTTGTGGCGCTTTTTGGGTCCGGTAGCATGTTTCATGTGACAGAGCAACATCTTTGACTGACCAGTCAGCAGATCAGAGCAGACTGGGATTTTTCAGGAGGAAGACTTTAAGGAGACAAAAGCTGGAAAAGGAAATTAAAAAAAAAAAAAAAAAATGCAACGTTAATGTAAAATAGAATATGGTTTTCATTAAAATAATAGGGGCAATATTTTCTTTTTTAAAAAAAATCTTGTTCCGTTATACAGACGCCAAAAGACCCAATGTCTAAATTCAAGTGACTACAAATTAATCAAACAATTGTTAACATTAAGTTTATTTAAAGATCATTTTTGCAGAAGTGAAATGAAGTGGAGTTGTACTGGCTTCATGTTAGACATAGAGATTTCCACCTGAGAAAGATGCGTTCTGACAAAGCAAGTAAAAGAAAAAAAAGCTCCTTGCTTTCTTTATGTAGCTCTAACAAGCACTTAAATGGTTTGGTCCACACAGATGTTAACTCCGGGATTAAAGGGAATTTCTTCTAAAATTTCCTCATAGGTCATTGGAAAGGACACGTTTTTCTAACTGTTTTGAGGCCATGGTGGGGGCAACATAACACCTGCTGATAGGCCAGTGGGTCATGGATACTTTAACATATACTTGCTAGATAAGTGATTTTCATCTGAAGTGTTTGCACAGTGCAAGTAACATCAGCTTTAGGTTTTACTATCTAATGGCTTTGCAGTCAACCAGAGATAAAACAGCTTGTTTTAAGGTGGAACATATTTTAAGAATTTTATAGTACATACAATTCTTATACAACATACTAAGAGATTAGCATATATCACTTGCTAGTTTTTAATAAGTAACAAGTATACACAGTGAAATTAACACAATATAACATGTTACTTGTTGATTATGGATAATTTCCCTGCTGTTGGATTAATAATAATAATTAATAAAGTATATATTATTATTATAAAGAAATTCAACTAAATAAAATAAATAGTAGTAAATAATAAAATAATTTCTTATTTAAACCTTCTCATCTGGTCAAAATATCAACTGGCCACTGGATATTTCACTGTGACATTTTATTTGGTCTAAGTACTAGATACTATGTAGCAAGGTTGTGTAGCGCAAAAACAAAAACCAAAAAAAAGCCTATAAATGACACTTTTCATATATGAGGCTCCAGAATAAAACCTGTTGAAATCAGATTATCTGAAATGACACATTATTTTATAACTTTAATAATGATGCTTTCTTTTCTGTCAAAACCAATTACATAAAAGTGGTTCATCCAAAAATGATTTAATACAATTTACAATTTCAATATTTAAGAATAATTTCCAGTTGTGTGACTGCTAGAAGCAAAAAAACCCTGATCTCACCACCCCTTTCCAAGTGTGTAGGAAAAGATATGCTGGAGACAGAAAAAGCAAAAACCCACTCCAAAGCCAGCTTTTGCTTTTTCTAAGCAACTCTACACTAGTTAAAACATTTGTAAATATTAACTTGCATATCTCCTAATGGAACTTTAAGATAGCTTCCTTATTGTACTGAAAATGGAATAATGAGCCAAATTCTTTAAGGCAGGACTCGTGCTACTGAAACCAAAAGTAATGTGGGGATGTTCCACCCACAGAAAAATATATTATCACACATTTAGTCTATAAGCAAGTGACATCCAAGTCATTTCAAGAGAGAGTTGAAAAAAAGGCTGGAAGTCCCTGCTCTGTCATGCTTTGTAAACATTCAGTAGATTTTACAAGTACCATATGAACAGAATAGTTCATATAGTACTTGGGAAAAAATAATAATTTAATGAGAATAAAACAGCTTCTTAGATGTGTCAGTTTCTGTACAAACAGAAAATATTCTTTGCTCAACTGTACTTGCAACAGCGACTCTTCTTTCTCTGAACACACATAACCGCATACATCTCAGAGATGACGAGTTAAAGGTTCAAAACCCACTTGAAGGACACGTTCTGTGTAGGTTGACATTCATGATTGGGTACAGTATGTTGTGTCAAGCTTGTTGAAATATATAAGAAATGTTTCATGAGATAAATCAGATTTATTACAACTATGGATATAATTCGGACAGCATTTAACATTTTACACAGGACCAATCAGAGAAACTACAGTAGTTATGAAGCTAGTAGTTATGAAGTAGTTGAGGTTTTTCTCTTAATAAGAGTAAATAACAGAAGGAAAAAAAATTACATCCTAAAATAGAATTTACAGCATACTGCATGGTTGTCTCATCAGTCAGAGCTTAACCTAATTCAACACAACAAACAAACATCCTTAAGGTCAGGACCTGTGTCTCAGATATCTACAGTGTCCTTCAACCCCATGCGATAGAGGTGGAAATGGCACCAGAGCTGATATCCCTTCTTCTCACTCATGGACTCTTCTTGTTAGCTGGAGACACAGTGAGTAATTCAATAAGTCAAGTATTCATTTATTACTTTCCTTTTCAATCACAGGGTAATTTTTTTTTCGACTTCCCCCATCCACCTCCACAATGAGAGAAAAAAAGTAATACAAGTTCTGCAACTTCCATCTGTGGCAGCACTCGTGTCTTACTGCAGCTTAATTACAAAATATCGGCGCCGTTTTCTGTAAAGATTACTCACTGTAGGACGCCCTACGTAATTTGGACCGGAGGGTTTGTCACGGAGAATAATACAATGCAACTGGGCTTTCTGTATTAGATTTCCGCTTTTAGCCTCCTTGACATTTCAAGCTGCATGAACTAATACATCTGTTATTTGTTGATCATTTGATTATTAACATACTTCACAAACCAAATCAGCTGCCCTGCTGGAAACACAGATACAGCTCAGCAGACTGTCTGGGTTTTCTCGCCTGCCACACACAAATAAACTCGCAAAGATGCGCAATTCAGCCTTCAGTGAAAAAGAAAAGCAGGGGGGGAAAAAACATTTATCTTCCCCTCCTCTGAGCATATGAGCGCTCTGACACCGGCATGGAACAAAGCCCGTCATCACATTCTAATCTCGAATTTCAGGGCTTTTATTTCACCCAAATGCCACCCTGCTGGCCTTGTGAATTATTGACAGACTGACACCAATGCAAAAGGACACATAAAAGAGGCTAAAAGCTGCGGCCCTGGAAGAGCTTGTCCTCTCCTATTGCCATCAACAGGGAGACAAACTGGAAGCTCTGGGTAACTTTCAGACTGAAGTAACATAAGATTCCTGACCCACAGCTGCTTCATACAGAAGAAACATCCTGCACAGCACCACCTCTTTGGTCTGAATAAAAGTTTTCGTACAATTACAAGGACACCAAGGCAAAGCTGTGAATTATCTGATCAAATTATGGAAATTAAAAGCAATAAGTCACAGTTAGTTTTGCAAATGGGCTTTTAAAGTCCGTCTCATTTGACTATTTCTTGTCATTTCTCCTTTTAAAGATACGTCGCTTAAAATGCGGCCGTTTTCTTTGTATGATTAAAAGTAAATCGGGGAAAGTCATGTGTCACTAGACACTCCAAAATCTGTCACTTGTGAATATGATATCATTCACACCCACTCCTCATTTTGCTCAACGGTAAAATGCTGCAGAAGCGGGGAGGAAATGATGCAGAGATGGATGGATTAAAAGAAAGGAGCAAACATAGCGTGTATGCAGAGAGAAACAAAGCAGCGAGCAGATACGAGGAGTGGTGTTCTGCAGTGTTTTTGTGCTTTTTACTAACAACTAATCAACCTCGCTCTCGTTGCTGGCACCTTCAGGTCGCCTCAGTTTGTCCACCTGCTCGTTAATCTGTCCATCTCCACCTCGCCGATCCACTGTCTGCATGCTTAGGCCATCTTCTTCCTCCTCGTCCTCCTCCTCTTCGACACGGCTGACATCCTCCTCCTCCTTTTTCTCCTCCTCCCCCTGCACCTCCATGCGGACCTGTTCCAGGGGCAGCGTTGTTGTCCCCAGTCCCACAGTGCAGGTATCTCCATTGATACCTATGGCTCCATCCGGTCCCCCCAGTGCATTTTGGGGGCTGTGGTATCCATCCTTGCTGGGGGAGGAGTTGGCAGACTCGTTGCTGACAGGGGAGATGTCACTGCTACTGTTGGTGTGATTAATAGATGGTGGGCTGGACACTGAGGGTGGTTTCAGAGGAATCTGCCATGAGGGGATTTTGGGAATAGCAGGGGTGGATGGGAACTGTCTCCTACAGTGTGTGTGTTGGGGCGGGGGGGATGGGGAGGGAAACAGGAATAATAAATATAGTTAGAGATGAACACCGTATGGTTTAAAAGCCTAATGGCAATCAGACTGTATAAAATGAGCTTTCACACAATGTTATCAACCACATAAATGTAAAGGTATGTTTAGCTTCCTGTCAGGTGTTTATTCATAACACTTCAAACACACCTTTACATTTTACCATCCAGCCACACATTAAGCACCCTATGTACTTCTTAAAATTACAGCAGATGAAATGTTTATTTCTCATCCAAACAGCCAGATGTTCATCCCACCTGCTTAAAAAATGCTCTTTTGAATTTTTTCCTTTAATTGCAATCACTCCAGCTTTTAAGATCAAAAAGACAGCACTGGATGAGTTTAGCACTTTTTGATGCTTTAAAAAGAATTTGGAGATGATCTGACTTAATTAGATAAGAAAGTGCCAAGTTTGTAGACAGATGGTGGGAACAGTCTTTATTTTGTGATTTGAGCTTTTAACATGAAATAAGCATTGGAATTATCAGGATAAAGTGAATGACAATATGATTATTACTGATTAGTTTGTATGAGAAGAGAAACAACCAGAACATTCTGAGGTAATTTATGTCCTCTCTGGATTTCTGATGTACACCCTTACTTCTGGCCTCATTATAGACACTGATATACAATCATGCATGCTAATGTGCCTGACTGAACATGGCTGTTCCTGATTAGACTTAGCAGGAAAGAAAGGATGTCAGACTTGTTGTGAGACCTTATCACAATGGTCACTTATGACAAAAAGCATTAAAACAGGAAGTCCAAATAATGTGGGTGGATGGGTCGATGTATGTGTGTGCGTGGGGGGCTGGTTCTCGTGGGGGCATCTCATGCGCCGGAGGGCGGGCTAGCGGCGGGCTTGGGGTCCTGGATGTCCGCTGGTGTTGGTGGGCTCCTCAGCCTCCGGGGGTGGGGGGCCCTGGGCCTGCGCTCTGTCCGCCCTGGGAATCCGGCGGGATCCGCGACTGCCGACCTAGACCTGCCAGGGTCCGTTTCCTCGGGCTGCGGGGGGCTATGGCCAGGACCTCCCGCCTCTTTGGTGGACGGTGGGCTGGTTTCTGGGGTCTCTGTTTGGAACTGGCTGTCGTGTGCCCGGTTCTTGAGATTCTCCTTGCCGACCTCTGACCTTTTTGTCTGAGCATGATCACACTCCTGCGAGCACTTTTCACCTCATACGTTCTGCATGATGCCACAGTCACTAAGATCTCTTTTAGATTATTTAGTAGCAGACATTCTTCCATATTCCTATTCGTTTAGTCTGTGGGAGATCATGAGATCCTTTTTTTTTTTTCCATTTCTGTACAGGTGTGACGAATGGCAAAGTATGGGTGGTTAGATCACGGTTTTTTCTTTGTGGTGTGATTCTGTCTCTTCTCTTTCCTTTCTTCTATTCTGTCTCTTCTCTTTCCTTTTCTCTTGTTTTCTTATCCTTTTTTTCTGTCCCCTCCAGTCGTGTCCGGCAACACATGGAAACTCTGTCGAACTAAGATGTAAATGAAATAAATAAAGAATTCAGATTGTCAAGAGGAAATTTATATACAAGTATATACATATAGTTCCTCTTGACAGACTAAATTTGCTCAGCATGATATAGCGGACAGATCCTCATTCTGCCTGCCTCTATGCTGTACAAGACAAGTTAAAAAAAAAAAAAAAAAAAAGGAAGTCGAATTAATGTATGAAATGTGCCAAATTTTCAAATTAGGTTGTGAAATAAAAAATAATAAATAAAACCAAACAAATAAAAAAAAATTAACGGCACAATCGAGTTTATATTCATTTAAGCCTTTCATGTCATACACAGCAGCACAGTGCTACTGTACAGCAAGAGGATGCTAGAACAACGATTTAAATCTATTACTTATTTCTAACATTGATGCTCAGACTCCATGGGAAAGAAAAGTCATTTAAAATGTAAAAACTATGTCTTACATCCAAATCTTTTTTTGTCAATGATTACACATACGTACGTATCACATACATGTCTACATTTATAAACATAAAATTTTATGAAATTATGCCCTTGTCTCTTAATTGTGGTAAAATTGTAATATTTTTGAAAAAGCACATGAATATGATAAAATAATGGATATTGCTTCACTCAAAAGCTAGTTTTTAAATTCAAATAATCAAACTATTTTTTCTTACTAAACTTTAATTTAGCAAATTGTTATTGATCATTACTTTGTTCAGTACCTATTTATTTTGGACTATTAGAAATTTAGCCTTTTCTTTGATGCAAGGGTATGAATAAACTTGAGAACAACTGTGTTTAATAGGATACAACAAGGTCTCTCTTATCTAAGTTTACATGGATATTCATGAGTCCATCATTATAACAAGTGTGTTCAGAGCAGGGAATTTAGATTAGTTTTTAAACTTGCATTTTGCATTACGTTTGGAAAAGTAAAACACTTCCGTCAACATGAAAACATTATCCCATCCCAGAAACATGTTGGTGGACGTAGTATCACGGTTTAGGCCTGTTTTTCTCATTTATTCAATCTTTACCTACTTTAAGGATTGGATGGTAATCTGAAGATTTGTTGGCCATATCTATACAGAAATCCAAACCATTCATGCACCTCTTTATGCAGCTGATGGATCTTTGCACATGTTTATCATGGTCAAAAGGACTCCATTAAAGGATAAAAGTACCAAAACAACATGTCCAAAGCCTCCCAACATGCACATCCACACACATGGACACTTGGACTGTTTCATGTGACAGGGGACTGAAAACCTTGTTACCTGCTGAGCAGTAAGCCCTTCAAAGAGGCAATCTCAGCCTTTAGCTCCCCAACTGTTTGGTTGTCCAGGATGCGGTTGGCTGAAGATGAAGCCTGTTGGAAAAACACAAGTGAGACGCAGGTAACTGTTGAAGACACACAAGAACACAAATGAGCACTGCTCAGGTCAAATGAAGGGTCACGGTACAAAGCCAGTATACTTGTGTCTATCAGTATTTTCTCTATGAATCGTCTCGACTATATATTAAAACCTTATTGAAAGAAAAAAGAAAAGGGCAGGGAAAGTAAACAAATATGCCAAATGCAAATACAAAAAGCCACATGTTTTTGTGTAGTCAAGCCATCAGTCACCATAACAACCTCACAACTGCCTACTGTGGATGATGAGAGAGGAGGACAAACAACCTCTCTGCAGCCTCCCTTTATGATGTCAGGAAGTCTAGCGAGTGTGAATCATGCTGTTTTTACATAATTTTCCATACTATCTAGAAAAGATTAGGTCAGTGTGCAATGTTTTGGATAATGACTATCCTAAACAATGGCGACATTCATAAAGGCAGACCAAAGCTTTGCAGTTTGTTTTGTTCTTTTTGTCTTTTATCAAAGGCTTGTGTTATCTCTCTCTCTCTCACACACATACACACACACACACACACACACTGGTGCAGTATGCAATGCTACAGGGTATAATGGAAAAGAATTTGAATGGCAAATTGCTGTAGAAAATTTGTCTCTGCAGCACTTTTTTTAGGGATGGGCTAGAGCTACAGCTATAAAAAAAAGGCAGGTTTTGACAAATACCTGGAAAGACATGCATCACAAATCAAATGCAGTAGAAAAAAGTAACCTTTTGGGACTTCTTCAAAATCTGTAATATAGTCTGTCAAATCTGGAAGATAATTACAGAAACTTCAGCATGGAAGACAGACCAGCCTGAACACACCTACTTTAGATGTTTTATATCAGAAAAGTGAAGCCGACTAAATGATAAACAAGAAATCATACAGCAATTACCAGACGGAAGGAAAATAATACCAGAGTATTATTTATAAGAATAGAAGTAATATAAGAGTGATATTTTTCTGTTAATGAATGCTTTGTATTCCATGAAAAGCAAACTTGCTCCTTTAAAGATCTGCTCTTAGACTTTTGGACCCAGTAAGAAGTCATGAGGAGGCATTGGCACCAATACATTTGGGATCCAGTAACATGTATCACCTGCTTCCCATGCTTAGCCTATTTCCAAATAAACTAAAATGTGTGCAAAAGCCTAAAGATAGACCGATGAGACCGGGGGGGTGGGGGTGGTGGGGGGGTTTAGAAGGAGCAGACAAGGGAAAAAGTGGGATAAAAGAAAAGTAAAAGCTGTAATTAAGACTCTCCTGACTCACCAGAGGAAGCTTGTTAGGAAATGTGGACCCCCTATCGAGGGGAGAGGGATAACTTGGACTCTTTTGCTTGTAATTAAATCTAAGAGAAATTAATTGAATCACATCTGAAAGGGATCAGACTCTTTTATAGTGGATGGAGGGAGGCAGAGGAGGAGAAGTGAAGGGAGACAGAAAGGACTGCGAGAAAGGAGGGTCTTTTTTTGGTTCTTATCAGCTACTAAACCTCCCTGATAAGGAGCTATGTTTTAGAGGTGGTGCATTGGAGGCCTGCTGAAGACACTCTTATTACAGCCGTCACCTCATTAGAACCATCTTAATCCCTCGCCTCCCTAAGGCACCCATATAATAAGGCTCAATTCTGCTTCTCTCTCATTTTATGCTGAAAAAAAATTAATTGCTGTAAAGGCTGAGCTGAAAGATTTCCAAGGCACAGAATCCCTTGAAGAAAAGGGTGGATTTCTTGAAATAAGTGAAATGTGATTATCTATATTTACTCGTGTCACCTAAAGTCAGAAAAAGGAGGCTTCCGAGCTGACGCGCTAACCACCAGTTACATTCATAATATGCATTATCTACAGAGCAGCACCATATCATATCTCACATCAAGGCTTGTCACACAACACTAACTCTGACATATGTCTTATTAAGTCTGAAGAAACCTAATTAAATGTTGGGCAAAGACCGAGTTTCAGCTCTGAGATACATTATGTCAGTGTGTATATACACACACAAATTGTCGGAGAACTGTGTGTTAAGTGCGTTGGGTGCTTGGGTGAAAGCTGAGCGGAGGGGGTATCTGTGACTGCAGAGGACTGAAGATTTAAAAGCTCCACCTGAAGAGTTAACACATATCCAATAGACCACACCAGCGTGCCAGTTGGGATGTTTTAACATCTACTGATGGAAGTATTTAACCTCTGCCATCAGTGAGCTCATTAATCAAGTACGATTTTAAAGATATGATATGTTTTATATCCAACTTTAATAGTTTTTTTCTTTTTTAAACCCAAAATAAATATAGACTATTTCGTATTTTTTAAATAACCTATTTAAAAATGCTTAAATTTATTAGTCATATAACCATATTTGATTTTTCTAAATATTAGTTTTATATATATTTTCTGATTATTTACATATGTAATTAAAGACCATACAATGTTTGATTTTTTAAATTTGTTTCATTTTAAAACAGATGCAGTTTTTGAAGCTTCCTTGTTTGGTATTATGTTTCTTTAAGATGACTGCCATGAAGTTGCATGAAAAAATTTGTGCGCCTTTGGGGTAAATAGTAAGGGGTCCTGTGCAGAGTCATAGCACAGAGTGGAACTTCCACTTTAAACTGCACACTGTAAAAATAATTAGGCATGAACAAGCGACCAGCAAACAAATGAGCTAACCAGGCAAAACAAAATAAAACACTCGCCAACTGGTGCCACCTATTAAATCATCAAACACCAACAAGCGAGCTGGCTGTGGATTTTTACTGAGTAAAGCATGTTATGATTTCCCATAACTAATATGTCTAGGTTGGTAATGGGGGTTTGCATTTTTCTGCTGGTTGACTAATTTAGCTGAGGAGGGGAAAAAAAGAAGGAGAAAAAATATATACATAGTACTAATACAGAGAAAAAAAAGACAACATCAACTCTAGCAACACCCAAAGATGGCAGTGCATTTGGCTAAATGAAGATAAATGCCTTTGGACCATTAGCAACAAGATAAGATCTTTAACAAGCCTTGTTTAAGAGTGTCTGAAGGCAAATTAATTCACAGTTATTCTGCCAGCAGACAGTGTGTTTTCGTGGAACACATGTATATTTATGATGGAATTAGTTTCAAAAGGAAGTCCCCAGAGGAGTGTTTTTGAGTGGATACACTGGTACAGTGAAATTGATTTCACTCGATTTATGCACTTTCCCACTGGCACTTTGTCTTGTGCAAGCAAGGAGGCGGTTTCTAATCTTCTATGTAGTATCCACTAATAAAGAGAACGATCAGTGAGTTGAGACAGTGGGGCAAACACAGTTAACAGGCAGATTTGTAACGATAATGGAGCAGAAAGAGAGTCGGCTGTTTAACATCAGCGATGAATCTTCCTGAGGCGAATCTATCCTAAACACCAGTGATAGTGTCTAAACACTACAGCAGCGTCTCCTAACAGAATCATAAGTGAGAAAACACTGAAATCTGGAAAATATGCTAGATCAGCTCGTGCTCTTTGGGTGTGTGCATCTGTGGACATGAGTCAGTCTGCCTAAACTCACTACCATAATGAGGTCCCCCTTTAGGGAGAGCGGACACACTCCGCAATTGAGCGGTTTCCAACTAAGAGAAATGTTTTCTTAGCAGCTGAGGAAACAGAAGTCTCCATGTGTTTTGGGTTAAAGGCACATTTCCGTGTTGAGCAGTATAATTGCTAAGTGTAGCGTGCTTTAAGCAGCGTGGTGCAGCAAACCCTGAAAGCCACAAACGGTGAATGATAAGTAGCTCTTTAGCTCCACATGTGTTTCTCATCAAACATCCCGGACCTGAAAACAATTTCTCAATTTCCCCAATGGCCTGAGACAACAGAAGTCCTCGTGCCGACTCGCAGGGAAAATTTAAGATCAACACTATAACTATAAAGCAGAGTTTATGATTTGTTTAAAGGGTGTTTTGATGGGAAATATACTTTTTATACACTACTGCTGTCCAACAAGGCACTCATAGCAAATGATGTAGACTTTTTAATCCAATCTGTAATTTAGTGATGACAAGTGAGAAGAAATAACATCCCTTTTTCTTTAATGCTGGAGGGAACTTATTGTTTCAGTTGGACCTCTAATCTGATGGAGGGTAAAACTTGTGTAGCTGTTTCAGACCAACATCTCTGCCCAATGTTCCTACCCGTACTGATTTCTACACTACATGAAGAGACATTTTGTCTCAAAACCTTGAAACAGCACAAAAAGGAGCAATGTGTCATCACTTTTTCATAAACTTGATCCAAGGAAGAGATCCATATTGTTCTTCCTTGTGTGTGCCGAAGCAGATGTGTCCACATATGTTTTGCTGCAATATCCAGATGATACAGTTACACATCCATGTGCTTAACAAGCTGTGGACATAAAACATTGTCTCAGATTGTCTCTTCCAAGGCAATTTCTAGAGCCCAGAGATCATAAAGCGATTTATGGGCAGTGTTATAAAAGAATCAAGCAACATTTCATCCCTGCACATAAGTTTTTAAAACAATCACTCAGTAGGATTCACCTAAGCACAATTCTGAGTAGATTATAAATGCTGTCTATAAAAATCAAGGCGAAGACGAAAGGTATGAATACAGATTAAAGTTCCAGGATGAAATGCGCCTTACTTTTTTGTAGCTTGTGTTCTGATGATATACAGTACAATAAGACTATCTGTCTTGGCCAGTTATGACTCAAACAAAATAAAAGATTTTAGTACAGAGAGCCCTTGCTTTCTCCTCATCAATCTGAAGATTTTAACCTGCAAACTTTACATTTATTAAGCGGTTCTGCAATTTAAAGCTGTGTGTTCTACAGCCTCCCACAAAAACATCCATCAAATATTGAACAGACTTCAAAGGAGGAATCTGTAAATTCAAATCATATGATGCTATGCTATCTTGCTTCATGTTACTGTTGGCTGTTTAAATAATAATAAAAAAATAATAAAAAAATAAAATAAAAAGGGGGGTGGGGGTGAGATGATTGTCTTTGGACAAATCAATCACACAGATGAGCCATGCCACTAAAATCCCAACAATTGGTCAAATAAAACTGCTCATCCTGTGACAAAGCGGTGTTCTGCTGAGGAAAACCCATCAGCTTGGCAGTCGGATAGATTACATCTTGCCACCTTTGTCAACATCTTTGCAGACCAATTTCAACCCCCATGCACAACAGTAGAAGCCCATCCCAATTGGACAGAAATGGGCCTTGCAAATACGGGTTTGGGAGAAGCCAGAGGAAGTTTGAAGAACAAGAGTCTAATATGTTTACAGAACCTCCAAACGGCCTACTCTGAAGAAATCTTATGGAAGTAACCAGAATCCACAAAGACGTCCCTGCACACACTGCATGATAATCTCAGGTGTTCTTGAAACACATCCAGAGTAGTCAGAGCTCTTAGGATGGCAAAAGGTAGGCAAGCGGTCACAATGTTAGAGCTGACTGGTAAAATGAGTGAATTACAGAATGTGATGCTGTTACAGATCAAAGACTAAAACCAAAAGAAGATGCTGAAAATAACCAAAGAGTTTTCCAAATATGCCTCAGTGACATTCTTCCAGCCAGTTGCTGCTGGTTGTTAAAATGACTGATGGTGAGCTGCAGATGAGGTGGTAGTTACTGTACCTCTGCTGCAGTCAGTTCCTGGGATAGCTCCTGGATTTTCTGCTGCTGCTGGACCAAGAGCTCTTGGACAGAGACCAGGGTTTGTTGCAGCTGTGTGACTGTTGAAAAAAGCAGAACAACAGACAGTGAATTCACATTAAGGAGCATGAAAGATAGTCTGATAAGGCTATTTTGATAACTGATTATGGTTATTTGCTTTCCAGAAAGGATGAGAATAATCTTGGGTCATTGATCAAAGCTGTCCTTTAAGATTAGTAATCAAAGCTAATTCCTTGTAACTTAAGTTGCAGCTTTTTGGTCCAAGGCGTTGGGGGTAGAGGGTAAGAAGGGTGTGGGGTGAACATAGAATGGAGGTATTAATCTCTAGTGTCTGAACTTAAATTAAATAACAGTCTCTAACCTTCCATTATCCACCCAGACACTGCCTTCTAATGCATCTTAAATCCTCAAACGATCAACAAAGGAAAAAACAGGGCTCTCATTTGGGAGGAGGCTGCCAGACAAAATGTCCCTCCTAATCCTAATAAATATTGTTCTTTTTCCATTGACTTTGAAGATTGAATTAGTTCAAGTGTTGGTGTTGGCGAAGGTGTATGATTTCAAATAACACCGGGCACAGTTTGTTGCTCCCTGCTTCCAGTCACGCGTGTATTACCAAACAATGCATTAAGTTTCCCTGAGCTGATTATATTACAGAAAACCAATAAACATTCATATAAATCATGGGCGTGTAAAGTGTTAAATCAAGCCTAATAGGATTAACATCAACAGATATTGTGGCGGTCCACTGCTGAGGTTGTCAGACCAGTGGTTAAAAGCCTGAGCTGAGCTGCAGCCGGCTGGACTGGGTGTAAAGATCCCTCCTCTCAAATTAACCCAGGGCAGGACAAAAGACAAGAGACCAGCTTGGGAGCTGTGTTTCTTTTGAAAAAAAAAAAATCAACCCAGACAAAATATTTGATCTTTCAAAGAGGCTAATATCTTGTAGTGACACCTGTGTTTAAATGGGTGGGGCTGTATCAATATAGGTGGGGTGCTGAAACGTTTGATCTTTTCATGCTTACAAAATCTTATGGAATACGAGTTTGAGCAGGATTGTTGGTGGGGGCCAAAGATCATTGTGCAAATATCTGAGTTTGTTATTTCCTGGTTTGTGATCCAGACTCTGTACAGATGGCAGTAAAAGTAAAATACTGGCTAGTCCTGCTTAAAAAGGTGTTACTATGACAGGGTGTGCGCTCAAAACCAAGAACAGCCCTATTAGAGTTTGAATCGGAATCCATTTCACCACAAAGCACCTCATCCAGAAGTGTGGATCTTTCTGCCAGGCAGTAACACTAGGTCTGTGAATTGCCACTGGCACTGTTTTTTCAGTCACTTCAGTTTGCAGCCAAACTCTTTTCATGTCTCTCCACAATGTTGACTCCTTTGTACTGCTCAGACACTTGACAAAAAAAAAGCACAAAAAAAAACTTCTTCCTCCAAGTTATCACAGATATGAAGCCAAGAATATTAATAAAGTCAACGGATTTGGCCAGGCATGAATCAGAGGCAGTAGCTGCAATGTGTGTGTGTGCATGTGCGTGATAAAGATTCAGAGACAATTTGATGTGTGACGCTTGCAGCTGCTGCGAAGAAGGTTCGCATTGTGTATTCAGTAAATTATTCAGTAAATACCTCACTATAATGTACACTACATATGTCCAGGCTGTCTCTGTCTTTAATGGCCAGCTGGTCACCAATATGGCTCCTACCAACAAAGAGTGCCCAAACAGCCACGCAATTCCATTACAGTCTGGGTGCGCTGAAGTAGTTCCAAGATCCATTCATTAATTGTCTGTGTGAAGTTGTAGGCAAATCATAATGGGAGTCAAGGCCCTTACTCTTGAGCTGGGGCTGGTGAAAAAGACTAATGTAGTCCCCATTCAAAAGAATACATCACCTCATTGCGTTTGGCACTAGAGAAATACATGAACTTTAACAAAAGGGGGTTCAAGCAATTGGCAGCAGCAAGGCAGCCGGTCGCTATTACTCAGTGCAGTGAAGATAGAAGGAGAGAAAAGGAGTGGAAGACAAAGGGAAAGCAAGGGGAGAAAAATCTGTAATTGCAACCCCTCTCCCCAACTGTTAACTACAACAGTCATTAACTACAATAGCAGCTTGGCTACTGCAGTCATAGCAAATTAGTTCTACACAGTGGTTGAAGAAAAGAGCAGAACTTTTTTATTTTCTCCACCGATTGTAGTCTCACCTTCATTCTGACAAAAGATACAATGACTAACTTTGGAATTCTGTCCTTACTGACAAACAAGAGGGTTTGGAAGTTGGCAAATCTCCCAAAAAGTGCAAAGTAGGGCAAGAATGGGCAGTGAAATAGTCAGGGAAACTGTGTTTGCATAGTTGGGAGAAAATGGTCATAAAAGAGCATATATTTGTTAATCAGATTAAGTGCGGCACACCTCGCACGCCATCTCGCACGACTGCCCCCACCCACCTCAGCCAGCCAGGAAACAATGGCGTGGGTGTGACTCGATAAAAAGATAACAATGTCATCTGTGAGTGATTGACAGGGGCTGGTAATATCAAGGTATTGTCAAAAAGAATATTTGTATATTAAAGTTGTGTTATCTTTGCCTCTAATAAAAAAAGCACTAAAAAGCACTTGTTACTTTGAGTAGTCAACACGACTGGAACAGTGTTATATAAGTATAGTCCATTTCATACACTGGATAACGTCTCAAAAACACACCTTGATCTCTAAAAACATTACGATTTTAAGTTATATATAAAAAAAAGCATTGATTATGTGTGTACCAAATCTTTTTGAATATAACAAAGTTAACAATAGTAATAATAGTTAAAAACTCAATTTACTCACCAATCAATGCCAGTTAGGAACTGATCAAAATATTTTGCAATAATGTCAAACAGCAACAAAACAAGAACCAGTAGCACCACAAGTCTTGCTTCTTCCCAAAATATTTGTTAACATCTGTGTAATCATATACATTATTTTAGATTACGTATGTACAATGTGGGAAAATATTGTAAAATTTGATTTAAAAAAATCTGTAATGCTTTGTTTCATGTATACTGACATATATAGATTACCAGACATACCAAATGTAGGCTATTGGTTAATCTTCTGAATGGCTCCTTCTTCTCTATTCTCTAGCTCGCTGTTTTAAAAATATAATTTACCATGAGAAATTACAACCTGGTTTATTGAATGAGGCAGGTTTGATTTTTATTTTCTTTTTTTCCATCCAAATAACAGAATTTAAACTCTGTGTGTCAGAAAACCAAGGTGGCATGATGCTAACAGAACTGACATTGAATCTGTGAAAATCTTGAAGAACACAGCATAAATAGAATAGATTGTAAATATTGTATATATTTAAAAAACACAACTGTTTGCTTGCACCATTTTTTTCAAATACTTGTCAGATGGCTATTGGTACCTTTCATTTGAAAACACACTTCAGTTCAACACAACTACTAACAAGACCTAAGTTTCTCAGAGTGCCTCTCTCATTTACGCCTCCCTGGATTTTTAATTATACTGACAAAGAGCTGGGAAAATATTTCTCCTCGCTTCTCTCTCTCTCCAGGTCTGACAGCCAGGTTGAGATTCCTCACCTGTCCAACATGGGAGCCGCACCTGTCACCGTGCACTTAATCACACAAGGGCCAGTGCTGAGCCCAGACACCACACAGTGCCACGCTACATACATAAACACACACACACATAGAAAAACACACACATACATCCACACAAAATTAAAATGAACTTTCTGCCCACCTACGGGGGAGAGGGTGGCTGATGATGATGGCGATGGAGGTTTGGATGGGGGTGAGGTTGGTGCAGTGGGGAGACTGATGGAGGAGAAGGGGGGGGAGTTGAGAAAAGTTGTCATTTCCCAACTCCTCATTAATATTCCGAGGTTAAGAGCTTTTCAGCGAAACGTAATTAATTGAGCCCGAGCCTGACAGTAAACAAGCAATTTCAAATTAAAGCGAAATGACAGCGGCGTCATTTGTTAAAAACGTGCGGGGCCCCCCGATTTTGGCGACAGATAAATGAGGGAAAATGTTAAGGAGGGAGAAAGTGATGAAGATATTAATCTTCACCTGTCTGTGTCAGTGTGCCACTCATTGCCGCAATGTTGCTTTCCATCCTCTGCAGATGCTTCTTGTCCTCTCGGCTCCCAATAATGAGGGGGAGGATGTATTTCTGCAATTAAAAGCAGGGCACAATATTAGACTTCTGGTGGAAAGGGACAGAAAGATGAAGAAAAGACAGGGCCACCGAGACTTAGCAGCACAAGGTCAAAAACACTGTTGATTGGACTCTTGCTGCACTGTTAAAACTGTTACAAGTATGAACATCTAAAGCAAGGAGTTTCAGCAGGTGATGCAAGTTATATTTTAAACCATAAACTAATCAACATAATCAACAATCAACATAACTAATCAAGTACATGCACATAAAAATTAAATATAAAATAAATAATGTTTGGCTTGAATTCTGTAACCATATGTAATGTAAGTAACTATCAAAAGGGTAATATACAGCAATGTATCTTAAATTGATCAGTTAACAAACAGTAAAATCGGGAAATATGCAGAGGATTAATATACATATATGGGGAAACTTAAATAAGTTTTAACAAATCAAAATCTCCAAAATGTCACACTTTTATTAAGTCTCTTTCACCAAGTAAATAACACTGGAAAGACATATGCACATTTGCTAGCTGTGTTTGTAATCCAATGCATGTGCTACAGAATCAGCTTGTTATATATGCAAGGTTCTATAATGATAATGTAAAGTCAATATCATCATCAGGGTACTTTGAAATGATTCATGTTCCTTCTTTCTCTCCCTTTTTTTAATATGTGAAGATAAAATAAAGATGGATAACTTAATGCCATTCTGGCACTTTCCAGTTCTCTGCCAGGTTTTCTCTCCAGCTCAGGAGGCAAGCGGCCTCACCAGTGCTAGTAATAAACACTTTTTAGAAAAAGATTAAATGGGTGTCAACACGTGGTAATTAATAAGTGGGTTGCTGGGAGAGCGTTGTTTACAAGGTGCACCATAACATAAATAAAGTATGGGCAGAAGCTTGGACATATGGTGCGACTGGCACTACGCTCTAGTGACATGACAGCAACCTGTGCCGTCCCACCAGGGAATCCCACCTTCCAGGTGACTGGTGAAAGGCAAAACATTGCTGCATGTAGAAAGCATTATGTTGGTAAATTTGTATTTTTGACAGCTTAAATGGAAGGTCCTGAATGTGAACGTGTAATTGTACAAAAGGCTCTGTGAATATGAACAAAATGTAAGATTTAAAAGGATATAAAGAGAAGATACTGCATGTACACATACTTTTCTGACAGTGTCAAGAAGGTGTATGTACGAACATGTTATGTGCTCCCTTTCGCTCCCTCACAAAGTAGAGATGCCTGTCATCTCGGCCAAGAGCTACTGCTAGAAACCCTGTCCTCCTCTAAAATGAGAGTAATGGCTTCCACATGACATTCAGACTTCTTCTAACAACCACTATGGGATTAATGTCACCGGGGACAAGGGGCCTCATGAGCTCATGTTCAAGGCCTGGTAAGCCTGATAAAAACCAGGGTGATTATTTTTAGACTGTAGGACATCCGAAAAAATGGTTCTGCGCTGTGTTGGCAAATTAATTTTTTTAAAAGGAAAAAAAATTCTGTTTGAGAGGAGAGCAAGTTAAAAAGAAGGGGTTCAAATGAGATCATACTTGATGTAAAGCAGGGTAATAACAGGGCCAGAGTGATGTTACGTACTACAGAGGCGCCTTAAGTTCGAGTGAAGCAATTCAACATAAACTGATGCCTAAGATTTTCTATAGGCAGCACAATTAGGATTTAGAATAACATCTTACTAGTGATGTAACTTGCCTTGTAAAGCTGATGGAAGCCAAACGCGATGCCCATCATAATGATGGCAATGGCCCCGTAGTCTCTCCATCTGTAGGCTGCTGGACCTGGAAACAGCAAACACTGGATAAAACACTGACCTTTACATACAACATAATATCATAGTAAAAATGTGACATAAATTAATTTGTTACAATGTTAAATTATGCAATTTGCGTTTGGCAGGGAAAAAAAGGTGTCTATTCTGTTTCCATGCTGAAGACATCAGTGTCTTCCAAAAACTGTTTTAAGTGGAATAAATATATTATGATACGAATACAATATGTATAAGCTCCTAAGATGAACAGGAAAGTAGGAAGGTGTGTCATTTAGAAGTTGACTGTTTAAGTGAGTGACAGATAATGTGAAAGTGTGTCATTGTGCAAGCTGTCATCTGGGTAGACCAACTGTCTGTCAAAGTGGAAATTCCCCACTTAAGAAAGGTATTCAACTGAAAATGTCACTAAACAACAAACATGCCTGCAGGAAATAGGTTTGTTTTCTTTTATTTACTCTGTTGGGACCAAAAAGAAAGGGAAATTATCAGATGTTAGGCCCCTAAAGTATACCACTGATATTCTATTACAGGTCTGATTTCCCCTAATAGCTTATGTAGTGCATATGTACTGCCTTGAAGTAAGTACACCACAAGCATCTTGTGCCTTAGCACTTGTGATTTTACATGTTTATAAAAATTAGATTCACTCCATCTCTATACAACACTATATGGTAAATGTTTAAGTTTAATGCCTTTTTATTTTCTCACTCAAGGGCATGTTCTTCTGCTGCAGCGATCAGCGATGGACCTTTAACCTTTCCCATTTAAAAATTTGAATCATTCTCCAACATCCATATGACAACATAAATTTGGATTTTCATCAGCATTACATCTGGAATAGATGGTCAGCTATCTCAGAATATACCAAGCATGTGAGAAGCCTGGGAGTCCTTGGGATAGGTGGTTGACCCTGAACAAGCCTCGCTGCATCACCAAAGGTCTTCGCTTGCACTTTCCCTATCCTTTAGGACCTTTTATTCTTTCTCCGCCTTTCCCTTTTTCTATACCACTTCCACACTGCCATCTTCCTTTTTTATTTGGTCACTTAAGCTGGGGAACTGTGGTCTCCATCCCCCGTTTTTCCAATCTCCTCTCAAATTTATTGGGTTCAGTGGAGGCCTTCCTGTCCTTCTACCATGTGGAAATAGAGATCAGAGTATCCATTACTACGACAGAGATGGATGCGGGTCCCTGTGCACCGTCCCCATAAGAAGGACATCAAAGGGAGGTAGCCCCCTCTTTTCGGCATGACCCCCCATACAAGACTCTTCGCTCTCACCTCATTATGCTGCTCCCTCATAGCCGTTTTGATATAAAACCCCCCACTATGGACGGAGAGCTGCGAGTCTCCCTAACTAGATGGCCATCCCATCAACATCACTTTCATTACAAAACATGAGATGCCGGGGGAGTCAAGGACAGTGTGGTAATAAATGAGGGTGGAATACATCTGGAATCATTGTCATATGGGTTAAGTATTACGCAGACTTCATTCTGCATTGGTAAATCAGTGGACAGCACTTGCAACCTTCTGAGGTAATAAAGATACAGGTTGTGGTGTGGGGTCTCACCAGGTTGGAACCCATTGAAACAGAATGGCAAGATAAGCTCTTCTGAACAATGTTGTATTCTCTGTGTCTGAATCCACAGTCAAGGTAAAAGTAAAGATTAAGGGATTAAATGGATTTTTTAAGGATTTTAATTAAAACAATACAGACAGAAGATATTTTAAGGATGTAAATTTTGCTATAAGCTGGAGAAAGCACACACAAATAATAAGATATATGAGAAAAAGAAGGAAAAGAATGTATGTACTCACTGGGTGGAGCAGGAACTATCTGGGTCGCATAAGGTGGATGCGGTCGCCCAACAGGGGTAAGAGGCAGGACTTCTTCTGTACTGCCGGACCGCTGGATGGCCAACTCTACTTCCTCATCAGTCAGTCCTGGAATCAAGATACACGCACACCTTTAGGGCATTAAAATTATGTGCAAGTGCTGGGGCATTAAGGCCAATATTCAAATGGCTTCTGAGCTGTAATAAAGTAACTTTAAATACTTCCCAAGCTCCTAACAACTTTTTAAGTACAATTCAGAGAGTATGCCAAATCTCATTCAATTTTACCAACCCTCTTCTCAAAAATGTATTTTCATTTCATAATTCAGAAATACCACAGAGGTTTTAAGGGACATCCATCAAAGGAAGTGGAGAAAGATTCATACAATGAAATGTGAAACTCTACTAGTCTATTAACGGCCACCAAGGCAAAGAAAATAAGACTCTGTCCACTTCTCCAGTTATATTTCCCATGTGGAGATTTCATACACCCAAGACAGCGAAAATGCATTATTTTAATTTCTTCATTGTAATGTAAATGTATTACATAATTTTGCAAATGCCAATATAATTTAATCTTCAGATCTTTTTTAATGATTTTAGTGATGATTAAATTGCAAAGGGCTCCCTGATGGAGAATCAGAGGGGAGGAGAAAAAAAATCTAATATGAACATCTCCTTTTGTGGCAAGAAAAGATTTTATTTCAGGCACCATATGCTGCATTTGCTGTGGCTCTCATCATTTAATGAGTATCTTGGTCTAAACAAAGGAAAATAATTACAACTTTTGATGAACTATATTAAAAACATAATTAACCCATTTATAAATAAATAGTTAAAAGAAAGCTAGAGACAAAGAGCCAAACCTGGAGCAAATTGTGTTAGCCAGAATGTTGATGGATGTAGCTTGCTTTGTAATGAAAAATCAGGAAAGTACATTTTATCCTATATTTGTCTCACTAAACATTGTACCACCAGGTCATTTATCTGGCCTAATGAAAGAAAAGCTTCTTTGCAAATGAGTCCTTTACATGATCTATTTCTTCAGGATTGAATGAATTTACAAATGCTCACAATAAATCTATCTTCATCCTTTGATACATGCCTGACACCTGGAAAGAGACCAGATGCAATGTTTCAAGAGGTGACTAAGACTAAAGATTAACTTCACAGAGTCAGACCATAATATCCTGGTACCATCTTTAATTCTCAAATCCTACTTTGTGCTGCTCATACAAATGATACATGGAATGCAAATATGGCACTTTTCACGTTTAGTTGACCACTAAAATGCTTTCACTCACTACAAGCCACATTCACTCATTTACGGACAGACACAGGCTCTTACAGCGGTTCTTAGAGTATACAGTATGATGTATCAGCAGCCAAAAAGGTATAAACAAATGTTCTTATAATCTACCACACAGCTGATGCCAAGCCAAGGTCCCTCCAGTCACCTATTTGAATGCACAGAGGAATGACCATGAAAATTGTTGAATAATTGAAGGCAAATATTGGCCGGCCTGTAGTCTACAGCAGGTCCTGAGTGCCAGGAAGTGGTGAGAGCCATGTGCTGAGTTTGTGTAGTCAGACTACACTGTCAAATAAGCAATAATGTGTCCCTGGACTCCTGATTCATCTGACCACAGCAGACTACACGGTGACAGACTATTGAGTGAGACTTTCTGCAATCTCAGTTTCGCCAAATAAAGGAAAGTAGCAATGGAAGAAAAAAGTCTCTTTCACCTTGAAATGGAGATTCCTTTTTTAACTCTACATTTAGATTGCTACTGAGATTAAAATATGTACATCTTAATATCTGTTGACACCTTTGATGTTGTTTATGGAGCAAAGGACTTTTTTTTTTTAACCCAGCGTGAAATAAAACACATGAAAATTCCTTATTTTTAGTCCAAATACAGCTTACTAAGTCATGTTGGAGGCTCTGATCTGTTTATTGTTGATGGGAAGACGACAGGAAATAAAAGAAGCCTCAGATCCAAAAGAAAAAAAGAGAACAAGGGGAAAGTGAGTTTTACATATAAAAGGAAAAAACAAAAAAGGGATTGCGAATTTATTATGGGTTCCAAAACCTGTGGAGTGACCCCTGGACTCCCATTTCAGATAGACCTGTGGGGAGATGAATTTTTAAGACATAAATTACACCTAATGACGACACCATAAAAAAGAACAATAATGGAAAGCTATTCTGTATTTCATTATACTGTATTATTTGGTGCACCTGATACACGAAGTGCCTGTTTATGAGTCACCGTATTAGCAGATGCTCTGCCAAAGCATTTGCTTTGACCTTGCCATTCTCATTGGGGCATGAAATTACGGTGCTGGCACCTCGATATTACAGCTATAAATACTGTAAACTGCATATCTGGGCTACGTTTTCTATTGTCTTTCAACATAAACCTGATCGGTATTTATTTAAAGGAAAACCCATTGCTCGTCAGGTTATTTACAGCTCTATTTTCAGAGGCTCATATTCTCTGGGCATTTTTTAAGGGCAAAGAGGCAGCAAGGCTCTTCCATTAAATCTATTTCTCCAAATTCTGGCACTTCTGGACTTTATGGGTCAGGAACCAGCTCGGACAGCCGATTATAAAAGAAAATGCTTACTAAAATATTTTGGGTGGTAAGAAGTGAATGCCTTGTTTTTGCTGACCTCTATAGCTTGAATTATGAAGTTGCCCTTGCCTTGACTGAATATTACTTACATTTTGAATATAATGTTTAGGAGAAAAAAAGCATGGCAAGGGTCATAAATAGATGTAGGTCAAGGGGTTAATCAGAAAAAGTTCCATGCGCTGTAGTGGCGAGAGGGTTTCTACATGCCATTTGGTTTTGTACAACTGCTTGAAAATGGGTGGCCCTAAATAATGACCACTCTCATAGAGTATTCATTTATGTATTAAAAAGAGGGCTCTGCTCTCATTTCCCTGCTTTATCGCCTTGTACTGATGACAAAGTAGGCAAGGCCTCGGCTAGGTGGCGCCGTGGAGTAATTTATAACCACATCAATCCCTTTACCTTCTACACAGGCCTTGGTCATTGTCATTTTTGTCCGAGAGGTGAGTCACATAACCCCACTTACAAACAGCATCCTATTAATATCTGGGACGATGAACCTTACCCTTACCTTCAAACCAGGTATGGTAATAGACAAAAAAACCCACCTGAGTCAGGTGACCCTGGACTGCCAGCCCTTTACTCAGGGTGAAATCTATTAGCATCATTTATTCAAGTCAATAACAACCAGGACAGCATAAAAAACAAATAAGTAAAGCCATCATTTATATCTGGGTGTCAAAAAAGGCACTCTGCTGGTTTCACATTCAGTATTCATATGAGCAGCAACGATAAATGTGCACTGTGTGCTTTCCCTTCTCAAACAAACCGCATACAGTTGGGCAATCAAAGAGCCGCTGAGTGATGTCAGTGCAGGGGCCCTGGTCAAAGTGACACGCTGAAAGCTGGAAAATGCTGTTGACTTTGTCCTGAGAATTCGGTTTTGTGGCAATTATGTGTGTAACTGCTAATTGCCTGGGCTAAATGGCGGAGTCAAAATGAGGTCCAATGCTCTTTAGTTGTTACATCTGCTAATTGTAGATGGCAAAGACAGCACAATTCTCTAGATTAAACCACAATGCATTAAATTGCACTCAAACCAAATAAAAATTTACTTAAGCTTGGTACAAGTACAGCAAAATTGCATCAAATTTGCTGTATAACAGTTTAAAATGCAATTCATTTCCACACTCCTGTAACAGAGGAAAAAAAATACATCTCTGGGTTTAAATCTTGATATATATTGCATCAAAGTGACAAAGTTTCCATTTTTCAGTCAGTTTATTCAACTTCAAGGACTCAGCAAGGGCAGCAAGAAATATTGGGACTGCATAATTGCCAATTCATGTGCTGAAATTGACAGTTGAAGGAAAACAGAAAATTATATTTTTCAATGAATATTGAAATAAACCACACCATTATGATCGCATCACGGAAAAAAAAGCAGATGTAACCAGAGAGGCTTCCTTCAGGACAGATTAGGGCACAAATGCACAGAGAAATAATAAGCACGACTGAGATTATTGTGTAAAGATTCTGCAACATGCAATCAAAGTGGGGCCTATTTTCCCCTTCATCAGCTGTCCAGCATAAGCACAAGCAGCAAGCGAAATCCAATTTAAATCTCACTCTACTGGGAGATGGTATTGTTTCATTTTATGTGTGCTTTGACATTTCTGGCTGTTAATATAGAGTAAAACCAAGTAGTATTTACATAAATATGACATTAAACTGTATTAGAAATTAAGACTGACATATTTTTTGTGGTGACTTACGGACAAGGCTGATGATTGAGTTTCTGTGCAATACGTGCTGGTTGTAGACACAGAGAGCCTGTGTCTACAGCCTGTGTCTTGTCTGGTCTGTCAGAAGTTAGACAATGGAGGATGTAAGCAGGTGACAAGTATAGAAACATATAATTTCTAAGGCTAAACTGGTTTAATAATACCATTTTGTTTGGAAATGATTCAAATAGATCAACTGTCAATACTGCAGAAAACAAGAAAGGAAATACTTCTGACACTGAAACTGTTCATATGAACAATTCATAATGATGCAAAACTAATTTTAGAGGAAGGGGAAGGTATGCAGACTGTAAAAAAAACCTCGATGATTGTTCATCACTCCAAGAATGAAGTTTTACATTTACTTAAACTTAGATTAGCTTAGACAAAATACCACACTCATATCACTACAAATTCAAGAACATTCAGTGACCATGCTCAAATCTCAATATTATTGTGCTGAAGTTAAATCAAAAGAACAAAAACTAATCCTTTAAATAACTGTGGGAATAGGGTAAAGTTTAAAAGATTTTCTGGTTCTCTGATGAATGACTGTACAAAGAAAGTCCAGAGCAATGCTAAGAATACTGCAGAGAGCTACACAAACATACTCTGTGTAAAGTGTTTCACTCCTCAGAGCTATATGCTCTCTCTCTTCTTATGATCAATGTCCTCATGCAAATCCAGACTTCTTTCTTAGATCTACAGTGGGACTGATTTTCCAAAATAAATCTGCATTAAAGCTTCATACATATTTCATGGGCTTAAAGTGCAGTAAGAGCAAACTGTTTAGGAGAGTGCCGCTCCACAAATGTTGCAACAAAGATGAAAATCAGAAGAAAATGAGATGTAACATGACATCATTTGCTGGTGATGAAGCCTTGAAAATACCAAACAGCAGATTAGAAAGCATTGTCAATAATCACACAAAAAGATGAAGAAATTTCCAAAGAGTTAAAGAATCATTACAGTCTTACGAGATGTACATAGTGGCAGCTGGCAAACATGGATTTGGTTTCAGGTTTCTTTCCCCAATCACAGAGCTTTTAGGCTCACTTTTCACTGTTTGGCTTCTCTAATGCTTCAGACAAAGTCCCTCAGCACTATAGATGTAAAGTCCCTTAAGTACTGAACAGTCTTGCAACCAGCTAAAATAAAACACTCATCACGGAGTTTATCTGAGGTAAGGATGCACACTCCACCTTTGCATATTGTCACTGCTCAGTCATGGACCTACTATTGCACTGCTCTAATGAGTTCAGAGTGATAAAACTTTCTGCAAGTTTTATTGCACATACAATATTCTATGTATTATAAATATCTGAGTGAATGGCAAAAAAGGGCGAGGAAACCGCAAACATTGCAGCATTCCCTGCTTAAAAAAAACTTCCTGCTTCGTGCATTAAATTTATGATAACCATTAAATTAAGTAAAAGGGTTAAAATGCTAGAAGGCAATATTGATCATTCCATTGAAAACTCAGAGGGAGTTTGTCAATATTAATTTTCCTGAATCCAAAGGAGGATCCCAACTGGTATGTCATTTATTCACAGGGTTTGAATCACGTTCTCTAAAGCTAAATCGACCCCTTATTAGACCCCCCAGGGTACGGGGCTATGGCCACAACCTTTGACCCTAACAAATCAGGTTTACCAGAGAGCAAAATAATAATAGATGAACACAGTATCTGCATGGGTGGATAACAACATAGTGCAAAGAAACACAAATGCAGGCACAAATGTTCTAGGCTTAATAAATCATAATTTGGTCTAATTTAAGCAAATTCACTCACCTTTCTTCTTCAAGAAGAGTTTTCTGGTGGCCAGAGGACTCTGACGCACTTTTGGGTTCTGTAGAAATTTTACAGCAGTGGTAATCTGGGAAGAGACAAATCTGATTTTATTCCTTATAATGACATGATGTGAGTGGAGGAAGATAAGCCGTGCAGGAAACTGATGCTTTTAACAGTACAAACAAGAGTCTAGACCTTCCTTAAGAAAAAGGTTCATTATAAATCAAGCCCTGCCAAAAAAAAAAAAAAAAAACCCTCAAATGGATTTCATTTGGTGGTTGTTTGGGGGGGGGGGGGGGGGGGGGGGGGGGGGGGGGGGGGGGGGGGGGGGGGGGGGGGGGGGGGGAGGGGGGGGGGG
>JBAMHX010000015.1:16055181-16072728 GCA_037177515.1 Pseudomugil tenellus
GTTTAAACCTTCCTTAAGAAAAAGGTTTATTGGAAACCAAGCCCTGCCAAAAAAAAAAAAAAAAAAAACCCTCAAAGGGATTTCATTTGATAGTTGTTCCCCCCCCCCCCCCCCAACACACACACACACACAGCAGTGAGGAAAAAGACCACCTGACCACTTTCCAGCTAAATGTGGGGAATGACCAAATCAGCAGTTATAAAATTAGCCCATCAAGAGAGCCGGACAAATGGAGTATGGAGCTTAATTTGCTATTACCCTCTTAAAGACAAACTTCCATTCTTAAGTGTGCAGTGGAAGAAAATCTATACTTAATGCAGAGGTGATCATTTGTATCTAATAACTTGAGAATCCTAGGCTGAAAAGTTCTGTAATTCTTCCAGTTAAAAACCTACCATGATCAAATCACCCAGCCTGACTGTTGTAATGACTTGAAACGCTAATGCACCAGAACGTTAAATAGCATCAGAACATCAGTAGTTTTAAGTGCACCGCGTTCATCGATTCTATTATGTTTTCCTTCGAGATGCACCTTAATTTTCCACCCAGTATGCATTTCCAAGAATTGGAGGGAGCGAAAAAAAAGTCTTCCTCAAATGGCATTAAAACATAAATTTGAAGTGGGCGCCATGAAGTGGCGCCTCCTAAAATGGATAAATATGTAAGAACACGGGGAAAGGAGAAACACACTGGAGGGGAGGTTTCGATGACTTATTATCGCACCTGTGGTCCCCGTGATTCAATTGTAAAAGTCATCCCTCTAATAGCTTGAAAGGTTTTGATTACTCTTCTTTTCTCTTAGTGTTGAAAGACACAAAGTGATTGAACGCCCTGCCTGTGGTAATTCATTTTGGGTAATGCATTGCATATACTATGAACCTGTTTCAATCTCAAAGAATTGGAGTTTAAACTTGTCCAGCGGGCACGCGTGCCAGGGAAGCCGTTAAAAAAGCCAAGTTTCGATGACAAACAGTGGGAAAGGAGGATCGAGGCACAAGCACTCTGATATAACGGAAAATACATCAATTTAGCTTTTCCCACACAGAACAGAAAAACACCTACAACCAAAAAGCTGCACAATCTGTATGCAAAATACAGGACAGATTCATTTAGAGGTGATTATTATAAATCTATCCTAAAGTACCAGATTCTTCTCAGGAAGATGTTGCAACCATTTACGTAGGCACTAATATACCATGTCACAGGGACATTACCGTGACCTTGATGTACACGAGGGTTATGCAAGAAGTATAAAATATCCTGGATGTCTATATGCTGAAGGCTTATTAAAGTCAGTCACCCGGAACCTTCATTGTGACAGCCAGATTAAACCATTTGCATGGTGTACCCCCCAACTGATGTTCTGGGACAAAAGATACAGTCAAAACACCTAGAAAATTTCCCTCCGATAACAAGACAGAATCGTTCTGCTCTCAGCAAAACTCTCACTGTTCAAGTATCCAAGATGAAAGACACAGCTTGCGGTAAAGGCAGAAACCGGAGATAATGAACACGCCAAAATCTAATATTCTAACTTTCATTCCAGTAAACAACAAAGTGATGTGGGGCCTTTGAGAGGTAATGACCTAATAGAGAAAGAATATGCTGAATGAGCAGTCTTTGTTTACGTTCCCTTAAAATTTCAGTAGCACAATATTGACAAGAAAATTGTATCAATGTTAACAGGCATAAGTGTGATACCTTAGCGAGTACCACAGCTTGCTCAGCGGCAAACTAATGAGGCAAATGTCGATTTGGTTAAAACTGTAGTGGTAGATCTTCAGGGAGAGGAAAAGTGCACTTCTTAGCAGATGACATAGATGCTTTGCACAAGTTCCATCCAGACATCTCAATCAATTATAACCACATTGCACAAATTTCACTCTTGTTATTGACTTATGGATCACCCCAGTTACAGTGTTGGGTAGCACACAACTGGGCTTTTAGGGGGTAAGATGGATGGCAGTACAAGGTACAATCAGGTTGGCAGCATAAGTGACTTATTTCTTTTTTTATTTATATATATATATTTTTTTTTTAAAAAAGAAGAAAACCAGCTGCTTTCCGCTTAAATAAAACTAAACAGAAAAAACTATATTTAAGCTTTTGTAAAGCTTTTTGTAAAGCTTTGGCTACTAATGCACCATACGGTTCCATGTAAAGAGCAATAATCTTTGCAAACCAGATAACCAATAAAGTGTCAGGTAAAGCCGAAAAAGAGGTGAAAACTCAATCACGGGAAGAGATAACATTAACCAACACACTTAAAGAGAGTGAACTTGATGAACAGACAAGATTACAGAAATGTTATTGAGTTTGAATTGGACCAGACTTTGCACCGCACTTGTCTGAAAATTACAACTGTGATACCTTGAACTGTGAGAAATGAGGAGAAAATCCAATTATGTTCGAACCACATGGATGGACGTCAGAAGGAATCCATGTAACCAGTTGTATATTTTTGCTCTAACTAGTAACAGTGCTTAACTATAACATTACCACAAGACCTATGGATATTTTGCAGGTATGCTTTATAGAGTTTTAGGAGATGGTGTTGAATGAGTAGATAGGGTATATAAGTGTTTTTAAAAAGAAATAGCTTGTGAGATGATCAGACCAAGGTATGTTGGTTAAATTCAGGCCAAGTTAAACCAATGTATCATGTAAATACAATAAGCTGGATTAAGTAAAAGTAGCAAAAATGATAACACTGACTTAACCATCTGAAAAAAGGGAAAGTAGTTGGCGGATCTTTGTGTTTGCTTTCAGTTCACTTCCAAAATCTTACTATAAAAAAAATGACATCGGACTGATGGAGGCAATTACAAGTTATCTGCCTCAATGTAATCTGTTTCTCTAAAACATGTTGGGCTTTTGTGTAAAACAACGCCGAGATATGAAAGGCGTGATGGAACAAAAAGTTTGGCCGGGAATGCAATGGAGGGACTAAAAGGAAATCATTAGTAAGTATAGGATTCAGTCTCACTGTGAATCAATTCATTGCAAATTGCCCTGGCCTGTACATTTGTGGAGAAGTGCCCCTGATATAATAACAGACTGATAGACATGGACAAAAATTGTGTTAGGCCAGTCTCAAATTTCCCCCCCAAACACACGTTTGGAGGACCAAAAGCAAGAAAAAAGTGAGAGACAGCCAAAAAAAAAAAAAATAATAAAAAATAAATTAAGCTCTTTATTAATTTGTTGCTTTCATGGATGATCTACTATCAGGGGCAGCTGTCTTAAATGACTTAACCCAATACCTTTCCTGATATCAGAGCTCGGCCAGAAACGAATTAAGTTTTAATGCAATTATTGTATTTCCTTTGGTCGCTTGACTGCTTGATGTGGCCAACAGTGCTTTTTAATCTTTCTGAAAGAGCAGTTTTAAATGTCCTTCTAATTGTGACATCTTCCCTCCCTTAATGTGACCTTTAGTAGAGGAAGCAAGGCCTCATGGGGGCAGCTATGGAGAGTTATTGACCCTAAGAGACATCAGGAAGTGAGGATCAGACCCAACCATTTAGCTTGCATTCACTTTTACAGACTCTGCAGAAGCTTCAAGAGCCTTTTTGTAGATGAAGAACCACTCGCACAAAAACTGTACAAGAAGAACCTTTTGTTTCTTGCCTCACTGTTCTTGCCTTTGTTTTTGTCCTCACATAAACACAACGAAACTTAACTTCAGCATCAGTAAAATATGATAAAAGGGACCTGGATAAACAGGCCGGGAACAATTTGTTCTGCATTATACGCAACAAATGTGGTCAATCGTTATTGAATGACCCTAACTTTTGAAATTTAAAAGGTCGGAGTTAACATCTCAGTGGATAAAAAAGGAGGTCATGGAAAACTTCATTGACATTTGCTATGCAAAGGTTTAAAAATAACATACAACACTGTATCAGTGTCAAAGCCATGGGCAAGACTGCAAACATGACATCAAAAGGAGATTATGCAATTTTTCTAAGGGGGGGTTGTTGGACGGAAATCAAGCTTTTTTCAAGACCAGTGCATATACAAACCAAACTTTCCATTTAGCAGCATTTCCCTGTCACCACCGTTACTGCAAACATGGAAAAGTTGAGTAGGTTTAGTGGTGAGAAACACTAAAAACGATATTAGAGCCACTGTTAAGACAAAAAGAGCAGATAAGCACACTATATAGTCCACTAAAACAATTGGGGAAAAGCTGCATTGCTCTAACGATGATGTATGCAACTTTTAAGATGATATAAAGGCGGTGTGACAGTTCATACTTTAATCTACTCAGTATGTGTGAAAATATTACACATTCAGTTCTACCTAAAAAAAATACGTCTGTATGAAAGGTGTGCTTTAACTAGTTATACATGGTTGAAAAAATCCAAACGTTAAAAACTATATTTTCAACTACCAACAAATGATTAGAAAACAAAGCAACAACAAAGTGATGGAGTTCTTTAGAAGACATCCGCGTGACGCACAGTCAGCTCAAAACTAGCTTGAGAGATATGGTATAAAGCCAAGTCTGACATTTCTTAATGTGCAACTGTCAGTGTTGCCGCCCGAGGTTGCCCTTGCTAAACTAGCGAGACAGATGACTGTTTAGATAAGGACATCCCCAGTGGTGCCCTGAAAGCCTCGAGAGCCTGCATGACTGAAGAGGCCCAACTCTGCCAGTGACACCTTTCTTTCAACCGCTTTGGACAAAAAATATTTTTATAGTGCACATATTCCTTTTAATTCAGGTAAAAGGCTCAAACCAAGAGTCTGGGGCCGCTCTGAGAGATGAGGGTCATCAGAGATTAACCCATGCCACTTTAGCAGTGGGGGTGCTAGAGGGGAGCCGCAGTCGAGCACAACAAACTACTTAGCTACCGCAAAACATTCCAGCCCCTTCTCAGCTGCAATCCTGTAATGGATACTTCCTTAGCTCCTCGATTGGTCAAAATGTTTTCATACAATAATTTAATTCAGAAACACATTTACAAAGCAGGAGTAATCAATTTTAATTAGTTCTTTTTTTTTTTCATTCGCATAAAATTTAATGTACTGTCATCGATCCCCTTTGTTCTTTAATGCAGTGCCTCTTTCCTGTAATTCAAAGCTTTTTTTTTTCTTTGCAGTCAGTGATGACAATTTGTGACAAGCAGCTCTGTATGCTTTTTAAGCACGGAGAGTAAGCATTTCTAAACACAGGAGCATTCTTGGTCATATTTTATATTGTTGCCGTGTTCACATCAAAGTTTTGCACAAAAAACGAGGTGTCAAAAAAACTATAGAAACAAGCCAAACAAACATAAACTCAGCTGTTTGTTATCCATACTCTGTTTATTAACTGGAACTTTAAAGTTTCCAGAGTCAATGTGTAACATTTAAAGAAAAATGAGTGAAAACGTGCTAAAAAGATTTAAAGGAAAAAGAAAAACTTCAGATATTGCAACTACAAAAACTCAAAAGACATTACAAAGAAATAGTTTTTTCTCCTGAAGAATGTGATCTTTCTGCAAATACAAACAGGTCTCAGTCCTTGTTATGGTAACACACAGTCTCTTCCTTAAACTGACGCTGCTCTGTGCATTGTCCTTCACACAATCAAGGCCTGCTGACCTTTCACATTCAATTAGTTGATTGAGGCAAAATGCAAGCGGCACCAGCAGCAAACAACGCGAAGCTTGTGTCCGAGCGACACGCCACAGAAGTTGTGTTGTGGTGTCAAGAGAAGAGCTGCCTCCGTCACAAGCAACTTACAGTGACAAGCTTATCTTCCTCTGTTGTTCCAAATCGCTCCTCTCAGTGAGGAATACACCACCCCTTTCCCCCCACCCCCACTGACACACACACTAAAACTCTAAATATACGTAGTGACACAAGTTGAGTTTAACCACCTCGATAGGCAAATTAAAGCCAAGGGGTGAGGTGAAAATGCGGCAAGTTGGCATCAAGTATGCGAGCATCCATGCCTGTCTGCCAAACTGGTTAATAAAACTAAAATTGAGAGGCAAAACTACAGAGTAACTACAGAGCAAAAGGTGTCTTTTTTTATTGATCAAATTATTACTTCATGAGTACACAGTACCATCTGATGAGAGTGAGACAACCCAACAGATTGTGACATTCCAGTGACATTGTAATCTTGTGTCAACTCTTCTGAAGTCAATAGGCTGAATGCACTAATCATGTGTCTTGGATCAGCAATTTCATGGTCTTCAAAGGGGCGCAGGAATTGGTGGCATGACCCTTCACACAGGGTGAGACCCCTTTTTTTTCCCTCAGCGAGTGCCATGTAGTGAAGAAGTAGGAAGGATGGTTTTAAGGGAGAGGCATAAAGGCAGGAACAGAGTCAGAGAAGATGAACATCGCCATCTACTGGCCAGGGCTGGGTCAGGGCGGGTGCAAATGTGAAAGTGGGGGGAGCCTGGCAGTTTACCCTTGCGGCCTGTCTTTCACTGAGACCTGTCAGAAACATTTAGACACACTTGCCAAGACAATGGGCCACACATCTACAGTGACAGACGAGTCAGAATGAAATCACCATCAAATAAAGGGGGAAACTTAAGGCAGGAGGGCTTTCCTCTTTTGATTTTAGAGAAAAGAGAGCAAGAGTAGCTGTAAGAGTCTGTAAGAGATCATACTAAGTGACAAAGAAAAATGTTGGCTAAATTTCTTTCTCTGGAGACGTCCAACTACCACAAACAGTCTAGCCTCCAGAGGAGGATAACCATAAAAAAAAACATGCTGCTGACAGCATCAAAAAACAGAGTCAAGGAAAAACTTGTCTTTCATCTCATTTAGCCCAATCATGGAGAACACAAAGGCAGCTCATCAGATTACATCGGAATCTTTCATTTTAACCTTTGTGAACAAGATGCAAAAAGAAGAATTCCTCAGGTATGTCCCGCCTGAACCTTATTGGGGAATAGATCAAAGTTTCAGGTTTTGCTGGATGACTGTCTGACAGGCTGTAACTACATATATATGCATACATTCATTCAGAAGACTTCAAAGAACTGCAATAATTCCAAGAAAGCACAAATCCTCACTTCACAAAATTTCTGTCTACATAGATGGAAAGACAAGAACCAGAAAAAAAAAATAGTAATCATAAAGGAATGTTACACATGGCACTCATACATTTTGATGAAGTGACGTCTGGAGGCACTGGTCGAGGTTTAAGTGTCGATCTCATCTTCACTCTCCACCGAGTCACATGGCGATGGAGGAGGGCAAGGGGGTTCATGTTTTACCAGCCTCCACCAGAAGAATGAGGAAAGGAGACAACCCACAGTGAACCACTGTAATGTCACACAAGGTGGCGTGTTACAGCAAAGGGGCTGAGTTGGCAAGCAGCTCAGCAGCAGACGCGCACCTGTTCTGACATTTTCTGTCGACCTTGACACAGAAAACACATGACAATGCCACTCTCTGCATTTCAAAAGTACAGGCTGTTTTTTTTTTAAGCCCCTTCACTTCTCCTTTTCTCATCCCCCGTGATACCTAAAACCACTTTCCGTACACTGTTAGAGCCACAACGTAACACTACAGCTGTATGGGCAGAACAAGCAGGAGGACCACTATGTGGTAGCAGAAAGAAGAATACGAGAAACACCATCTATTAAGTAAAAGTATATGAGACATACAAACATCTAACAGGCTTATTTAGGGTCAACTAAAGAGTGTTAGCATCTATCTGTACTGGCTGATTCTTTTAAAGGGCTGCAGTCACCAACATCAAACTTTAAGTCAGAACAATCTGGAGTTGACAGTGCCCTCGTCCTTTCCTCTCTCTATATATCATCTCCTTTTCACCATTTCTTTTGAAGTTCTTGACAAAGCTACAATCTGCCCATCCATCTATAATTTTAATCAAAGAAAAAGCAAAGTGCTGCTGCCAGGAGAGCTGTGCAGGAAAACAAATGTGATGTTCTTATTAATCATTGCATTAACAAGAACTTGACAGTCTGGATGCACATGCAGGGAAGAGAACCAGTCCAGGTGTTGCGCCACCATGCTAACCTCTGTTTCACTACTGGTCTACTCTTGTGCCCAAACTTAACAAAAGAGTATTCAGTCATTTTTGCTAAGGAGTGCTGGGAAATGCAAAGAAGTATTGGCAATGACTACTGTATGCTGACACAAGCAAACTATGATGAAGGCACAGATGGACAGATGTATTTGGTGAAATTAAAGGACAGCAGAGATTTTAAGACGAATGTGGAATGTGTAACTTTATTTCAAAGCGAGGGAAATACCACATTCAAGTTATGCAAGTACTCCAAGAAACAAGTCCATACAATAACATTTCTTTTAAAAGCAGAGTAGTTAGACAAAAAGTAACTTGTCAAGACAGAATCTTGTCAGAAATTATTCACATAATTTCCCAATGTGACACATATAAACTCCTGCAGCTGAAGATGATGTCACGGTGAAAGCTTTCATTTAATGCTAAAACACTCCTGAACCATAAATCTGCAGTACGGCTAATCAGTGAAATATTTTCACTTAACTCTGTTTTTTAAAAGCATGTTTTATCTCAGTTTGCGTATACTGTCACATCCATTTTAGCTTAGCGAGTAACACACCAACACCCTTTTTTTCCCTGATTCCCCCAGATAAAGCCACAATCTCAGGGTGCCACACACAGAGAAACGCTGAAAACCCCATTAGCATTTTGCTTTCATTATTTTTAATCAAACCCAGAAAACTGACACATATTAATTAATATCCATTACCAGTTTTTTTTTTTGCCCCTCTCCGAGAGAAGACATTCGAGGGAAAAGAAGCAATTAACTTAACAAAATAATCAAAAAAATTGTTACAGAAATCTCTGATAAATGTCATGAGAGGTCCCATCTAAATGTAAGAACTGTAATACATTCTTGCTGTCATATTCCATTAAACTGCTATTACAGCCTTGATAGAACTATTAGTCACTACATTATTAATAACATTAATGTATTTACATTTTTGGTGTACAAGCCTGTTTTCATGCCATAATTTATGAAGGCGACTTCAGATATGTTATAACATTCCCCATCTGAGCTATTTTGTGTTTATTATTAATTGTGAAAACAGTCAAAATCCCAAATCTAGTGCGCTCCCCACCCACCCCCCAGCCCTTTAATGTATTGGAGTGGGCTGTTTACGATAAAGGACTGGAATAAAGTGCATTTACATCTGAAGCATAAGTTCATAATTTACATTCCTACATTTATTAGAGGTGACAAACGAGCATTTGGTCCACTCGTGCTTTTCCACAAAGCAGCACTCATTCAATCCATATAAATTACAGCTGGGCTATGGAGTGCAAGAGCAAATTATTTTATTATATGTATGCATGTATGACTCTATAGGGGGTTACCAAGACAAACAGGGAATTATATGATTAGGCCAACTGTGCTTAACAAAGAAAGAAATATGAGACTAAGTGTTAGGCCAATCAAAGTTTAGCATAAATGTTTGGCCCTTTGTCAAAAAATCTAAAATAAACAGATCTAAGTGTAGAAGCTTTAGATTGCTGAATGACTTTGGTTCACTGGACTACTCTTTTACACAGTTTAGACTGCCCTTTTAAGCATTGCTGTTTCAATAGCTTATCCTTTGTTGGCACTAATATTATTCAATTAAAAGAAACTTGCCTAAAAGGCAGTATTATATTACATAATTAGACAGGGAAGCATTTTCAGAAGTGTAGTTACAAATGCACTGAGGGGATCCCAGCATTTGAACAAATATCTGGCGCTGTAGGGGAGCTTGCCGACAAATTAACAGCTAATAACTTACTGGGAAGCCAGATAAAAAGAGAGAAAAAAAAAAACATTCCCCAAAGTGTCAATTACAAATCATTTTTCCTCTGATTTCCACACTTGTGAAAAGCACGGTATGCTAAAAGGCATTTGGAATATTGAGCAAAAATTGCTTGTTCTTAATTTCTTTCCGTTTTATTTTGTTTTTATTTGTACGGATTGAATTCCTTTTGTGACAAATAGTTCAGCCTGAGCAGCACGATGGGTTAGGATGGCTCTGCGAGCATTATGGCTCTCTTATGAGAGAATGAGTGGGTCCGAGGGGAGACAGACAGGTGCAGGGACAGGGGGAAGCAAAGGGGGATTCAATCAAATTCATGTTCATTAAAATCAGAGGACATCACAAAAATTAGAAAGATGCTGACAAATCAAAGGGGTCTCAGTACCTGAATTACCATAGTCATTTACTTATTAAAGCAGGATGCTTCCTGTCAATCAAGAGCCATCACATTCCCTATTTGCGGCGGAAAGCCGCTGTAATTGCTTCTCATACTAATCAACACAACTTGTGTAATTATGCCTTGAAAGTGACATTGGAGGCTGAGAGCGATGTGAGCAGTCTTGACAGCGGAGACATCTCAGATTCATCGGGAGATTTTCAGCCTCGCTGCAAGGAGACAAGCCACTCTCAGACCAAGTTACTCACTCGAGCAGTTTACAACCATAAACACAAAGAAAAGACGATAAATCACGCTGAAGTAATTACAAAGCAGAACGGAGAGTATAAAGGAAGCTTAGCTCAATAAGACCACTTTCCCAAGTATATTGAGGCAAAATGACTACACTGTAATTAAACTGGGGTCGTATTTCTATCATTTCTTAAGTAAACATATTGTGACAGTTCACTAAATTGTGGGAGAATAGGAAATTACAGCTCTGTTACCGAGCTGTTTACATTAATATGCTTGCTGCAACAAAAACCCTACAAATAAAGTCCTAAGTATTCATTAAAGTTTATTGAATTCAGCTTAATCACAGACTTTACATATGTCTCCAAAATGAACTTTGTGTAAAACTAGCTTCAACATTCCTGTGAGTTACTGCAAAGCTATCCAAACCATATTCCCATGCTGCATCTGTCACTCGTCACACTGCGGCCTGGCCCGGAAGGTCAGAGTGAGGTCAAAGTACTGCAAATCAAGATCCATGAGCCAGGGACATGAAACTATCTGCTTAAAATATACGACTTACGGATAGATAGTTCCTTCAACTTGTATCTTCCTTTAATGTAAAGATTGTCAGAGATTTTACGGTGTTTTAATGCTTTGAAGAAAAAACCAATTTAAAATTAAATAAAAACACTAAATGAAATACTATTTCATGGGTTGGCAAGTCCAGCTAAACACACGAGGCAGAAACCACAAAATGAAAATAATTCATAAAATGGGTTGGACTCATCTTTGCTCATCGTTTTCAAAGAGGTGGGTGGAACCGTCGCAAAAAAAAGTCAACAACATCAAAAAAAAGAAGTCAACTGATAATTCTGGCATGCTATGAGGGGAAATAAGCTTAATGATTTCATCTGCAAACAGAAAAAAGAGATGAAAGATTTATGGCTCGTAAAAAAGTTCAAACGACAGAAAAAAAAAAAACTAAACAAAAAAACAACCAAAATCCTTGTCTGTGTCATTCCTCACTCATGACCTCCAAACTTAAGCACATGTTGAAGACAAAGTGATAAACTGCTCTTTTGTGACGCGATGTGAGCAAAACAAGTACAGTTACTGACACAGAAAACAGAGGCTTTTACAGGAAAAGCCTGTGTGATTCACCCCCCCTCAACATTCAACTCTAATGAGTCAAAAAGTGTGACCTGCACTTAAACAAGAAGTCACAGCCAGAAGCTGTAAACTCATTTTCCCCATCCAAGCCAGCAACGTCGGCAAGACCTGGAAGATGTGCTCCGAGCATGCACGATAAATCTGACGTGAAATCATAATCATAAAAGCAATTAGCTGACCCTGCGCCACTCGTCCTTGGACATGACAGTGAGAATTCATACGGAGTCCTCTAAGGAGGCTGGCTGCAGGGTTGGGTGAGGAGGGGAAAAAGTGCAACACAGCAACAATAAAATGGAGGGCCCTTCCTGTGTCATTAACCACTGAAACAAACAGCGCATGATACACAATAAGTGCTGTGAAACAGAGAATTGAGCTTTTATGCTTTTCAAACAGAAAACTTAACCACGACTGCTGAAATGTACCGAAGCATGCAGATGCTTCTTTTGCTAGCTTTGAGCATTGAGAACACAGTTATGTTGCATAGTTGTGCTACACTGCAGCCCTGCTTCTCATCCTGCAATGTTAAAACATTTTTGGCACTCAATAATGATGTCACTTGTTCAAAATCAAACTAGAGTAAATATGAGAAGAGATACTTCCAGCAGATGCCTTTGATTCATACTGTACTGAACAATGCAGCATGTTTACAGAAACATGACAAGAACCAGAAATCACTTCATCAGATCATTTTGGCTTTATCTTTTAGGGACTAGGCTACAATTGGAGAAATATCGCCTCACAACCTTGCTTGCAAACAGAGTTTCTCACCACACAGTAATTACAGCCCAGCTGAACAAGTGGCTGCCACCTAGTGACCGTCTTCCTCAATAATCATGAAATATCTCTATGGCTCATGCCCCCACTCGGACCATAACTCTCCTTTACTGCAGACAGCTCCAATAAAGGATTACAATTACAATTAAAGTAATGAGCAAAGAGGAAAAAAGGAAAATCTCAGAGAAGGTTCCCTTGACTAACTAAATGGTAGCCTAGTTTCTTGACAGAATGGAGTTACTATACCAGACTCATTACTGACTCTCATTTCTTATTCTGCCCCAATAATTAATTTGGAGCATGTTGAAACCTGGAGTTCCCAAAAATTAAAGTAATGGCTTTAAAAGTGATGTATGTGAAATGAATTGATATATGAATTCTCAGATAAGATGTTAAGCTCTTGTTATTTTTTCTTTATGGTGGGTGACTTTTTTTCATTTTCCTTTTCTTCTAAGTAATAAAAATGGAACGAAAGATGCAGAAAGCAGAGAAACTGCATGTGGGAGAAGTTGCTGATATATAATAAAATCTTTACATGTTTATGGGGTCATTTAAAAAAGAAAAAAATATCAGTCAATATCCAAGAGTAGCCTTTGACTTCTTGACATCACTATGGCAACTTTTGTGCAACACCCTGGAAGTAGATTTTTTAAATTATTATTTTAAAGCAAACATATGTCCAACCACTATTTCTCTGCAACTGGCACTCAGCAAAAGCCCCATCAGGGATGGAGACGTAAAACAAGGAAAAAAGCGGAAGAATAATAAAGAAATGCAGTCGCTGTGTGCCTTTAGGCCTTCGGCCTAACCAGGCAGGTCCACCACAATTCCTGCACTTCACACACTATTCCCCCTCTAAAGTAACATGACTATATTGTAGCAGAGGGACTACGGAAACTTGAAGACTGCTGAGCCAAAACAGATCACTTCAAAGCGGCTTATTTAACGCTTGCTAAATTTTTCATCACAGTCGCTTAATATCCTGGGGAAGCAGAGCTTTTGAAGTTTGCTGTGAGACCGGGGATGTTCTTCTTACAATTCTTTTTCTCCTCCCTCTGCTGTACTAAAATCCCCAAACCTAAACACATACCCAGTTCACACCATCTACATGCACACAATGACTGACAGTGCAAGTGGTACAGATGCACTTCCTGCACATACAAACCACATGCCTGTATACCCACAAATAAAAACATTTACTCTTTGGGGCTGTGATACTTTTTCAGGGTACACAGAAGACATAGCAAACTTAATGCTACCAAGGATACACAAAAGTCTAAGAATTGTATTTATAGAAGACTCAGTTCTCGTGTAGATCCGTGTCACACCCATGAAGCTTTTCATACACAGAGATGTTAATAATTGATGACTTGTATTTAAGCTTGTTTATGTTGAGCATAAAGGATTACATTTTTCTAGACTTGCTGACTTCCATACAGAACTTTATGAAAGAATATGATATTATTTCTGATACGGCTACAATAATCAATATGTAAGCAGCTGATAAACTACAAAGAAATCTGGTAAAAAATGTAGTTTTGGTTCAATTATCATATCATTAAATGTGAGTGATGTGTTTGCGAACGAGCCGATTATAGGAGCCGTTTCTTTTAAGTGAACAATGAGAGCCATATCGACTCTGCGAAGGAGCCGATTTTTTTTTTTTTATTGCAACCCTGCTGTTTAACACTTAAAGGCCGGTTAGGCATACAGGAAAAAGGTTTTTGCAGTCTTTTATTTGCTTATTCACAAAAAAATTTGTTTTATTAAGGAGGTCAAATAAAATAAAAAAATGTTGATTTTTTGTAAGTGCAGTCAAATTACAAGACAAAAAAAAAATAAAACAATTTGCCAAAAGAATGTTTTGTTATTGTTATTTTTTCTTTATCTTTTTAGTGTTAGAAGATTTTAGATCAAAGAAGGTAAACGGTAATTTGGTATAATGTGTACTTATAATCATATAAAAATATTAGTAATAATGTTCAGTACTTTCACCATAAGTGATAAAATCGAGAGCCGTTTGGGAACCAAAAGAGCCGACTCTTTGTAGAGAGCCAATACAAAAGAGCTGGCTCCCTCAAAAGAACCGAAATTCCCATCACTATCAAGCGTGCTATAAAATTAGTCAAAGTTCCTCCAAGCTGTCTAAAATGTGACAGACTTGTGGTTGAAAAGAGCAAAAAACAAATATAACTTTTTCATTTCCCCCCCCTTTTTTTGAAATTTAAGCAACTTTATAGTTAACGGATCACTCTGGTAAAACTTTTGGCAAATTTAGAAATAAACTGCTAATTGAATCCTTAATCTTTTTACAAACCATCTTTAAAATTAATATTTAATTTGGCTGATACAACATTTCACCTGAAACGTGCTCAGAGCTATCTGAGCATGTTTCACATAATACCAATGTTGCAATGACATTGAATTTTATTTTATCCTATTAAATGCTCCTTAATATTTGAGGAAGAAAGGTTGTAGTGAATAACTTAATCATGTAGAAAACTAAGTTTTACAAGAATATTTCCAAATAATGCTTCGATTTAAATCTACTGTCAAGAATCGCTTGTGTGTAATGATGTAAATATAAGATCATTTCAGTTTTATCACCTTAAACTACATATTCTAAATACCAAATACAAGCAGAAATTGCAATTTACCATTTAGACAGCTGTGCATTTATACATTAATTTTTAAATCACGTTTTAATAGTTTTGATTGTTTTTCATGAGGTTTAAGAATATAAAATGTTTTTTCATTTAAATAAAAGGTAAATATAAATACTAAACTAAAAGAGAAATTACTTTAACTTGTCTAGTTTCATATCACAATATACTCCTGCATGACTCTTCATTTTTTTTTCATGCAGATAAATGATCTATAAATCCATCAAAACACATGGCAGCACTGCATGCAGCTGTCGTTTGAGCGGATTTAAATGCAGTAAAAAGAGAGTGGCTGAAATGGATGTGCAATGATCAAAGTGTGTCACTGGGAGGATCCATCAAGGCTGGGGAAATACCAGCAATACTCTGGAAAGGGGTAATGACCATGGCAAGGGTGAGCAAAAGGTGGAATGGGGGGTGGGGATTGTAGATGGAGAGAGTAGTGGCCCAAACAGCAGCGCCAGAAGCAACAGCAGCAGCTGGAAGCGACTGGTATACTAGTCAACCGTGCAACACACACTCTTCCTAAATGCAGGTCCAGAGCTGCCCCTCTGGGTCATGTGGTGGTAGAGGCCGTGGCAATGGCCCCTGAGCTGGGCCCTCTTGCCACTGAGAAGAACCAATGCCGTGCAGTGTGCCAAGGCCTGCTGATTTGGGTGAGGTGAGTCAGAACCTGTTAACATAACTGGTGTCCCCAGTCTGACACACTGGCTTGTTTGACATGGCCATGTGCACATGAACGTTACACTAATACGCGTGTGTCTATGTGTGTGTGTGTGCTCTCTCTCTTGTCCCCCCCAACCCTGCCAGCACTCCCTTTCCTCTCATCCAGATAAAATCCTTTCAGACACAAATTTCAATTATTCACCTCATCCAAATAATGCCATGTGACAAGAATTATCCCTACTGTAATAATCCACTTAACTGGGAAAGAGCAGCTCATCAAAAAGAAAAGAGAAAATGGGCTGGAAGTGAGGGTGGTGGTGGTGGGACTTGTCAGCCAGTCTCGAATCAGGACCCTCGTAACAAGAATTTCTTCCCTTTTTCAGGAGGCAGTCTTCAAGCACATTGGGATGATGAAATTGAAGTAAATTGAAAGAAAGCCTAGGAGAATGCTCCCACAATCAATAAACCCAGGATTAAATTAGCCTTGGCATGAAGGGATGATGGGGGGAAGATGAAGAGTGAATGGTAGAGAATGACATTGAGACATGCATGCTGAACAATGCAGCACTTCTCTAACCTGGAAGCTGTGCTCATACAAGGACAGTAAATGTACCTGGCATGTATTCCACCCCATTTAGCACAACAGTGAAACAACACTATAAACACTTCCCTATACAGGTTATTAAAAACAGACGTGTGTTCTTGCTAAATGATACCTTTTGTTTGTATTCACAACTTGAAGTGCTTATTTGGAAACTTGTGGAGTAAGAGGCCACTGCTTACTGGCATTTTGTCTGAAACATCTCTCTGAAAACATACTGATTCAGCCAAAGCAAAAGCAAAAATCCTATTAAGACCCATTATAGGAAACCTCAATCAAAACCTTCCTAAAAGGACAACAAAGATGTGTGGTCAGTGTTTCATGCTATTTGTGATTGAAGCTGGTGTTGTTAAAATGGACCTTTTTCAATCCTTTCTCCTCTGCAAAGACAAGAAACATGAAGTTCACTCTCATTACGGCTCAGGAACATCTGTGTGATGCTAAAGGGACTGTCTGCTAATTGGAAGTCTTTTACACTGGATCTCCCTGGGGAATAAGTCATTTCATCTGATTACCTAAATACTGGCTACCAAACTTTAAGGAGAAATTAATCTTTGTTTCTTTGCAGACTTTTAGTTTTATAGTAAATACATCAACCACTGATTCTAAATGTAAGCATATAATCATACCAGAGACTGGTCAGTGAAACTGGCGCTTTTTTGTTTTGAAATATATTAATGCAGGTTTTGCAGAAGAGCTATTAAGAATTGGCATGTGACGTATGTATCAATAGGTGAAACATTTTTTAAAATTAGCTTCATATGTAAAAAGAGTAACATTTAAATCAGAAAATATCTCTAACTTAAACATACAGCACATCAAATAATTTCACTGTGATTTTTTGTCTATACTCCCTGCCTATAATATATTTATACTGTGTCCTGAATCCTTACCAGTGCTTCTCTTGGGCGAGCTGCTCTATCTTCAGCGGGTGGAAGGCCAGGCTGTGCAGACAAACAACACTTGTGTTAGAGGGCCATCTGCTGGTGGGCAGAGGTAGTACTGGTTTACAAGTTAACTAAGGATTGAAACCCCAACTTATTAAACATGATGTGTCTGAAGGACTCAATCCCTCTTGGGTGCCTGTTGCAGAGGATGGAAAAACAACACAATTTATGTCATTATAAGTTAAAGATTGCTAATTATTTTCAACCTGTCGAATATCTAATTTTGGAAATGGATGAATAAAGTAAAAACCTTCCCTTTAAAAGGTCTTTCCCTATGTTCTCATTTTGAGCATAAATGTTAAAGTAAGATAAATGTTCGTTCGTATA
>JBAMHX010000015.1:16072744-16094140 GCA_037177515.1 Pseudomugil tenellus
TATATATACACACACTCACAAACAGACCAATCCATAGGCCAGTTGTGCCTAAATCTAGTCTTCAAAGGTAACTAACCTGCAACTTTTAGATACAACCCCTCCATTGCACCTGAATTAATTGGCATAATTTCCTTATGCACATGTCATCTGGCTCTACAGAGGCCTCCTAATGAACCATTCATTTGATTCTAGTGTGCTGGAAAAGGAATGCTTCTAAAAGTTGCAGGATAGTAGATCTTAACGATTGGACTTGTTCATCCAACGTCCAGCTAATCATCTACAGGCATGGGACGCTGATCAGATCTGGATACCCGAGCAGGTCTGGTAACAACACCGGAAGCGACGGCTGCTAAGATGCCGATTGTAGGAACTGCTCAATGAGCTTCTTTTTATTATTTTTAGAAATCTACTGGGAGGGTCCGTTCATTTATAATATACAGAGTATTTTGTAGGTTAACAGCCTGTTGAGAAGAAGTGCTAGGAAGTTGTTTTAATACAATAAAAGTAAATTAGCCAAAATAAATTAATGCTACAACAAATTTTCCATCATTGTCTGGTATTTCTAAAATTAGTCGTGCATTTTATTTTTGCAATAGCAAGAACAACTAGTGTTTTACACAATCAAGAGCATAATTTACAGGTACCCTGCAACTGCTTTTCATTTATAGCAAATTCATATGCAGGTTGGGATTAACTTTCTACACTTTCACTTCAGGAATAAAAAAAAAACTAAATGGATATGTTAAACTTTGGAAAAAGAGAAAACAATCTTGATCAAATTACTTAGTTTTTTCTTGGCTTTTGTTTATGTTGTGTAAATTGATACAACTCGATGTCAAAATGTGCAACGAGATCATTCATGTGTTTTATACTTTTGACTGACTGTATTCCCTAATCATTTAGTATATGTGAGATTAATTTTCTTTATCACTATTTTTCTGTTTCATTAGTGTATTGATTTAGTAAGAATAGACTGTTCATCTAAAGGTTTCATGTCTCAATTCTTCACCTTTACTTCTAGTTTATTCAGTGCTTAATGAAAGTAGTAACATTGCAACAGGAGCACGATGATAAGTTAAAACCAAACGAGATAGATGGGATCCTGTTACAAATCACTTGTCTTTAAAGCTTGTCCAGCATTTACAACAAAACAGTCAGAATGAAGCATAGAGTAAAAAGCACAAGCCTTGTAGCTGTCAGTGACCTTTCCATTCTACATATCAACTACCCATGACAACAGAGACATGGCTACATTGTCAGATGGAAAACCTAACAATTTTATGTAATTTTACGTTGTTGGCATCGTAAGCAACCGGAATGTGTTTGTTTAAGTGGCTTAAAATAATCTGAAAGACTAATTTGTGTCCACTTCATAAGAAATATGTGTGAGACAACTTTTGCATCGAGACCTAGTTAGCATGCTAACTAGCAAACATGCTATCATTCATTACCAGAGCTGTAATAAAAGTGACTTCTAACAGTGTGGATATTTAAATGCCACGAAAAAAATATATACATATATTTGAAGGGCCATTAGTTTATCTGCACATCAACAGGTAAATGTCTTAGAGGCATAGAGAGACCTGTGCTGGTGGATCAGGTTGGTCGGTGGATGCCATCTTCCTATCCTCTGATGAGTACTCGAGTCGAGTTCGATTGCTTTTCCCTGAAACACGGTTTGCGATATCATGTGCGTTTCTGGTGTGCAATGTAAAGGTACGAGTTCAAATAAAGCTTAATTAAGTTTTCCGAGTGTCTGTTTTATGAAGAACAAAGCTTAACATTTACTGAAATGTTAAAATGTCTGTAAATATAATCTTATATAAAACGTGTTCATTTGTGTGTGTTTGCTTAGATGGTTTTATTCAGTCATAGCCTAAGCCTTTGTATTTTTTTTAAATAAATATGCGTCTTATTATATGCTTGTTATACTGGTAGTTCTTATCTAAGATAATCATGTGAGAGCGCAACAAGCTCTCTAAAAGACTACATATCCCAGAAATCCTAGTGACACAGCCACGGTTCCGCATTGAAAGAGAAGGAAGATAGTAGCAGTGAGCTGCTATTTGTGGTAAGGTAAGAAAAAGAGGTAGCCTCCAAGCTCAAAGCTCGCAATGACAAATATAAAACCGTGTAAAGTATGCAATTTCACACGACAAACATCATACGGAGTGGTTGTTCCTTCATTGGAAGAGCTGAAAAAGAAAGGTAACTTAATATGAAGCTTCAATTGATCTTAATCTCTGAAAAACTACATTTGTATGACAGGATTTGGGTAAAAGTTTGTGTTCTTTGAGACGAATGTCTAATAAAAAAAAAAGTAGTTACAGTTACTTTACTTAATTTTTATGATTTACCATCGCAAATAATGTGAAAGTGAATCATTTGTGGACATGTACGCTGATTTTATGGACTGCTTTGTTCGCCTTCAACACTATAACCATGGTGATTATTTTACGCGGTTACTTTAAAGTTATCTTTTATCACGACCGAGCAGCAACAAATCCAACTCGATCGTGTTTAAACTTGCAAGACCTGATTAAGAAAAATCTTTGGCTTGATCCAGCTCATTCCTAGAATGCTAGTCACCAGGCGTTTCCCAGATAATACAAACTAAGCGGTTTGCAAAATGCATATAAGACGGTAAACAGGATTAAATAGCTGTTCTTGACAAACTTTAAATTAATGTCAGCACATGCCTTTTTAAAATTTTATTATTAAAAAAAAGTATCAGCCTGTAATATTTGGAAAAGTCTTTTTTTTTTCTCCTATTGTACGTTAAAGGACAGAACATTGTTGGCATGAATTAGTTGTTCATATTACTACCTAAGCCAGTTGGTTCACGTGTAAATGCCAAATTGCATAGCTCATTTTTGTAAAAGGGGAAATGTGCAATACAACCAGTACGGAACAACTAGAGTGAAAACATGACAGCCTAGATAAATGCTGACGTATGCGATTAGGTTATGTGTGCGTTATAATTGCCTTTAATATTCGGCTAATGTCACCTCAGCTATAGTGATTGTTTGCAATAATATATGACTAAACTTTAAAAGTACTTAAGTATATACTCTGAAGAACTGATGATAATTAATCTACTTGTCCCATAGGGTGTGAGTTTCTTGGGTTTAGCCCCAGTGATCCAGTCACAGTGGTCCTAGAAAATGATGGGACGATAGTAGAAGATCAAGCCTACTTTTTGTGTTTACCATCAAACACTAAGTTCATGCTCTTGCACGACAAAGAGACATGGGTTCCAGTTCGCAGAAGTAGGTTCATTTTAAGTTCCAAATCTTGCAACAGTGAAGTTTTTATCCTTGTCTATTGGTACTCACTTATTTCTAATTGTAGTGGATGGCGGCACAGCCTGGATGGCGAGGGAGTCCGTGGTGCTGGACAGGGATTCTGTGGACAGTACTCTGCCACCTTGGTTTGATCTGGCTCAACAGCTGAAGCAGGATTTGAACAGTGTTATTCTGATGTCTGAAGCAGACTTACAGGTACCAACCCGATACTTGTATTTCGTTAAAACCTCCTGCACAGGACAAGAAGAAAAGTAAAGACCCTGTCATTGGTTTGCGCCATCAATTTTGTAATGTTTGTTTTGTTAAAGAAAAAGATTGTGTATATTATTATGCTCCTTTTGTTTTTTTCTTTTGCTTTGATTTTTTGTGGTAAAATTAAGAGAAGAGATAGAAATTTATTTTAAAAAATGTTTTTGAACTGTTTCTTTTGCCAGAATGATTTTATTTTCTTATAAATTTTTTAATCATCGCGTTTTATTGTTCCATAGAAATGATTAGAACACATACACAAGTCTCATTTAGTGCCCTAAAGATGCTCATTTTAACTATTGGGTGTTATTACTCATCCTTGCATAAGAACATTTAGATGCTTTAATCCAAAGCTCCATGTCATTGTCTGCAACAGTCAGTTATTGCAATACAAATAAGTTTTGTAACCTGCTTTTTCAGATCTTAGTGGATGCTCCATGCTCTGAACTAGCCTCAGCTTTAGGCTTCCAAGAGAAAAAGGCTCAGAACCTTCAGGAAACATTACAGAAGGTCTTGGATCGAAGGGAGGAGGTGAGGCAGTCCAAGGAACTGCTCCAACTGTATCTCAAAGCTGTGGAGAAAGAGGAGCAAGTGCAGGAGGAGCCAAGCCAGCTCAGCCAGAGAGGTATGTTGGGGTCATTGTATAGTGTTTTATATTTGTGACCACTATAAAATGGTTAGTTCATATGATGGTTATTTTAACTTCTTGTGTGAAGAATCAATTTTTGGTTTTTCATCTAAGATACAGAAATGTTTTGGGTTTTTTTTTTACTTTCTAGTGCTGCAAATATATGGTAGCATGATCTGAAGAGACGCCTGTGTGTTAAAGGGAATTCCTAAGTCAATCGCAAATCTGAACGGAATGCATTGTTTTATAAATATGTATATTTATGTATGTTTATGTATAGATGGATAGACAGAAAGAAGCAGACTGAGATTGATTGTTAAATGTTTATGTATTAGATTCAGAATTGTGTATAATTCTAAAATTGTGAAGTGTATAAACAGACTATTATACACTATGAACAAAAGTCATTGTTACTCTACTTTGTTCTTTGCACATGCCCAGGTGTAATAATGATGTATTGTAGAACAGCAGCAGAGCTGCTAAAATAACAAGATTTGAGGATAAAATATATCTTTCATTTTAGTCTGTATAATATTAATATCTAAATTTCTTAGTCTTAGTGGGCCTACACTCTCTGCTGGAAGGTACAAGTGCCATGAATTGCACTTGTAGCTTTTTGTCACTAGATGGAATCAGTGTTGCTGTTCAGTGATTGCACTCCTGTGCAGTGATTTACTATAATCAATCCTTTAACATAGCAAATGGTCCTCAGAGAAAATCTGTTTCAATATGTCAGGTGCGCAGCATGTGGATATACCTGATGGTATGGAGGTGGACTCTGCATCTGGAATCATGTCCAGGACACTGATGGTCCTGAAAGGAAAAACAAACCCAGAAACCAGGCTTTCAACAGAAGATCTGCAGGTAGTTACCTCTAAACACTGATCGGGTCTTTATCATTTATGGAAAAACTGATGCTTTTATCTCCACTTTTACATATGTATTTTGAGCAATTACAGCTTCTTCTGAGATTATAATCTGTGGAATCAACTAATCATTGTTGTAGATTGAAGAAGACTGGAGCAATTAACATGCTTCTCTTCTGTGCCATCAATTGTCTCACATTTTACGTCATTCCTTCTGATCCAAGGCTTATGCTTAGTTTTTAACCCTTTTCACACCTGACATACAAATACATCTTTTCCGATGTGATCACATGTGGACAGCTGTGGGAATGCCATTTGCCACCTCTGGCATGAGAATGTGTCAACAAATGTGCTTCTTGTGACCACTTGTGATCAGATCTTACTCCCCCGCTTGATGTGAACAATAAACTTGCATCGTGTTTGTTTGTAAAAAGCTTATATTAGAGTCCCAGTTTTGTAGATCCACAGTAACATGAAGGTTCTGCAAACCCAGAAATGCATTGGTACCTGCATGTCAACATTAGACTTGTTCATACCCAGCCAGTAATAAAACCAGGAACTGTAAATTATTCCACTCCCCACTTCCTGGCAGTAGGGAAATGGGTAGAATCAGCTCATTGTGGTCCTCGATGAGGAAACCAGTTATTAGAAGTAATGCAAATAAATTATGGGCAGTACTATGTCTATGACTTATTTAACAAGGCACTAATGAATAGTTTAATTAATATAGTTGGCACCACTTTTCATAAAATGAGCAGCCATACTGGATTTTGAGGACAGGATTGGTGAAGATACTCCCAAAGTTTCAGAGTAAAAATTCTGACTTCAAAGACGCTTACTATAAAGTGCTTAATTTAACCGTCAATCCTGCTAACTTAATAGCAAGAGCCGTATCAGCTGAAAAGGCTCAGCTTTTAATACATAAAAGAAATTGGTCTGAGGGATTGATGCCTAATATTATCCTGCTGTAATTTGAGTGCTTGTTCATAGCTGTGCTTAGCAGTCCAATTGTTTTTTTTTTGTTTTTTTTTTTAAATTTTTTCTTTTATTCTGGTCATTATTTACACAATATTCCTTCAATCAGAACAACATATACATGTCTATAAACACAATTACTCTCCAGTTTTTATCTGACAACCCGATGTGCATGTTAATGTGAGATAGATATAAAATGGCAAGTGCTGACACATTTGAAACTCGTGCGTAGTTCATCTGCTGTGTAGGTGTAACATGTTATTCAAAGAGGATTTATTTTAGATAAACAATATCTGTCCTCATTTGCATAGTAAAGTAGGAGAGGTGTCTCTGAAGACATCAAACAAGCAGCCAAAGGACAAATCCTGGTCATGAATAACTCCAAGGTTCCTCACTGTAGTACTGGAACCCAAGTTGATGCCATCCAGATTAATTACAAAGCTAGACAATTTTGATCCTAAGTTTTTGAGGCCCAAAGACAAGTTTTAATTTCCTTCTTTGTCTTCATCTGGGTCTCTGGGCCTGCACACATTCTCTGTCGTTTTAAACTAGCACACATATTTGTGGATATAAAAGAAGTTCTGCGTAAAGGCATTCTCCATATTTAAAGTGAAGCTTCCTCTCGTGTTTGTTAGATGGTGGTCACCAGAGGGGTGAATGGCATGCAGCAACTGCTAGCGTGGGACTCTGTGAGGACATCCACATTGCTTCAGGCCTGTGAAACTGAACTGTCCACACGTCTCAAGCAGATTCAGGCCATGCAATCCATCAGCACTACACAGCTGGACAACAGTAGACAGTCCAAAGTGACAAGCGAAGAGGATGCAGAAACACCAACCCACAAAAGCACCTAGGACAAGACACTACCTGTGCAGAGACTGATAAGAAATCACACTACCTGCCTCAGGGTAAGTAGAATGAGCTTTGCCTCATGTTAATGTTTATATCTGTACTATTGGAATACATGAATGTTAATGATTATGACATTTGCATCATTTTGTAAAATTTGCAAAGTACTTGAATCTTTTATGGCTGAGGAACATGTAGGGTGAGTCATGTTTTTCAAAGACACGACTAAATTAACCATCGCCTCTACTTTCTTCTTAGTTTAGATGAGTTTAATGCAATTATGACAACTAAAGAGGAATAGATTCATTTTAAATTTATAGACCACTTTGTTTAGCTTAGCGTTGAGACTAGATATGAGGGAACAGCTAGCTTGGCTCTGCCCAGATGTAACATTATCCATCACAAACAAACACTGAATCTTTCTGTACTTCAGTTCAGCATTCCTGTCAAAAACTCCCCAAAAAACAAACGGCTTGACAATGCCATGCTGGGATAGCATAATGGTTAATTCATGTCCCTCATATCTGCAGAGTCCACTGCTTGCTTGTGCGCATGTAGATCAACCAATGAGCTTAAGGGCAGAGTTTATTTTTTAGTTTTTGAATAAAATCAGGCTAGCTGTTTTCCTATAGTTTAGTATTTTGCCAGGGCAAGCTATCTGCATTTAGACTTGGATTTAACAGACTGGTATGAAAGCAATGTCAGTTTCCTCATAAGTTTATACAAGCAAACATATAGCTTCTATTTGTAAGTGTTTATTTAGTTATTTCTTCCATTGACTTTTGGGTATTTTTACTTTAATTTTCTGCTGTCCCAAACACTCCCAATAAAGTTGGAAGATATGCACTTTATTTTATTAGATGCAAAGTTTCAATACAGGCTCAAATATGCCTTTAAATATATCAGAAGAACCTTTTGGATGTCAAGTGTATTTTTTCATATCAATTTTTTCAGAATTAGATGACAAGCAAGTCCGAGTAAAACCCTGAAAAGCTTAAAGTGAAAAGCTGATAAGTAAGCCCAATGCCTACCTCCAAACCTTTTTTTCAAAACAAAGCTCTTTTTTTTACTATCCTATTTTGTAAACTTTTTTGGAATCATTAAACCACTGGCAGATTATTAACTCTAAAATGCTTAAAACAGATTTCAGCTGACAAACGGGGAGAAAATTTTTCATTTAGTTTTTTTTTTTTTTTGTTTGTTTGTTTGTTTTTTTCAGAAATCTGCACCTGAGAGTAAATTGTCATAATTAGCTGATGCGGGACTAATGAGAACTGTTAACATGGAAAAATTAAAGGCAGAAATCCCCCTGAGCTATGATCAGTGCGTACGCCATCCGCTACATTATCAAAGTACCCACCACAGTACAAACAGGCAGATAAGTGCATGAAAGCTTGGGGAGTAAATACTAACATTAAAATATATCTGTAAAAAAGCTAGTTTTCTATTTCTAAACAAAAGGGTATTTAGATGCAAAACAAGTTCATTTATCTGAAGCATGAAGAATCAGGCAAATTAATATCTATGTTGTCGCATGTTTATGTTTAATATCTGCCAGTGTCGCTATGAAAAAATAATGCGGTACATCATGTGTGTGACAATGTGTAGCAATGACATTAGTCATTAGCAGAAGAGTTCTCTTTCAGACCGTCCATCACATATCCACTGTGGAAGTTATGCATCAGGCTAGTGGCTGTGAGATGTAAGATGATGTGAACATGTGTTCTGTGCATGTACCTCATGCACAAGGTATTTTTTTTACCTTGTGCATTTTCTTTTTCTCTTAAACAACAAATAAAATTTTATTTAAATTTGTTTGGAGATCCTTTTCTGTTGTATGATTGAGGTTTCCCCCATTGCTCAAACATGTTCACTGATTGTAAGGTGTAAGTCTCTCAGATATTTGATTTAAAATGTTTTGGGTTTTTTTTTTAAGTACTGAACAGTAGGGGATGGGTTTTCTTAATAAACCTGTTTTCAATCTCTTTATAGTGTAAAATCTTCCTCATATTTCTTAGCACCAGTCTCCAATGTTCATGGATGAGAGAAATGGTAATGGGCATGTGTGCTGGAAGCCTATTGGCAACGTGCGGCTGCTAGGTATTTTTCAACAGCTGGTTAATGGGTTTCATGGTGTGCGTAATTCCTGTGGAATTGACTCCAACTAGGCTGAACAGTTCAGAGTAAGTATGAGACAGTTGATTGTGCTATCATGTGTCACACTGTCTGCATGGAGCAGATGATGACTCAACAGTGCTCAGGTAAGAAATGAAAGTTTGCTCTGTAAGCACCTATGTGCCCTTAGGACTGCCAGGGCATTTAATGCTGGAAACAAACCATGTCCCATCTGGTGAAATGACTTCTTCCTAAGACCTTATGAGTCTTTTACATCACATATGCCAAAGTAATATGTGGGTCAGTACACAACTTGCAATGCTGGGGTGGTGTACTGTAGGTATATGACATTAACATAGTTCAGTTTTAAAGTTAACATACTAAGTAAACATGGGTTCATTGATAAGTCATGTTGACTGTGTTCTGATGGGTAGAGGAATAAGACAAAGGTATTGTGCTGTCAAACATTGACAGATATGTGTTTTTGAGCCACTAGTTTAGCACTCAGGAAGAAAACGTTTAGGAGCAAATCAGATAAGAGTTGTGTCAGTGGCAATTTCCCGAGTTTGAACATTATATCCACCTATTTGATAGAGAGGAGCTCTGATTACTGAGCAGATGAAGCATATTCTATATGAAGATCTAAAGAGCAGTGTAGATTTTCATTCAGATGAGACTGACAAACTTTCAGAATTTTTTTTATTCATTTAACATTTTTGCAATAAAAATTTTAATGCAATAAAAATACAGCAGAAGAGCTGCATGAGTTCAATGTATTTTGAGAAAAAACCTTTTAACATAATGCTTTTGAGATGATGCAGGGATGTTTTATGATGCACGACAACCGTTGAACCTGGTTAAATAAGGTAAAATCTAGTTTCTGCTTGAGATCATATATTTGTGATTCCAAAGTGTCTAGCAACTCAAATATTAGGAAAAAGACCCATCTCTGACTTTTCACTACTGGTCTGAAGATATGCCATTTAGTAAACAGAATCAGAGTTAAGTGTTGTGGCCTCCATACCTTTAATTCCACCTAGTTTCAACTTCAGTTCAGTTATAAGTACTCCTAAAGAAGGAAGTTGAAAAATTAGCTTCTTTCTCTCTGAAAATGCTGCTAGATTGCTTAAATACAATAGAACTATACAACTTTGATGCATACGAGTTTGATTTCCTAAGTTAGTTGCTCTTTGTTTTTTCATATATTGTAAAGAGCTTTAAAGGAAAAAGGTGCACATATTACTGACCTCAAATAAAGTGTACAAATAATAAAGTCTGCAATGAACAGAGATATAAAGATGTCTAAACAGTGTGGTGGTGGGCTAATCCTATATATTTTGTTTAGACAATAATGTCTGCCAGTAAAAAGCAGATAACTTACACCCTTTAATCAAACTATCTTGTAAATCTAATTTAATTTGTATAAGAGATACACAATGAAGGAAAATGTAATGGTTATTCTTGAACAATTTTCTAAATAATCACATTTTTGTGGAGCTGAAGAAACAAACCAAAAAAACTGTCCACATTTTTCTGCCAACAATTAATTGTTTTTTTGTGTTTTTTTTTTTTTTTTTTTTTATTCAAGTGAGGGATTTAGCTATTGTGCTGGTGTACTTGATCTTCCATCCCTTGTTTTTCCCACTAGAGTCAGATCTGAACTGGACACGTATTTGGTAACTTCCTGTGTCTATGCGGCCTGGTGGGGTCGAGCCACAGAAGGGTCCATACTCTTGTCCAGTTGTTGAAATCTTAAAAAGAAGACGGCAAAAATGAAAAAAGGATGTTGATTCATTACCTGCCTGATTGACTTATTTCCAAGTTAAACTAATACATGCAAGTAACAACATGAACCTATAGTATATCACCCTAGAAGGACAAGTCAATTGGCAGGCAGCCACCATGGACGTGTGGACGAATACATTGTTTATTCATCATCCTGAGTTAGAATCTCACCGCAGTCACAGGACTGACCTTCAACATATCATACGGACAGGGAACATCTGGGTGTCCCTCTATGTCAAAGGGCTCCAGGAAGTCCAGGATAATTCTGGAGCCCTCTGGCAGGCTAATAGTGTGGTCACAATGGCTCATGGGCGGATAGGGGTCTGGATAGTCTGGACTGGTCAGAACTCCAGATGGTGACATTAATTCCTGGCTTTGGCATGGCACTGGAAAAAAGAGAATCAACAAAAACTCTTAGAAGTGTTAAAAATTTGGGGGTATTATTTAAACATCCAACCAGCAGTGTTCACATCCTAAAAGCCCTTTTTTTTCTTTTTTCTTACTGATGAATTCTTACAATCTACTGTTCAGCCGCCGCCAGGTGAGAAAGTACACAGGCTAAAAAGTTGTATTCTTTTTGTTTGTTTCTTTTAATCAAAGAAATAAAATGTTCCATGTAAATTGAAATAATGTTTGGCATTATAAATGATGGGATTCATTTAGGTTTGTGTTACTGCCCTGGCCAGTGTGCAGATGTTGTTAGGGACAGGAACAAATGAGTATTGCAAAGAGGCAGAGTTGCTATAATTCATATAATTACTACAATCTGTGGGCAGATAATCATTTTTGTCTATTCATTGCATGATTTGTTTTGCAACCTTTTTCCTCTGGCAAAGTATAATAATTTAAGGCACATCAGCTGGTAATTGTGATTAATTACCTAGTGTCACTACACTATTAGTGCTGCACACAGGTATCAATTTTTAATGCCATTATGAAGTTGCTTTTCCCTTAGGAATCGACAGTGATTAACCTCGCCACACACCAGCTGGCAAAGAACTTCATGCATCAGTATCCGTTTTCAGACAGAAATTAGTTAGCACAGGTTAGCTGAAACATAATGAAATACATTGTCAGAAAATATATTTTTTGGATGGTTTGTTCTCCAGTGCTGTAATTCACAGCCCTCCCTGTAATAATAAAATGCAACAAGCCTTCTCATATTAGCTGAAATTTGTGATAATGTGCAACCATCTTAATATCTCAACACCATTCAAAGAAGTTGTCACTTTAAAAAAGAAAAAAGCCCATTATTATGTTGATGTAATTAAAAGTGGAGAATTTAATGTTCTCATCGAACATCTCAAATACAGACTCATGAAAACAGTCTTCTTTAGAAAACTACCTGGCATTGATGAGGTAAGTAGGCACTCATCTAACCAGATCATACCTTATTTACATAAATCAAAAGTCAAAGACTACATGCCAACACTCGACCTAACCACACAGCTTTTGTTTTCCTTTCATTATACCCAGATGAGCATGCCACTTGAGCTTGAGTTTGTGTGACTCTTACCTGTACAAGATCTTTTGTTGTCATGGAGAAGATATCCTTGTCTACACGTGCAGTAATAGCCACCAATGTAATTGTGGCAAAAATGATCACACACTCTCTCCCCATCTATCTTGGATAAACACTCATTGATATCTAAGAGACACAAATTTCAGAGAGTTAATAACCACTGCACAATAAATGAGAATGCCTGCATCCACAATATTCTCTAATGCAGCCCAGGAGGAGCAATAATTCTGCTGTAATTTCATATCATTCATTATGTATCTAAATTAAGTTTAGGATCAAGTGATATCTGGTGGCAAAATTGTGAAAAGAAATCTGAAACCTATATGTAAAAAAATATGTAATAGTTTTTTTTTTCATCCAGCTATCAAGCACATTTGAAGGAAATTCTTTGTTTTGATGTTAAATAAAATTTTTAAAAAGATGCAAAAGAGCTTTAATGTAGCAGTGAACTTAATAATCATTCATATAGTTGCTTGTAACTGCATTTATTTGCAAAAATAAAAGCAAAGGATCTTTTTAGCAAGGTTTATGTCAATGCTAATGTGGCCATTTTTAAACAGCCAGTTGTAAAACGAGATCGGCGCCTGGCTGTCTGCAACTCTAAACAAAGAAGAAAATGTTTGCTGCATCAAAATGATGACAAAGGATTTCACGGTTCAAATTATAGTAAAATATTTATCTGTAACATTGACTTATCTTGAATTTTGAAACATTTAACTTTTCTTATGTGCAGCTTTAATTCCCCTTTTTTGAGTCAGTGTTGGGATTTTTTTCCTGTTCTACTGTTGAAACTCAACTGCAGATCAATTCAACAAAAGACATGTAGGAAGACCTGCACTGTGTTTATGCTTAGAAACTCTTAATTCTCAATCTCAAGTAACAAAAACTCGTTTTTAGGGCTGGTCACCTCAAAGTATTCTCATGTTAAGGGTATAATTAAATAATGAAGACATTTATTTAATCTCTTTAAAGCTATTTTATTAGTCTGTGTCTAAATAGGCCAATAGCCAAAACTTGCCATTGAAAGTTATGGTACTGAGAGAACATTTGGGGGGGGGGGGCTGTGTTCACGTGCTGAGCTGTGTTCACATGCTTAGCGTTTTAAAAAGAATGGTGCAGCTTAAGCAGAGCAAATGTCTGACTCCACCGCTCGGACACGGCACAGTGGAGACTCTGCTACCTCTATCTAAAAACTTTAGCACGCCATCTACCCCAGGAAATGTGAATGTCGCTGGTGCTGCGTTCCCATCAACAGACACACCACATGCCGACTACAGACAGCGCCTCTCTGGTAGCTCAGTGCGGGGTGGATGAGCGAGAGGAGCTGGGAGCAAGAGGGAGGAAGCTGTTCACAGTTCCGGGTAGAGATATTGCAGCAAGAAATGTGGTATGGCAAAACTATAGTATGGTACATGTTGCAAAATGCATACATTTGTGTAGGATAGACTGTGAAATGGCAAATACAGCAAAATATAGGACCTTTAAGGTTGTAAGTTTGAAGAGGTTATTAAAAAACTGAATTTCACTCACAATGTAGAAGTCCTGAGATCTTTAAAATCCATCCTGCTTACTTGGTAATTTTTTAAATGTTTATCCTTCATTATTAATTTGGTTTTATTGCATGACTCTTTAAGTTGAGATACAAAAGAAATATTTTAAGTGCTATGTAATAAGAGGCTCCTTTGTTTAAAATGTTTCTAGATCAGAAATTAGCAAAAATATTGAAAGCATGTGGATTATTTAGCTTTTAAATCATGAAATTTGCAGATAACTATCTGATTTATTGCAATTTATTGCGAGTAATTGTAGAAAATCATAAGATTTCACATTTTATTTGTTGCTCAGAAACAACTTGAACGTGTTTATATATCTTTTGGACTCCTTCCCAAATGTTTTTAAAACATAATTGTACCTGTGATGGCATAAACCTGTTGTTTTCATAGAAATTCAACACACTAATCTATGTAATTATGAAAGCTAAAAATACACCCGCCCTTGGGGAAGTAATGTCCCTTTTTTACATCACCTTCTGAGGTGTAAAATGCTTGGAAGCCAGTGAATCTGCCCTCGTTAGAGTAGTCACTCCTAAAGACCACTGACATGAGGTTCCCGGCTGACAGGATGATAGTGTTCCGGGGGGTGCTTTCATAGTTCTTTTCTTCCTCGCCGCAGAACCGCAAGGTTTCGTTACCCTCTGCCAGAACCTGGTTTTGACAAGGTCAGAGGCCTTTCAGCAAACACCCGGCCTAGTGCAGATAATTGGAGTTGTTTTCTTGCATTTACCTGGACGTAGTCATATTCACATTGGTTTGAGGGCTCCATGCTGAAATGGGTGAAGTATAGCTTGATCCGGTGGCCATGTGGGACGGTGATGTTCCACACTACGTGCTGCTTGTCTGGATATGGCTGGGGGAAGTTGGGGGAGGTGAAGTTGCCATACAGCCCTGTCATTTCCACACTCAGTGAGACATGTAGAAGGGAAAATAAAAGAAATACACAAATACCACTGGGAGAAATTACATGGTACGGAAAACTGATAGGAGGATTATTTTCCACAACTGACTGATTGACACTCACCTGGCCATGCTGGCTTCAGTCCGCAGACTGTTTTTGGAAAGGCTCACTCTCACTGTTTGAAGGGCAAATGAACTCAGCTGTCCTGGCCAGCTTGTATTTAGGTAAACAAAGTAAGACAGGCACATGATCAGTGTGTCATTGTCCCCCCACCTTCCTCCGTCACAGAAATCTATCAAACTGATGTATGTCAGAACAGTTTAGATCCATTTCTGTGCCTTTAAGCTCAAATTTTTCTTGTATGTGTTGGATTAAATGAGCTTTTACAAATGTAAATGTTACTCTTAATGACTGAACAACCTCTCTCAGAAATATTTACTACAGCTAAATATATTAACCATTACTGGCAGAATATAATTAAATAACACTTCTCTGTAGCTCTTCTTAACACTTATGTTTGATTTTAACATCAGGGATTAAAATCTAAAGATATATACGATATTGAAATCATCAATCACGCTGCCATACTTCAGTGCCCTGTGAGTCTTGTTTAGACAGTGATGCTGATGAGACAAGACTCTTGCCGCTAACTAATTACGGTAAACCCTGATCCGCTGACGGCCAAGCTCTGCAGCCGTAAGATAAAACCTTCAGAGAAATAAATACACTATAACCACAACATTTACCAGCTTCGCTCTTTTGTTTGCATCCAATTATTGTATCAGGCTGAAAACAGTCAGTGGTACATCGACAATAGTTCCCCAGTAAATGAAACCAGATTGCATCATGTTTCTGTTTTACTTTTATCTATTTTCTTACTTGTCTGCATCTGCACATTGCCAAAGGCTCTAGGTCTGGACTTTATTGTAAAAACTATTATAATAAGGGAATTGCAGAGTGTTTGGGCGATCTGTTTTAATGGAATATGGATATTGATGTTAGTCAGATGTTACTACAGCCTTTCAACTATCAACAGTTATATGATAAGTAGCTTATAATAGCCAAAGCCCTGTTTTCTCTAACACTACAGCACTAATGGCTAGCATTTGACGAGAATAACAATAATTATCCACATGAACATCGATGTTAATTTCCATTTTCAAAGGACCTTTTTGATGGTACTCTTTTCCGGACATAACCTTTTTAGCTCCCCTGATTGTGAGATGGTGGGATGTTGAGACACAGTGGAGTTTTTACAGATGGCAGATGTTCTCTGTCTGGATGTCATCCAGGTAGGAGGTGAGCATTCAGTGGAGTCTTTACTGATGGCAGATGTTTTTCGTTTGAACGTCATTCAGCTGCCACTCAAGCGTTTATAATCCTGTGTGATACATCAACAGAACTGATGCCCTGTAAATTAAAATACAACAATTCTGAGAATTGAACATGATCACTGGAAGAGAATCATTTGCATTTATTTGCATGAATAAGATCCATGATGACATGTATGTGTTGTTTGTTTTCAATTTTCTTGACTTTTACTTGCAAAGAATACCAGTGAAAATCAACTATCAAGTCACTTTGCACTGCTTCAGCTGTGATGGAACCATAGTCCATGTTTTCCTGTTCTTATTTTTGGCTTTCTGTGTATTTTACATGCATGGTTCAGGAATATTCTACCTCCATTCTCTTTTCAGGAAAGAATGAGTTGCTACAAACTCCCTCATTAAATAGGGGATGTTTACATGAAGGAATTATAGACTTTTCTAAACGTTTCTGTCAATTGGCTTTATATTTTACTGTTAAAGAATTCAGAGAGAGTTCTTGTTCCTAAGGATACTTTGGCTAGACATCTGAGAAATAATATTGTTGTGAGATAAACACCTCAGCCTCCAGGGGCTGCTAATGGTTCTTCTAAATGATCAGACAGCACTGAGATGACATTTCACCAGGTCTCCTCATATTTGCACATATTACATATTAGATTTTGTTCTATATGCATCTACAGCTCTCTCTCAGCATTTCTGAACAATTTCAAACCGGAAACAAAGCTGAGATAATTTATTATAACATACTAAATAGTGGAAAGCAAGATGTACAGAATATTTATATTCATTCATCAATAAATATCATGCTCTCTTATGTGTAATTTAAACAAGTTATTTTATTTAGGATGCAGGCTTGTTTTTCTCATTCCACATTTAGTAAAATAACAAATCCATTGCTTATTGTGAAATAGATCTTTAGTGAGACAATAAAAAGATTACAGTAATTATAACCTGACATGTACTTAAATTGGCAGTTTACCACATATACATACAAGTTTTTTGTTTCTTATATTGTTTTAGGTTTGCTGTTACTTAATGTAAGCCAACATTTAAATGTCACAGAGTGTTTGCCACTGATATGCTTTGGTAATTAGAAGTCACAACTCAGTTAATTCTTCATAATGTATGACTGGTTTGGTTTATTGACTGACTTTTTGGAGGGTATTGCAGCACACACTGATTTATATTTTTAAAAAATCATTATTTAAATTGCCAACAGCCACTGACAACATTATAGGATTCTGTGCACGTTGTTTGTGTTCTAGAGTTTACTGCTGTTATCCACACCTTACTTCTTACATCTTATTATGGCTGGCTGTGGACCGAGGGGAGCATTCAATAGAGACCAAACACAGGACAAATGAAAGTACTGCATAATTCATTGGTAATATTGGAGCATTTAATTTAAACAGTAGATGTAATGGTTCAAGCAGAATTTCTATATGTACAAAGACTGTTTATAATTTGTTTCTCAGTTTATTTCAATCATAGTGCCAAATCATGAAATAAAGCATCTGGTGACTCATCGTACGCAATACAAAGACAAGTGAAAGAAAAGTCTTTTACAAAGCACTAAATAACTAACAACAGACAGGTTAATGAAACTTTTTTTGCAAAAAAATATGAATACACAAGAAGAAAAAACACTATTATGATAACTTCTAAAAATGACAAATACTTGCAGCAAAAACAGCAGGGATGAGGACAGATGTGCATCATTCTGCTCCTATAGAGTCAGATACAACACTGGAATAAAACAAGATAATAGGCATGAGACAATTGTCGAACTACTGATTCAAATATGTGCATTCATTGGCAACACCAATGCACATCTAAATGCACTCATTTCTGTAAAGAAACTTTGCATAGCAAACATCTGTCCATCCAAAATCAACAAAATCTTTGGTGGTGATAAAGAAGAAAAGAAAATGCTATTCCAAATTAAACTTGGAAGCTTTGAACCATCTTCCTCATTAGCATAAAGGCTTCAGCATGAGCCTCACGATACACATTGACAATGAGGATTTTTTTAAAGCTGCTGAGGTCACAGCAGAATTAGGTCCAAAGTTTGTTTTAGGATCACTGTGAAAACACAACTACAACGAGAGACCAACATCAGCATAACACGAGCATAAAAAAATGTTGGAGATGGGACAGGCTTAGGATCTGATTCCTGTCTGCAAGAGTTGTTTTTTTTTTTTTTTTTTTTTTTGTTTTATTAGGTTTAGACCAAAACAAGTTCATGAAACGATTCCCCTTTAACAATATTGCATATATGTTGCAAGATAATAAACTGCACTCAAAAAACACTAAATCCACAGTTGTGTTTATGTGCAACAGATGATTTACCAACACACGCACATAGAGCTGAACATGTTCTCTAAACGTGAAAAGACACAAGGCTCTGGCTGTTTTGATTTCAGCATGATCAAATCTTAAGTGTCCATGTGAGCAAAGCAGACACTGACCTCACGGCACTGCTCCACCTGCTTGCTGTGCCGTGCAGTAATGAAGTGCTTCCTCATAGGAAGCCAGTCAGCCAGTCATTAAAGAACAGTCCAGTTGAGATCAGTTGAAACGGACAAACGGAGAGCGACTGTTTGTGACAGTCAACAAAAGGCAGCGCTGGTGATGTAGCGAGAGATACAAAGTCTTGTGATGAGAAGAAGACAAAAAGAGAAAGCTTCTTTTATTCTTTTTGGTATTATTTTCTGCTCATGAACTTTGACAAGGTGCCATCAGTTTTTCTCAGCTACACTAAGAGCTTGATGCTAGTATGATTTGTAAAAAAAATATACCCCCATTCTGTGATCCTTCTGCTGTCTTCATCCTTTCTCCTTTACATTGGCTGCAATCACTACAATCCTCCATCCACATCGATAATTAAGGACTCGAATAAGTACAGATGTGTCATGATGAGATGAACACAATTGAACGATGTAGAATTAATCCACTGTAATTTGCTTGTCTACTGTCTTTTGCAGTTGTTTTGAGTTTAGGCCTCCGCAGAACATTACCTGATTCAAGATGCTCACTCAAAAGGAGAACAGGCTAAAATATTCTCCAGTCAGTTTCCCCCTGATTTCTTCATTTTTATTTCTTTATTTATTTCATAATGGAGGAGAGAAAACACTCCTTCCACAATCATTTTTTCTCACACTTCTACTGTATTGCGGTGTTTCAACAGTCTTAACTTGAGGCTCAAGGCCACATGTTTAAAAACTATACAAACAAAATGAACTGAATGGTATGAATATGTATTGATATTTTCCTTTGTTGTGAGAAGAGCAGCTGATTGTTTTTCATGTTACCATTGTGCTTGTTTATCACACATGGACACAGAGAATCTAGTAAATGGCATGAAATGGAAATATTTCTGGAATTTTCTTGCAAAACAGATTAAAGAATCAAATAAAATAAAAGCTCCTGTATGTTTTCTGAGTGATTTTGGCCAACAAGAACTTTCTTTACATTCTGAGAGAAAATTAGATCATAGGAAAAAATGTTTATGTGAATCATAATAAGGAATAGAAAGTAGGAGGCTTTGATTGGTGTCCAAGAGAGCAAACAAGACCAAGTTACCTGAAAAAATGTTGATACATTAGTTAATGGTATTTGTAGAAATATTTAAATGGCTTTTTTTGAAACAGACCACACTTAAAATTTGTATTACTGGCATCAGAATTATGTTGCTCATGGTAAACTAAGTGGACAGAGATAGTTTACTTTTGTCTCTATAGTAAGTATAAAACCAAGACTGAACTGGTAATGTTATATTAAGTGTTTTTGTTTTTGTAATTGATTTTCATAAAAAATTTACAGTGTTAAAACATACTTTTTTCTCTAAAAGCATAACATCTACATCACCACAGACACACCGTCCCATTACAAGTGATCATGTAAATACTGAGTTTAACAAATATGAGTAGAAAACAATTAAATTAAAAAGTCAAAATCAATCCAATCCATTTTCATGGGTGTGTGCTATTCTATCCCGAATCCCTTTTTTTGTTTGTAATTTATTTTTTACGGTGCCTTCCAGCATTCCCAGATGCTGATCAGCGCCAGCGTCTCCTGATGAATCGATGTTCAGTCTTTTGTGTTGGATTTTATTCCTGACGTCAGGCCCATTACTCTTTCAATTTGGGTCGCCTTGGCTCCATTTCACATATAACAAATATGGCCATTTCCTTGCTAATTTAAACAGGCTCCAGCTTTAGCAATTCAGTGAACTGCCATAAGGCAGTAAAGCAGTCAGTGATGTTGTTGTGAGAAAGCAATGATGAGAAATGGCACACAGGTGCTCTTTTTGTCCCTGAATTCTGTCCTTCATTATGTGAGCTCACCACCCCCTTTTTTTCCCCCTCTTACTGAATTTCAAACAGGTCTGGACTTTAAAAAATTTTTTCTTTACCCACTCACTAAAAGTTCAAGGTTGGGGGGGGGGGGACATTAACAGGGAGGACATGCAGACTCCACACAGAACAACCCAAAAGCCAACAAGTGATAAGTAAAGAATATAAAACACATTATCAGAGATGGGGTGGAATAGGTTTATATTCAAGACCAGCTCATCTATTTCTGATGTGGTTTTGCCTGTAGTTTTTATTTCTGACGAGAGTACACTTGTAGTTTTTATTTAAAAAAATTAAAACATTAAAAGTCTTATTTTATGTAGTAATGTGCCAGAATATTGATGAGACAACTTCTTTTGTTGGAGGATAATCTCGACCACAGGTAAAGGGAAGTTGGAATGTTGTTCAAAATGGATATATAAATAGAATACAATCTATCACAACCTATAATTTGATTAAAAACACAATGCTACTTTTTGCAAATACTTACTCACTTTGAATTTCATGCCTGCAACATGTTTTTTTAAAAAGATGTATATGGGCAACAAGAATCTTACAAAGCAGAGGAACATCAAAAAACACTTTTTTTTCGAACATTGTACGGGTGAGCAGGTTAATGGGAAACATGCAAGTGTCATGATTGGGTATAAAGAGAATATCCACAAAAGGGTCAGCTGTTTACAAGCAAGGACGGGCCGTGTTCACCACTTGTGAACAATTATGTGAGCAAATGGGAAAACCTTCCTTCAGGCAGCACTGCATTACAAACTGACATCATTGCATAAAGAACTACATCTGCAATTAAAAATGCCACAAACACTGCCTGTATTTCTGGGCTTAAGCTCATCTAAGATATAATAACGCCAAGTGGATAAATTTGTTGGTCTGACAGGCCCATGTTTCATTTTGTGGCAGGGGTGGGGGGGTTAAGGTCAATGGAAAGTCAGGATTGGTATATATATATA
>JBAMHX010000015.1:16104808-16120526 GCA_037177515.1 Pseudomugil tenellus
AGGAAGAGTACAAAATAAAACAGGAAACAAGGAAGTCTACAAAACAAAAACTAACAAAACCCAGAACCCATAACAGAGATGAGAATAAAAGTGATGCCATGTAAACATTTTATTCCGAATTAAAATTTCCATGTAAACTCAAACTTCATGAATTTAATTCAGAATTAGTTAATTCAGAATTAATAATTCGGAATTAAAAGCATCATGTAACCGTATCCAATCATATCAAACACTGAATCCTGGGAACATATTAAGATATAGGCGTTTAAAAGTCCAAGCTCTTTTAGATTAGTCTGGGTCTCATTCTGAGGTTTGATCAACAATGCAGGTTTTATTTATATTTATAAATTCATTTGTATGCAGTCTATGCTTTAGCGTCCACTATGTGTTATTTCCTAAACAGAATAAAGTGTACAAAGCTAAACAAAAGGCTAAACTTGTTTTAACAGTATATAATAAATTACAAGGAACTGTGTAGAATGCCAAAAAAAGAAAAGAAAAATTAAGATTGCATTAAAAATGAATAATTTAAAATAGCATCTTATTAGCTGAATTAGAGACAGAAAATAACATGTCCATATGGAGTACATTGGGAGCAAATCAGACTTATGAGACACCAAAAGGCTTACCTAACAAGTGAGAAAAATGATGTTATCTGATAGAAAATCTATTGAGTTAACATAGTTATTCACAGTTCAGATCCTCACAGTTCAAAAGCAGCTCTTGTCGCAGGATAGAGAAGAAGTTTTAACGAGTGTTGGTAATATATTCTTATATATTTAACTTTGGTGAATGTTGAGGCTCTTTACTCCTGCTCTGACTAAAACAAACAAAACCAAAACAGCTCAAACTCTTGTCATTATATTCATCAGAATTTTTCTAATTTCTGAAAGCAGTAAGTGCACCTTACTGAACATTGCATCTAATTTACGTTTACTCTAAATGCATAAAAATGGTGCAGTCATTAGGGAAAAAATCATGTGATAAGACCAGTGACAGTATGGATAAGACTGAAATGTTTCTAAGCAATTCTAGGTAATCTAAAAAATAAAAAAGAGAAACTAGTAAAAATGTTCATAATAAAACATTATGCTGCAATCAGTTCTAAACATAGCTTTGATTTTAAATAATAAATTGGTAACTGTTTTTGCTTGGGAAAATAATGGAAATGTCACGTGTAGCTAGGGTCAGCAGGGGCAGAAAAACAAAATTTTCCCCCGTGGGCTTTGAAAGACATTAAGCAAACTGTGACCAACAAAACCATATAATTATAGACAATATGATACCAACTGAAAAGGTTTTAAACTATTTTTTTAATGCTAGCATGGAACACATGAGGCTCCATTGCCAAACAACTCCAAAAGAAAGCGTGTGGGTACACACATATGGATTAACAAGCTGTTTTTGACCTGCTTTCCAACTAAAGATGGAAAATGTCAGATTATCTGAAGTCTTATAAGATTGTCTAATAAAATAATCCTGTTGGCTGAGGTGTACTAAGCCTAAATTTGTCCCGAGAATGAACTCCAAAACATGTCCGAGGCGACAGTATCAAACTTGCTTAATAATTACAATCAAAAATTCAGTGTGTGGTGAAAGCAGACAACTTCAAGGCTGTGGCTTTAGGATGCTTACGTGGAACAATATGTTGGCAATGATGACAACGAGGAAGTAGACAAAAACAAGCACAAACATGGGCAACGTAAAAGTCTATTAGACTTTAGAAATGGAGGTTCAACATATGAACCTGCAGGAAAAGAATGTCTCTTCAACATCTCCAACAAGTTATCCTGGGCATGGTCTGTACAGGTTGTTGCCATGTTATGTTGAATTACATTTGGATTACATTGGTTACATTTGGGCGGCTGTGGAACAGAATCGTCGTCTTCTGTGATCTGCTTTGCTGAGATTTTCAGAACATAGTACACACAGTACTATCAAAACTGTTCAATTCCTGATTTATTTCTTTGTGTGTATGTGTGTGTTTGTGGGGGGGTTCTCTATTTAAAAAACGCTCTTCAGATTTAAAAAAATCCTTGCGTGTACCACACCAGTAAATGTTAACTTACAACAATGGCAGCATCATTTTCTTTGTTGATAAAGATGCGAATTTAAGCCACCTTTTTCGCAATTTTCTGCCTCTCAGAAAAGTCTACAATGGAAGGTCTGTTGGATACTTAAAACTGGTATCAGGAGGAGCAGTGTAGTTTTGGACGATCGCCGCACCCTCAGCAGGGTCTTGGAGCATGCATGAAAGGTCTTCCGTCCAGACGACGTGTGTTTCTGAGAAATTTGATTCCAATGTCCAGCTCTTTGCCCAGTGGTAGCTGCTGTTTTATAAATGAAGTTGGATTGGCTTGGATCTACGAGGCTGGTGTCATTTTGGATGTCACCATATTTGATAAAAAAGAGTTGTCTACTGGGGGTGAGAGTGCTGTAGAAGGTACCTCTGCAGAGACTTTTAAATGTTCTCTGCACCCAGAACGTCTTCTGAAGAGGTGTTCCCTACTCCTCTTACACGTGAACCCTATGAATCTCATACAGAAGGGAAAATTTTTTATTTCCAATCTAAATATTCCTGATTTCTTTACATTTTAAAAATGTAATTTGAGGTTGTTCTTCTGCCTGTTTAACATCATAAATAAATGACATTCCCCAGAATATAAGATTGTGTTTTTGTACTATAACAAGAAAGAAACATCATTATTCCAGATGTCATGATTTAACACCAGCAAGGTTATGCAAAAATGCAGTCACTTCTCATAAAGTTTATTTCTGCATAAATAATCATAGTGGCCTTACTTTGAAGTTGTTTTTTCTTTTATGATGTGGAGTATCAGTACCCAAGTCTTTGTTATTTTTAAACACCGGCACATATGAAGTCACATTTAAATTTGAATTACGCAGTTAGGCCTGAGCACTCCTTTCCCTCCTCCTCCTCCAGATCAAAAGAAAACCAAATAAAATGCTTTGCTTGCAGCCATCAGCTTTGATGTTGCTCCTCAGCATGCTCATTTGAGCTCAGAGGCATAAAGTCAGGAGTGGACAGCACCTCCGCCGACATCAAATTGTTTCGTGTTCATAATATCAACATAGAAATGCTGATTTATGTAAGATGTTTTTTTACTTTTTTATTTTATTGGAAACCTTTTTGTTTCTAAAACAGCACAGTTTGTCTCTTAATGGTCTAGAGATGTGTCATTTTTCTACAAACATAAGAGTGAAAGATGCAGCATGATGAACTGTAATTAGGTAAACCCACAGTCTGCTTTGTCTGCTCAGCATCATTAAAAGAGCAGCTGGATGTGAGAACCATGTAATTATTAAGCTTTGAGATCCACGTCACTATTACTTACCATCAAGAGAGATTTGAGAAGATTTCAGTGACAAACAGCTTTGACCAATAACAAGCTTTGCTTTCCAACTACCTCAAACGTGAACACAAAAGGAAGATTTGTCTAAAGAGTGACCTTTATTTTAAACCTGTAATTGAATGTGAACTATGAGTGTTGAATCATCATATCATAATGAATCATTTGCTGCTATTCTTCTGTGATGAGACTGTAACCTATCAGAGAATAGTTTTGTCTTTTCTCTGATTGTGTAAGAATAAATAAGGAATAAATTAAAACGTATTGTACACACTGAGGCAGTAAATGTGATTATGCACAACAGAGACATGCTTAAAATGTATTCATTGCATAGACTTTATATTGTGAAAGGGGATCTTGGATGCTTTGTGATTTTCAGCATGATCATCTATTCACAGCTTCAAGAATGCAATTTATAAAAACTGGTTCAAACAGAAGTGCATCCGACCTGCAGAGAATCCATCAGCTCACTAATAGGGACAGGTTGAAAATCAGTGTTTGATTGTGACCAGAACACACATACAGAACTAAAAAGGCAAAAAGCAAATGAACACACATAATACAGTGGTCACACATACCAGAAGTGCTATGAGTATAGTTATTTTAGTGTGGCTGACGGAGAACAAAGCAGATGCGAACCAATTTGAATCTTGTTTACTGCTAGAATTACAAAGCAGGTTGATAGGATCACACAGGGAACTCTTCATTATGTGTGTCGACATATAACAGGAGCCTTGGCTGTGTCTTCACCCTCAAACAGGTCATATAGGGAACGCCTCAGTTAACGCCTCCTCTTTCTTTTATCCTAACCAGCACAGACCGTCGTACTTTACTTATGCGGTTTGATTGTTCAATTAACAGCAGAGCTATTTTTCTTTCTTAGGGATGCTGATGTGCTGTGATTGTTTCCGCTGCATCAACATGGGGTCAAAATGAAGGGAAGCCTCAGAAGTCTTTACATTTCTGACACTGACATGTCTAACGACCTGTGATAAATCAACGAGATGTTTTCTTTAACCTGACTAAGAATTTATTTGGGCCACTGACTGGCAATTAAAAAGAAACATGAACAATTCTTTCACATTGCTCATACCCATCAAGGTAAATTGTTTTCATTTATATATTTAAAATAAAAGAAATGCTACTACACAGAACTTTGACGTGTTTGACGTGTTAAATACAGTAGAAATAGAGTATTGATTTCCGATGGCAATTGTACCATTTGCTTCTTTATATTACATGTTTTCCTTTGCATTGGGGAAAATGAAAGTATTTATTTTGCTTTTCAGGACACACACACTATCTAAGTTTTAACATAGAGGGTGAAAAATGGTGTGTCCTCCATTTACTATTGATGACTCAAACTCAGTTTCTTTATGGGTAGAAATCTATTTTGTGCACAGCAGATTCCTCAAACAAGTCCACAGTCCTAATGCAATAACTATAAGTCAAACAAAACATGCAAAATAATTATAATAACCATACACCCAAAGCTTTTGCATTAAAGTTGAGTTTGTATTTGTCTTGTAGAAGCAGGTGGAAAATATGACACTCTCTTTTAAACAATTTGAAAAAGCATTTTACCATCTCAAATATTATATCCATGCTTTATTGTTGACCCTGAAAATAAAAGTTACTGATACATAAATACATACATTGTGTACATAAATAGTTAATATTCAAACGAGACACTGTTTCTGTGAAGTCCACCAATGCTGCACAGGTGTAGATGATATGTACAGCTGAGGTTTACTACAGTTCATGTAGAGCTGGAAAGGAAAGAGTACGGGAGGTGGGCAGAGGCAGGTACTTCGGGCACTGTTAGCAGGAGGTGAAAGTTTTCCAGAAGAAGTTTTTACAGGGGGCTTTGCGGTCACGCTGAGGCAGTGATAACCTGTTATAGACAGCCCTCTCCTCCAGACGAGACTCCAGTGGCTCCTCGAGATCCACAGGTGCTGCTTCCCCTGGCAACATGTTGGTGTCCAGAGCTCCATCCAACAAACCAGACACCAGCTTTAGAATCAGCTCCTTGCGCTCTTTGCTCAGCTCCTGGATGAAAATGTTAAACAATAGAAGAGGCAACATCAAGAAAATGGAATATTCACCACAAACGTTCAGTTTTTAAATTTCTTTTCAACCTGATCAGTAACCGTCAGGTTGCAGTTAAGTTTCATTTTTAGTTGCCTATCAGAAATATCAGGATTTTTATTATTAATACTTTAGCAGAAGCAACATTTCTATTTTCTCCCTCCAGTTTAAATTACTTAAGACTTTTCCCAAAATAACAATAAGGCACATTTCTTATTAAAAACATAAAGTAAATAAGTAAGAAGAAAAAAAACATTTCCCATGAACTAAAGGTTAAAAAAAAATCCTCACCCTGTTTAAGTGGATGGAGCTCCTGTCGTCCACAGGAAGCACGGCTGCTGCTCTAACGCTGTACAGAACACCCATGAGAGCTGCTAACACCACCAGGAGCTGCATGCTGTGACAGGAGTACAGTACCAGAGCAACAAAAGCAGCAGAAACGGGGTTACCAAATAAGTGTGTGAGTAAGAGAGAGTCTGAACGGCTCAGACTAGTCAAAGGGCCAGAGGAGAGAGCAAAGTGGTGAAGAAAGTGTGGTGGCAGATGCTCATCAGACCTTGAAGCTACAGATGTTTCTTCTGCTCTACCTCTAAAGTCCCCCACTCTTATATATGCCTCTCCCCCTTGTCTGCCACTGACGCAGAGGGTAGTGGGTGTATGACGGAGAGTGTATGTGTGCATGCATGCCGTTGGGGGTGTGAGTACGTGAGCATGAACGAGGAAGCGGGGCGGGGGGTGGGGGTGGGGGATCAGGACAAAGGAAACCATATCAAAGTTAACCTTTCTGACAAATTATAAAGTGGCTTGGTTTGTGTGATTCATCAGAAAACCTCCTGCAAACAGCAACAACGTCATTGGATTCTAACTGGGTTTAAACTATTTAACGAGCAGCTATAGTAGACGATCTGTAACATCATCTGAACATGAAGCAGAATGGACAGTCACATGACATTACAATCTGGTTACAAATAGCTTGTGATGCTGTTTAAACTGTAAATGTAGTCAGAATGTGGCTGACTGCAAATATCTTGGTTCACAGTAGTTAATTTACACCATTAATTATTCACAATATAACAAAAAAATTATTCTTGATAGATATAAGATTTTTTTAAGTTGATAGCAGATAATGACATAAAAAACGTTTAAGTTTGGCCATGTGTTAAGTTGAGAAGACTGGTTTCTTTGTTGTATTTAGTGTTTCTAATGCACTAAAACATCTGGACGGCTTGCCTTTCCCACATCCGATGCTGTTATAATAAATACAGTGTGCAGTGTGGCGATGGATGAACTGGCAAACTTTCCAGATGTACCCTGCCTTTCGCCTGCTAGTAGCTGGGATAGCTGGATGAAGTGGGATGGAAATTTAATCAATGAATTAGTTTAGCAATGTCTTGGTGAAATATGTGCTTTAATATTTCCCATGACGCTGCAGTGATGGGAGATGATGTTCTCTCATACCATCAGAGAACAAGATGGATGAGATATCTCCTCTTTAGTCTGGGAGACAAAAAATCCATCATTTCCAAAGACAATTTCAAATGTTATTGACTATGATCAATGAATTTAGATTTTTGCTTCATTGGCATTGTTTCTGGATCATGCTCACATGTAGTTTCTTCTTTGCAGAACTTCCACTGCCTCTCTGCATGGCATGGTGATAGAATCATGCTTGTGTTTAACACAATCCCCCTGAAAAACCAAACCTCATGAATATCCATTACAGATATTCAGCAGGATGTCTCCACTTCCTCATATTCTTGAATAATTCTATGAACTATAGATGGGGGAATACTCAAAATTTTCACAATTCTACATTTAGGGAGATTGACATGAATTTGCTACATGGTTTGTAGGCTGCTGAACTTCTTCCCTGCCAGCAAGTGGGCTTGTAAGACATACACACTGACCATAGCCTCACGATACTTTCAAAGTGATTGGCACTTGACTTCAGGCAGCATGTGATTCCTGTCACACTGCCTCCATGTGCCTCTTTGACACCTGCAGATTACAATTGAACGGTCTGACACTCCCTACAACGTGGGAAAGTGTCTTCAGGAAATGTACATCACAAGTCTAGTAGAGCACACATGGGTGTTTAAAGAAAAGAGACACTTATTCATCAGACTGAGTGATAATGTATACATATATATATATATATATATATATATATATATATATACACAAACACAACTAGTCGGAAGTTTGGACACATTTTCACATTGAATTTATTTATTTATTTTTTGGATTGGATTAATTTTATTAATTTAATGGGAAAGTCTGTCCCAACTTTTAGTCGGTATATGTGTGTATATATGTATAGTGTGTACTTATATGTAACACCTTTGGAATTAACATAACTCTACAATTTATTTGGTCTGATCCCAAGTGTTTTGGGCAACTTTTGCCAACTTTTGTTTTGGGCAAATTGCACCAAAAAAAACGTTCCAATCCTTTTGTCCTGGGGTGAAAATTTACTTAATCTAACACAGGGTTGGCCAATGGTGGTCCTTGAGAGCCTTCAACATTAAAGTGTTGAGAGTATCCTTGCTGCAACACACCTGAATCCAAATATTTGGTAATTAACAGAGTTCTATGTCAAGCTCTCCACAAGTCTACTAATTAGGTCTGATGTGTGTAAGGTGTGTTGCAGCTGGGAAACTCCCAACACTTGCAGGATTGTGGCTCTCGAGGCCACCCCCAGTCTAACATAATACTTAACAGAATTTGCGGGTACTTCTAAATGCTTCGGAATGAATGTCTAAATCTTGTGGCTTCTTTATAACTTATATCACACATCACTTTAAAAAAAGAAAAAAAAGAAATTCTCATCTCTTCTATGAAGTAAACTTCTGACTAAAACTGACTGTGAAAAGCTGATTAAAGCTGAAAATATCAACTATAAATATCAGTTTGAAACGTGTGAGATGCTGGCGTCAATTTCCGAGACTTATCTGTGAAAAATGCCCAATTAACAGATTTTTACCGTGTTTACTCTGGTGCCACTGGCAAGGAACACAGAGCAGTTTTATTCCAAAAATGCCTTGTTTGGGATGTTCAAATGGGTTTATCATGCTTTCACAACAGGCTTGGGGGCTATTTTCCTCTGATCTGAAGAAAACCCTGAGTCCAATCCAAAGATTAGCTGTTGAAGCAGTTACAGTCCTGGCGATTTAGTGTGTTGGAAGGATCGTCAACTTTTTGCCCTAAAAGGTAGGTAAAACGGAGCTTGGAGAAGACTTCAAACAGGGAGAAGCGTCACTAGGATGCCGGCATTGGTGCTCCAAGATAGTGTTTGTGAATAATACGCATGGAAGAGTCCATTTTGCTTTGTTTACTGTATGGCTCAACGTGATCTTAACATAAAAAAAAAAAAAGTGAAAACAACTGAGATGTCCATGCTGGCACCATCTAATGAACAGGGGAAGCATCAGTGAAGCTATACCATTTCTTTCAGCTCAAGTGGACATCTGTTTCTGTGGGACAAATTATTGTCATTAAAACACTAAACAGGAACATGTTATTTTTTAATAATAATGGAAGCATGGAAAGATCTGTCAGTACTCAACATCACAGCTTAAAGCATAGCCACTGAAACACTTTTTAAAAAAAAGGCAATATGACAACAATGTTGCACATTTTTGCAGGTTGGTTATAATTGAATACTTGACAGATGTATTCCTCAACAATTACTACGAGTTGATGCAACTAAGCAGCAACAGTGCATACGTCACACCTCACGGTGCAAAACAAGATGAAAATTCTAATGCAGCCAAGAGGATAAAGTAGAGTACATTTAAACTGAATTTGAAGAGTGTATTTTAAATTCCACTAGTAAAGGACAGAATTACACAGGGTCAAGGTTGCCACCTTCTGGCCGAACACTAGAACTGCAACTGAACTGGAACGCAACTCCCGGCAGCAGAAGTTGGAAAGTTATCCTGCGGCTTTTTTTTTCTTCCTTTTTTTAAACTTTTTTATTCCCATGTAACCATAGAAAAGAGCAGAATCATTTTCATAGTTTTAACTTAGATTTTTTTTTAAATAACCATGGATATAAGAAACATGAAACAGTAACAAAATCAATAGTGATACAAATTTATTACAGTTTAGAATTCTTATAAAAACAAATGTATATTTCTGGAATAATGGTTCAACAGAGACTTCAAACTTAACACATAAACCAAAGTGAAACAAAGATTTCCATCAGTAGATAATTAATCAGCATCGTGAAGTAATACTGCGAGTTTACCACCACTGGCAAATACTCCATTGTACCAGCTGCAATTGCATAAGGAAATACTATCTGAATGTGCATTGCACTGCGAGTTTCCTTAAGACATATTTGATTTTTACCTGTTTCTTTTTTCAACGTTTTTGCATTGTAAAAAGTCATTATCAAAGCTGAGCATTAGTTAAATTGAGTTCATCTTAGGTTTGTTATATACTTTAAAAAGGCAAATTTTCTTAACTTTTATGCATGATACTACTTGCCAGTAAAATACATTTGAAACAGAAAAATTTTCTTCATCTTCCATAACACACTACCAGTGCTGAGGACTATAGTGTTTGTGCCGCAGGAGATTAGTTACCTAAATGTCAAATCGTGACAGGACACTGGATATTAGTATGGTGTGTAAGACATATATACATACACACTCTGTTAAGCAACATATGACATTATGAAATGTCACCCCTGCCCACTGAACTGCTAGCCACAGAAATGTTTGACAGTTACAGATAAAATGAAAAACAAAATTATGCAGGAAAAAAAAATAAAATAAATTAAAACAATAACGTATAAGTCTACAGGAGGGGAACACGGACGATTACTTAGCAAGTTCCCACCAATTGATTTCTCTTGGGTAATGCTGAGGTGGTGGTGCAGAAGTAGTAGGATGACGTTTACATCTGTGGGTTTGAGGGCCAGTTAGAGGCGTAACACTCATCCATCATGCTTCATTCAGCACCTGTTAGTGATAAAACAAAATACTTAGAGCAAAGTAGCAGCAATGGACAAACAGTCTCAAATTACATTTCCACATGTGCTCCGTGAATCTAACCGCAACATACCTTTCTTGCAAACTCCGGGAGGACGAACGATGCTTTGTGGATTTCAGGGTTGTAATACCTAAGGTTCATACTTTCGATTTCTTCATTTGACAATGCTTTCACTGGTTCCTTGAAGTTTGTTTCCTGGTAGGAAAATAGCATAGAATATCTGCAATTTACATTGGTCTTTTAAGGTTTTAAACTAAAAGCCAGAATCAAACTACACAGGTTTGCGGCATGTGATGACCAGAGAATGACAAGCAGACTTACAGGATTTTTACTGCAGAGCATGAATCCAATTTGGCCACTTGGATAAGTTGGGATGGTGCTGTAAGCATAATCTACCACAGGGAATAGGGTCTTGCAGAAGGTTTGCATCTCCTTTATTAGCTCCAAATGGAGCCATTGACACTCTCCTGAAAAATTGATTTAAAAAAAAAGGGAGGGGGGGGGGGTGAACTTTTTTTTTTAAAAAATACTCTGCTCCATTATGGACAGGCATGCATGCTAAAAGAATAGTACTTCTGGTAGACATAAATATACATGCAAGGTGTCTTTCAGTTTCACATATTTGGACTTTGCTGTATTAAAAATGTCTCATCTGTCTGTCTTTAATTTTTAATGCAGGACTCACCTTGGGAGCAAAGAATTCCACCAGCTCTCAAAGCTGCCTTCATCAGCTGGTAGTAGGACTCCTTGAATAAACTCTCTGCAGGTCCTGCAACACAAAAACAGAAGTCTGAATTAGACTCTAAAACATGCATCTGAAAAACAAACCAGTTTGGCAGGGGCATGACACTTACCTACTGGATCTGAGGAATCGGTTATAATGATGTCAAAGGCGTCCTGGTTTTGCTTCATGAATTCAAAACCATCGCCGATATGCAGGGTGAGCTTGGGACTGAAAAACCCTTTGGCCATTCCTGGGAGGAACTTCTTTGATACATTAATGACATCCTACAGAGCAGCAAACATCAGCAGATGTTAGTGGGCCTCTCACCTCGATTAGATTATCACAATGCTTTAATATGGAAATAATTCACTTTAATAGTGATAACCTTTTAAATTCAGTTGCATCATAGCTGGATGAAATGAATACATTTTTCACTTAGTGCAAGTTGTGCTGCCCTCCTCTGCTATCCTGTAAGGAGCACAACTTCTAACCTCTGAATTTTTAATATTTTATTGTACACGGACAATGATATAGGTGGATGCATGACAAAACATTTCATCTCTGGTCACTTTATAGATGTATAATTCATTAAAATGGAAAATCAGATCAGTTATTACGGTTTTTTTTTTTTTTTTAAAAGAACAAATGACTAAATCCCAATCATCAACAATTACTCATCAACTAAAATGTCATGATTATGCTTTTTCTCCTGTGCAGAATCAGGATAAATAGTTGCATGGTAAAGCTATAATTCCTGTGTTGCTCCCACCTCATCTATCTCACACAGAACCACTGATTCCACCAGTGGGTGCTTCACCACTTCCCTGAGCACACCACCATCTCCACCGCCAATAACCAGCACCTGGAACAGGAGAAACACACTACAATGCCGTGGCAGGAAACACAATCCATCCTAGATGAAGCTACACAGCAGCTTCGTTTATTTTACAATAATTGGTTTATTTTACCTTCTTGGGGCAAGGGTGGCTCTGTAAAGGAAGGTTGGCAATCATTTCCTGATAGGCAAACTCATCTCGCTCTGTGCACTGGATCACTCCGTCCAGAACCAGGACATTACCATAGGTTTTACTAAAATGAGAAAAAAATGTCAGTTGTTAAAGAGAGTACACCCCAAAACTTAACAGACTACTATAGAAGTGTAGCTTACTTGATTTTCAATAACTAATTCATTGTCTTTACGGTTCAGAGTAACAATCTTGATTAATAGATCAATACCTGTACGTGACAAATTGAATAACGCACACGTATGTCACCGAAGAAACGAGCCCTCGGTTGCTCAATCAGTGTTACTGACTATAGCTAAAAGCTAGCAACATTAGCCAAGTTATAGAGCTGCAAGGACCCACCTCTTGAAAACCATAACATCTTGAAATTTGGATTTCTTCTGGTAGAGGACCTCTTCCACCTGGAGGCTCATCGCTTGCCCTGGCCATAACGCACACGATTCCGTAAACCACCCATCTTTAATCTGGTCCATGACAGCTGCCGGCAGGCACAGAGAAATACTAACGTGTTTCTAAGTGTGGCAGCGTGTGCAAGTTACGACAAAAGACGTTTACTGACAACTAAACATGCTGCCTCGTCTTATAACGAATGGGATTCCTCTGACGTACACAGTTTGTACGTGTGTGAACCAATAGCGTGGCATCAAGCACCGGTTAGTATATAGTTTGTTTGACTTGACACCAGTATCGTTGCTTTCGGCACCGCCATGATTGAGCAGAATCCCACGTGAAGGCACGCCACGGTATAGCCACAGTGCGCATGCGTGGACGAGAATAAAAAAAATTAAGCTTTTCATGTTTTCATAAAATGAGTCACATATACCAGTTATTTTAATATAGTTTTTTTTGGTCAGGCAGAGTATTATTAACGTAATTTCAAATGGATTGCAGCAAAGGCTGACAAGCAAATACCGTGAAGTTTGAGAAAATTGTTGGTCATTTTAGAAATGTAACGGGTTCAGTCCATAATATACCAAAGTTCTTAATAATCTGTACATGTATAACACAAGTGTTAACAGTAATTTACTCTGCTGGTGATAAAGACATCAACCCAAAATGTTACAACTTTCTAAGGTATTAAACTAAATGCACTTCTGAATGCCACTTGGATTAACAATCTTTAGGTTTTTTGTTTTTAATACAAATTTAACCCGTCTTTATATCGATGAGGAAATGATTATATTAAACTACTCTGGTAATCCTTAAAGAAGAAAACAATAAATAAATAAAAAGAAAATAAAAAAAGCAAAACATGTTTTTCTAAAATCACTTTTAATAGAGTCATGTGCTTCCACATATTAACAGGACAAAATGTTTCTAGTATGAAAAAAAAAGATGTTTTGAAATGGATCAAATGCCTCTTGCAGAAAAAAAAGAACAGTAAACAGTTTAAAACAAGCGAGAAAAGAGCATCAAAGAGAGTCTATCTCTTGGGCCAGTTGTGCCGGAATCCTCTGTAAAGCATAAAGACAGGACTGGTTAATCCACTAGGATGTTTGATTCTCATAAGCAGAGACTGCAAATAACTGAACATATTCACCGTTCCGATTTGCCAGCCAGGTATGACATACTTCTGTTTCCACTTGCAAAATTGTTCTTTTGTCCTTGAGGAATTTTCTTTTGGGAAGAGATTTAAAATGTATTAAGTAACATTTTTACCATATACTCTCAGAAATTAATTTCCAAACAAACAAATAAATAAATAAATATTTATATTATAAAAATATCACCTTTTTCTTAAAATTATGGCCTTGTCGGTTGGGATCAAACTGTGTGTTGCCTTTTGATTTGCCTCCTGTAAATGAAGAGGGGATGCACAGATATTATATATATATATATATATATATATATATATATATTCTTTAGTATTACACACATGAACTGAATCTGGATGAAAAGTGAGGAGCAGATTTTATGACATAATGCAAAGACTGATATATGTACCTGCAAAGACTTTGAGGTCTGACTGACTGTAGTCGAATGGCTTGAAGCTGTCTTCTAGTGGTTCTTCTGTCGTCTGGGGCTTCTCTGTGGATTTAATCAGTTTCTTACTCGGTCTGGGAGTAACCTCTCCATCTCCATGGTCACCTCTTTCCCTTTTCATTATGCTGCCCTTTGCAGATTCCTGGTTAAATCAATATTATATTAAAAACAAACAGCTTCAGTTTTGTTTTATTTAAGTAAAGAAACTAGTTTACACATGTGACACGACTGCACTGCTCTACTGTACAAACAAGTAGCTTTTAACATTGAAAATACTCTAAAGGTTCAATTAGTGAAACAATATATCAAATAGAACCAAACAAGACAAATAAGGAAAGTTAACAAAATTGTGTGTATTTTTTTTAAATTAAACAATTAGTGTTCTCAATTAAACTCTATATTAATTAACTGAAGTAACATTTTTGAAAATAATTATAAATACACTTTTAGGGTGCCGGGATATAATTTACAACCAAAGCAACAAAATGTACTATACCCATATTCCTATATTTTATTATTATTTTAAAAAACTATTAGGTCTCATTGTGTCTCAGTTTTGATCCCAATAAGCATGCAGTATTTAAAACTGTGTAACATAAATCCCTAACTGAGGTACAAAAAAAAAAAATTGCATTCTTCTCAAACAAAACAGATTCACTTCTATAACCACTATATTTTTACAGGTAAAGTTTAAAAAAAAAAAAAAAAGAATAAAAGAAAAGCTTAAACCCTGTTAGAATCTGGCTCTGGGTGGAGCCAGAAAATAAATAGCTCTATTATAAATAAATGGGAACACAAGTGCTGTTTATACAGGCCAAGATAATGTAGATGGGCAACAACAACAGGCACAGTACAATTTGTTTCATGAAAACACCTCCAATGACTTTTAAAGCCTGACACGAGGCTCTGAATCTGACAGCAACAACTTGCAAACAAAAAGCAGATAAGTTAAATAATTGGATAAATCTTTTTAAAAGCTTCTCATGGAGACCGCTAGAAGCGTATCTGTCTCCCCCTCCATGTGGAGTGGGCATCTGTTATTCAGTTAGAAGTAGTTAGCTAACCCGATTAACTTTAAATTGAGAAAATAAAAAACACAGCCTGCAGGATACAACATAATTGCTTCTGTTGTCATGGTAACAAGCCAGTTTTTTGGAGTTTTAAATTGGTATGTTTGAAAACTAACAGCATAGATGATAAAACTGCTACTAGAAGCTACAGGAGAGGTTGCAAATAGCTTTGTTTTAGTTAGAGTATTACCCCCCACCTCCACCCCTTTGTCACATTAATATGCTGTGTTTTTAGGTTCTTTATTTAGCTAGTAAAAAAGCAATTAATTAGATGACCTGACAAGCTGGAACCGGCTCTAAGCACCTGTGCCTTTCATGAACCATCTCCGCAATAGGACATTTAGAGGACAAAGCTTTGTTTCAAACTACAATTAGAGAAAGAAACATTGGCCAACTGAAAGGAACAGTTTGACAATGTAACAGCCAATATTTGCCTCCATTTGGCTCACTGCCAACTGT
>JBAMHX010000015.1:16144812-16159628 GCA_037177515.1 Pseudomugil tenellus
ATGTCCATGCTGTAATTTTCCCTCACTGTTTGTAATGAAAACTCTTGCTGCCTGTGTGTGTGTGTGTGTGTATGTATAAATGCACACCACATGGAATCAGGAATTAGTAACAACTAAGATACATCGCCTTGTTTACAAGCATAAACATACTGCCCTTATATGTTTGGCCTTAAAGCCTTGGCTTTTAAAGATATTGATCTTTGTAAAACTCATTAGCAGCTGTTGAAAGATAAAAAATTGCTTTAATACACTGTCTTCATTAATGCATATTAATTGAGCACAAAATCAAGGATCACTCTCTTATCCTATAATTATATTTAATTGGCTGAAGACAACAAGATGCTGTCAGCATCTCTTGAGTATTCATATAATCTCTGTTTAATATAGCGAGACGATCAAGTTTTATTTTTAACTTAGCACTGACAGCCTGTAATATTATTTTGATCTAAACTGAACATTACATGAATGTAAAAGATGCTCAGTCTCAAGTTCAAGTATTGGTATCAGTGGAGTAATGCAGTCAATGTGCTGCGTGCATATCGACTGTCATAAGACATATTTTCTTGCGTTCAAGATAAATATGGTGATGCAATTGTGAAAAGTGCACAAGTGCTTTACAAGTTGTTTGAATGTTAATGACAACAATGTTATCCTCACACAGTGACCTTCTCCATAACCACATCACCACCCTGTGGAGTGTTTGTGAGACATTGTGGAGAGGCATCTAAAACATTAACTGCTTCCATCGTTAAAAACAGGAAGCCAGACGATCACTCAAGAGTCTTTGTGTCAGGAGCGATTATCATTGACCTTCAATGCAGCGAGAGGAGAGGAGAACCAAACATGACTGAAAATCACACCCAGAGATAACAGCAAGCTGGCCAATATACTTGATTGCAAAAGTGTTTCCATTGCCAATAACATTAATAATCCCTTTTATTGCAACTATGATCATAAATATCTGTATGTGCTGCAGCAGACACACAGAACCACTGGAAAAGAAGTTCTCAATGTTAAGTATGGCTACAAAAAGACACTCAAATGTCTAAAATTTCTGTTTCTTCCTCCACAGACATGAAACTGCATTGAAACTTAATAATGAATCACATTTTGAAAAATTCAGCCGCAATACTATATGCCTGTCCTCATTCAGGATATCGTCTTCCTTTGAATAATCCACAAAACATGAAGCCGTTTTTTTTTTTTTGTAGCAAAAGGAGTTGCAGTGAAAATGGTACTTGAGTTTCCAGCCAGGGACAGCGACATCTTTCATTAAAAGATGAAAGATGGAGGACAGCTCTTTCTATTTTCTCCTTGGATGATTATCTGTTTTCTGTGGAGGCATATTCAGTATTCAGTGCAGTTCAAGTCTCTATTTTCCAGCAGTAACCTGCAAAAAGAATAGCAAAGATCAAAGATTCTAAATTTCAGGAATCCTGGTAGAAAAATGATGAATGAATCTCTTTGTTTTAGCATCTGTTAAAATTGGAGGGTGGTATATTAAAAAGACCCAAGCACACCTTGAGTTTACTAATTCCATGCTTATTACAGTATTTCCAATGAAAACATATTCTTTTGTTTGTCATACATTTCCTCTGAAAGTTCTACGTTAACTGCAAAAAAGTTTGCCGTAATAATCCAACGATTATGGATTATAATCGTTACAATTCATTAACAGAATTGTAAATAAAACAGATGAATTAATGCAGAATTAGCTAATGTTTTTCACATGCTTTCAATATGATCGCAGATAAATAAAATACCAATATTCTTTAGACATGAGAGTTGGTAAATTTGCCATTTATGGTCCAAAATGTTTTCAGAACTCCTAAAGTTGCATCATTTTATCTCTTGAAAGTGGGGAAAAAACTCCCCAATGCCTTCATTCTGATACAAGCAAAGAATGATTTAAGTAGAATACACTTTGATAGCTCAAAGTAATGCTGATGCAAGATTGTATCATCAGCTATAAATGTCAACCTCATCCCATGCAACCTGCAAGGAATTCACACATATGTAGTTAGGTCGCTTTACAGATGAACACATACACAACTTTTGTTAGTTTAACTATTACCAAAACATATTCTGGTCACATTTATAAAACAAAGATGGGCTTGAAGTACAGCTTTAAGTTAAAGGTGTTTATCTTTGAAGGGGTTTAGGAATATTTTTTTTCTCCCATGTGCGGAAGCTTTTTAGGCACTCATATGTAAATGAATCAACAGCTGTTATTCCTGTTGTGTTAGTTATTCCTTTATGTAATATTAATCAGTAATGCAGGTGAAAGGCCTGGAGTCAACTTTATGCAGATGATTTGCACTTGGAAGTTGTTTCTGTGAACCTATAATATGCAGTTCTATGCCACTAAAACAGTCCACACTAAATGCTATAAAAACAAAATAGAGATGTGACTAAAACAGAAAAAGCTTTGCAACATGATAATGCCTGGACACCCACAGAAAACAGCAGGGTGGATGATGGTCAAGTCCAACCTCTGATGAAGAAAAATGCAAAGGAAGAGATATATCAAGACATTCAGCCTTTTAAAAGCTAAAACAAAAACACTACATTGTGGTTTTTGCTCTGCAAAAAAAACTTTAACAAAGCAACAGCAGTTCTGAAACATCATTTGGACAAGCGGAACTAACAGCATGTAGAAGGCTTGACATGTGCATGCAGTAGCATTGTGTCAATTATTTTTCTGTATGATGTGAGAGAAGACAGAAGCAGAAATGCATCGTGATGCTTATGTATAAGATCAGACCACCTGATCAGATTAAACCATATACAGCAAAGTTGATCTGACCAGGTACCACAGCAAAGTGTCGAAGCATTTCATGATTTATCTCAAAAGAAAGTGAATTATTTACTATAATCACTGATCTCAATCTGAACAACAACCAAAAATGTTGCTGTAAAGGCAAAACATCACATTGATTGGAGTAAATCTTCACAGCTTGCAGTTTTTTTTTCAACATAGTATTAACAACGAACATTTTATTTAAGATGTTAATTTGTTCAGTGTGACATTAAACCTATCATTTTTCAACATGCTGTTAGATTTCTAAAAGAAGGTAAAAGTGAGAAATCTCCCTAAAAACACCTTTATACTGGATCTATTCCATTAAAGATAATGATATTAAAGTTTTCTAGGTGGATAACCGATACATTGTAAATACACTGTAAATAATATACTGCTGCATATTTTCTCAAAGAATGAATAGTGTGTGTTACACAGGATTTAATATAATGGGGGTTTACAGAGCAATGGATGCATGTAGTACATATGTACATGGTCACCCTCAATTTGTCAAAGGTTGTCTGCTGTGATCACGAAAAGACATTTTTTCCCTGCTATGGCTGGTTCTTTATTCAGCTTCATGCTTTTTGAAACCATTCCATTCAAACTATGAGACATCCGTGACAGCTGCCGTGAGCAGGAAGTGTAAATAATGCACAGTCTGAGTCATAGTCAAGTTTGTCTCCAGTCAGTTCTAGGCCAATCCATTTCCCTTGCCGTGCATTTACTTTTATTTGTAAAAACAGCATTATTTCCACTTCATCTTCAGCTGTTTTGAAAGTATTTTTCTTATTAATGCAATTTGCCAAGAAGATCACAAACAGACCAAGTTGAATCTGCAGAGAATCCTTGCAAGATAAAGATATGGATCCAACCTTTTCAAATCTTGACACAATCATCCCTCACCTCATCTGACATTTAGCATATTTATGTTGTGTCAATTTGCTGGGCTATTTGGCGTATTGATCTGAGCTAGAAACAATCCTCGAGCACCCTCCACAAACGTTAAAAAGCTGCCAGTCCTTCAAACGTGCAACAAAATTTATTTTGCTCTGCCAAGTACAACTATCGACAATTGCATCTCTCTGGAGCAATGCATACTGCATGAGTGAGCAAAGACAGGCATCTTAATACTTCCCTGTCAAGTACATTGCAACAGGGAAAATAGCTTATTAAAATCAAGAAAAAAAAAACCCTAAAAGAAATCATAGTTGCTACTTTTGGAATTTCAAATTATTCTGTTGGATTTTTCAGTTCAACAAACATCCCTGAATGAAAGATAAAGATATGCCTATTTTGTATGGTGTAATTAAGCAACTGCTGCTACACAAATGGAGCCTTAAACCTTCACATTTCATGCTTTCATGCTTTTTTTTTAACTGTCTACACATCCTGACAGTCAGCATTCTGCAACACACAAGGTCCAAAATACCCCCCCCGTGCTTCGTTGGGTAGCCCTTAAACACAATAGATATCTTTTATCAGCATCATTACATCAATCTCCCATCTTACAGCTAGTGCTAAATTTTCCTTTTCTCCTTTCTTAAAGAGGAAACAATCAAATGAGCCTGACTGGAAGCCCTGTTTTAATTAGTGAGTGCTGAGCGGAGAGGAGGTTTTCTTACCTTTCACAATCAATACAGCTACGGCTGACAGGCTCTCCACATCCGTGTCCACCACGCAGATATATTTGCCAGCATGGTAAAGCTGAATGTTCCTGATCATCAGATCTCCCGCTGTTCTCTGCCAAGGAGAAGAGAAGGCTTTATGTAGCATGAAAGATAACAGACCCTGCGACAGCTTATTAAATGTAGTGAAGCATATACAAGGTGCGATAAACAGCGATCCCACGAACAATAGCCGATTCTGAAGTTACGAAGCAAAAACTTCACAGGGGAGAACACAGTCTAACACATTACATGTATATATGTATATGCTGGGTCATAAACGGCTGCTTAACAGAAGCTGAAATGAAAAGGAACGAGACCACATGTAACAAAATAATGATGGCTGGAGCTTTATTCTGTCTGACAAGGTCTCAGCCTTTTCACTTGATTCTTTCAGAGGTCATCAGTATAACCTTCAAGACATCTTGCAAAGATGTACACAAATACTCTTTTCAGGCCTCATTGGGGAGAGAAAGAAAAAGAGAGAGAAAGCGAGAGAATGAAGGAGGGGAAAAAAGACTTCTGCGTTCTCATCTGAGAGGACACCCATAAGCAACAAATGGTAAATTAGTGGTGAAATCGTTCTCCTAGCATTGGCAGAGAAACGTGGCAGCAGAGCCAATGTGGTTTAATTATGGAAATTAAATTCCCTGAAGCAGCAAAGTTAAGTTGATAATCTCTTTGGACTGGGGACATTCTGGCATTTCTGGGGAAGGAGTCTCTTTTCAGATAAGAACATTGTCAGTCAGGCACACACAAGAAGAATGGTTAATCTCAAAGGGTGTGAGGATGTTCTGAAAGTGTTTTGTCATTTGGGCCTCTGCCAGGCTTTGATTCCTTTAAAAGACACATCTAATAATGTGTATCCACTTCCTGTTATGCGGTGCTGTGCAACAGGTCATGCAAAGCTGAAGACATTCAACTAAATTATTAAAAAAAAGGGGGAAATGGGCTGAGCTAAGAATGAGCTGGAATCGGAGAAGAGTACTCCGAAAGATGACAACTTGTCACAATGGCTGAACAGCTAGCACATTATCAACATAATGACTTATGTGGGAAGTGTATTATGATGTAAGAAACATCTTGTTTCCATTCACAAACTACAAGTGGAAACAGAGAGGCCTTAATTGACATATTTGCACTTCCTCTCAAAGATTCTCACATCCTCACAGTGCTTTTTATGCCTCAGAGCAGACTTTAAAATTCTAACAGGGACTCCATGGTGCGAGCTGCAGCCTAACTGGTTGCAGTAAATCCTTCTAACAAACACAAAGATGTCACAATTTGCTCCTTTCAACTAATGTTAGGGATTGAGTGAAGCAAGATGGAAAGAGGTGTCAACTGTCCATTCACACTTTTTGAATAAATATGACGATGGGTCACTCACCCCTCCAACTAGCTCAAAGTGACTGTCTCCCTTGGCGATCAGCTGTCCGTTGAAAGCCCAGGAGAATGAAACATCAAGGACGGGGTCACTGTCGACCTGGCAGGGTAACACAATGCTCTCGCCAACAATAATCTCCATGTCCACCGGCCCCTGGATGATTCTGGTCGGATCTGCCAGAGGAAAAGGCAAAAACACAGGGTGTTTCTTTGCAAATGGATGAGATGCCCCTTGTTGATTTTTTGCTGAAATGGAACCAGTATTTCAACACTTGCTGGAAACAGTGAGTCAGGAGCTGTGTTATCTTTATAAAGGAAGGCCTCATAAAAGTCTCAGTCAAATAATCTGTGATAACACGTAGACTGCCAACACTAAAATGAATAATACTCCAGGATAACACAGCTCACATAATCTCCTGAAATCCTGATAGCAATTACAATACACTGTGGATCAGATAAAACTTCATGTAATAGGCTCTTCTGCGCATCTAGTACAAAATTGAGGAGCACAGCTTTAAAGTCTCCCAAGCAATCATTTGGTGAAGCCCTGATTCAGAAGTCAAGATAATGAATCTCCAACGATCAAATAAAGAAGGTACTGCACAAAGGAAGAGGACTTGTGTGCTCTTACATCTTACCTTACATTAACTGTCAAGAGGTAGAAAAAAATGCACAAAAAAAGTCTATCAGATCTTAAGCTAGTAAGACTCGTCTGTGTTAGGACTGGTGTTTAATAACCTCAGAAAATAGAGAAATACAAAAAAAAATTGCTTCAACAGAAACAACTTGAAATGGTATCATTCAACATGTTTAACAGAACCAATAAGAAACTCAAAGAAAACACTCAACTGTCACCGCGGGAAAAAAAACACAAAAAACAAACACACACTCGACAACAACAGTATTTGACACCACCTCACTAATGCTTTCACTGCTTCTACTCAGGGCACTTTCATTTGCTGCAGTAAATTGGTTGTTTCTGCTGCTTTGAGGGAAACAGTCTTCAAGTACTTTGTCAAATACCTTCTGAGAGTTTTAATGCAGCCGCTGCAAAATGCAGTTTTACAAAACAAACTGAGATACTCACTTTTTCTCAAGTTGCAAGGAGCTTTGGGTAAGCATTATTCTAACATTTAGTGTTTTTTTTAATTAACTGTGCTAAAGCTCTTCACTATGTGGGCTATAAATCAAAACTTCCCAAAGTTTTGACACACATAAAACTCAAAGTTTGCTTATGTTTTCCACTTTTCAGCTATCGATTCAAGTGTAGTAGCTCCCTCTTATGTTAATCCATACTGAGCAGGAAATTCTGCTTACTAAGTAGAGCACACAGTCTTCTATTAAACGGCAGAGCTCACCTGTAACCAGGAGCCTTCCAGTTGTACTTGACATGCCAAATCTATTCCTCGCAAAGCATGTATAACTGCCTGCATCAGATTTGCTCACATTTGCAAGCCTCAGCGTTCCGTCTGGGGACAGGGTGATCCTATAGGAGACAGCAAGAACAAAGACTCATTTTATCACCGCATAAAGAATGACTTGTGATTTTTCAGTGTCCTGGGTTATCAAAGCAGTACGTGCACATGTGGAGTGAATAATGATTAAGCCAAGAGAGCAGATGAGGAAAAATAATTCTAATATTATCCTAATTATGCAAACAGAATCTCCAAACTCATTTCTGTTTTCATTACCTGTCATTGGTGTGGATAGGCAAGTTTCCCTTTTTCCATAAAATGCTGGCTATGGGATAGGCTTGTGGTTTACAGTCTAAAGTCACGGTAGTTCCTGCTTTGGCTTTGAGCAATGCTCTGAGGACGTTCCCTGTAAAGTCTGGAGGGGAGGCTGATGGGAAACAGTAAAGTGAATTTAGTACAAGTCTCCAACAAAACCCGCATGGCATCTGAAACATGCTTTTATCTGATCACTAAAAATCATCAAACGAATAAAGTAATGGAGACAGACATTTCAAACGTCTCTATTGGGAATAGAGAAGGATTTTTTTCTTTTTCCGTTCTTTTGCTCACTAGTAAAGTGGTTTAGATAAAAGTGTTTGCTACATAGCTAAATGTACAAAGAATGTAATAAAAAAATCCAAAGTAGAGAATCGGCTGCTTATCATCGCATCCTTTTGACAAGATAAAAACTTCACAAGAGAAAAAAAAACACATTCAAATGTAGTCGACCCTTTAAAATCATCCTCATTGACCCTTTTATCTGCTAATCCACACAACCTTTAAGAAAGACAGTAAGATGACCTTCAAGATTTTTTTTTTGGTAACAGTGATTTGAAGATCTAAGAGTAAATGCCATCCTACCCAAAACCATTAGTTCAGCAGCAAAATATATGACGCCGTGTTTGTTTTCAGCCACACACTGGTACATGCCGGCATCAGATAGTGTCAGCATTGACACTGACAGGACCCCATCCTCCACATGGATCCTATCCTGTGAAGAAAAGCATGAAAGAAAGCAATTATTGCTTAAGATTTAAAGGTGTTTTTTTCTTTGTAAAGACACACACTCGGTTAAACAAAAGACTGGTTCAAGACACAGTCAGAGGGAGGAAGATCAAATCAGGATGTTGTTGTACATAATAATCAGTCTGAGTACTAAAGAGATTCTAGGTTTTCTAAATACAGCCTTGCTTAATTTCGTACCATTAGGTCCAATGCCAACAGGACGTTTTCAGATCAAGCATTTCTAACCTTTTCTTATAAACTGATTTAAACTCAATCGATTAATTTTTTTTTCATGTGTGTGATCACTAATTCACCCCAGTGACAATCAAAAGCATTATACTTGTTTGCAGTTATTAAAAACATATCTCATTACAAACGTTTGTAGATATTCAGTGTTCTTCGCAGGAAATTTATTGACATTAGTCTGTTCCTTATTGCAAATGAAGCACACACACACACACACCTGTGAATGGTTTTATAGTCGTGATCTCTGTCAGAATAAAATCCAAGTCAAGAAAAATATCTGCAATATTGGCTGTCTACACAAACATCTAGGGATGGGAACTTACTTTTTTTTTTTTTTACTTATTCTGAGTAATCAGAGATGTGGAGCCTTTATCAGATAAGTAACAAACAAGCCAGTGGTTGCTATGAATGAGACCCAGAGATCCCTTGTAGAGATAAAAGACCCATCAGTAAAGCACTTCACTATTTCAGGCTTTTATGCCAGAGTGACTAGAAGCTGTAACTCATTAAAAGACAGAAGGCAGCTCTAAGATTCTTTAAAAAGGGGAGAAAAAAAATCCACTCATCTGATGAAACAAAGACTGAGCTGTTTGGCAACAATTTCAGTGGCACATTTTGGTCATGCATAGGAAAAGGCAGGCGCTGGGCATCTATTCATTTATTCCATATTAACAGTCAAACATTGTGAAGCATTATTATCAAGGTGAATATGTTAATGTCATTTAGAGATTAGGACGGACTGTAAGATGAATATAGAAATATATAGTGTGAAAAACTGTTTCAGTGACCATGATCTAAATCACATTACCAGGAAAACACCAGAACAGCTTTGGAAAAACAGCGATCATTCTGAACTGGTCCAGCCAGAGCTGAGTCCCGAACCCATGAGGGCATTTCTATGCAGACCTGAAAAATGCTGTGCACTGATGCTCCTCACCCAGCTTGGCTGAGCTGCAATCTTCCTGCCAAGAAATACTGGGAGAAGCTTCCAAAGGACATGTGTGCCATGTTTGTGGGATCATTCTGCTGCTACGTCTGATGGAGCTGCATTAGCAAAAAACTACACCATGTTTATGGTCTGAACATTTTTATAATGGTTTTTCAGTCTTTCGATTTGAATCAATCTATAAACATAAAACAAAGCAAAAGCCTGTATTTGCATAGTCACTGTGTTTGTATGGGTGTAAACTAAACATATTGACTAAATCCATGTTTAGATTAGTTTTCCACATTTTGTGTTAAGTAGTCTATCAACACTGTAAATTTACTTTCATTTCAAGGTTGGTTCTGCTTGAAGCTTGAAAAGAAGTCTTATCAGTGTTTTGTTTGTTTAAGAACACAGCTCTTCAAACAGTTTTGCGTTGTTGTAAACTCTTTGTAATCTGCTTGTATTCTCTTCTTTTGATTGATTACTAGTTTAAGAATAAATATATAATAAGCTGTTCCTGATGTTAAAGATCTTACTACACAACTATTCAGCACACTGGACTGGATTAAATATACAACAAACTGGATGATGTCCTGATTCTGCACAAAATCTTCAGGTTTTGCTTTATTTGCTTCAAAGAAACATTTCTACATCAAAATCAGAATAAAACATCAGTGTAGCTGTCATTACTACACTGTCATTACTACGCAAATGTAGATTTAAAACATGCATGCTCATCCCTGCCAGCAAGGTAAACATAAATACAATGTTGGACAACAAGTGCAGATAAAGTTTACAATCCTTCATTAAATCCAACATCTTGAAAACATTTGGACCTAATAATAAAGGAACAATAGACAAAACCCAGCAGAACTTTGATATGATGCAGTTGTAGTATGATGGAAATATAAAAGCATCCTGGAAAATCCTTGGATGCTAACACAGGAAATGTTTTTTAAGTGAAAACAACAAACGTCATGACAAAAACATACAACTGTAGAAGATGAAGATTTTTTCTAACTATAAGGAAAATGTCATTCTGGCTTCTACTAAGAATGCTAAGAGGGTGACAACTACAGTGACACAATACAATTGATACAAGGCAGATGTGGCCAAGTTTGGTCCTGGAGATATACAATCCTGCAACTTGTAGATGCAAGACTTTTCCAAACCGCCTGAATCAAATGAATGACTGGTTAGCAGGTCTCTGCAGAGCTGGATGACTACACAGTATCTCAATGATAAATAAGTTTCACACTTCCGCATAAAAGCAAAGAAAAACGTTAAACAGGAATGGTCAAATTATTCTTTTCATGTTCTTTAACAAAGTAAAATTACTTCCTTACCATTTCTTCCATTGAACTCCCTCCCCCCCCCCCCCCCCCCCCCCCCCCCCCCCCCCCCCCCCCCCCCCCCCCCCCCCCCCCCCCCCCCCCCCNNNAATGAATAAGATCAATTTTCTATGCATCTTTGATAATCTTTTATATATATAGATATAGACAGACAATAGACTATGCTTAAAACAAATTCATTATTTTTAAAACATGTCTCTTTAAGAAAAACACTGGCTCTAGTTGTCATTTTATTCAAAACAGGCATGTCTTGTGTTGAGCATCATTAAGCACTGCCAAGAAAATAAGTTTCAGGAGCAGGTTACAGTCAGCCGAGTTGAAAGCCACTGATCTTACAATATACAATGTGAATTTCTCATGTGGCTTGAAATAAGGTGTTCAGCTTTATATAGTATATTTCACAGTAGATTAAGCCCATTGTCCCTAAATCTGAAGGAGCTTAAACATGCACCATGAATAATGAAAAACAACTTTCGACTCCATTCAGATGAAATGGAGCAATCTCTTGGGAACTCCGCTGATCCACTCACTAAGACTGTGTAATCCGCCAAGGTGAAGCAGAACCAGTGGCAGTTACATCCATGTCTCATCACAGGCTTACGTCTGCAAGATGTTTACATTCTCTTCTTATCGACCTCTGAATTGCTCTCGGAAAAACAGCAACATGTTTCCCATCAGGCTCTTTGAAATACAAGAATGAGCTATAGCTGAAGATTAAGTCTTTCAAATGAAACACTGGTGGCGGAAGGCAGGGAGTAATTTACCTCTGAGAGAAGCTGCTGGCCGTTCTTCAGCCAAGCGTAGGAGGGTTTGGGTTTGCCATTGGCTCGGCACTCCCAGAACAGTCTCTCCTCTATGGCCAGGGCAGTGTCCTTCATGGTCTGGATCCACTGAGGCTTGGCTGAAAAAACACAGAGATTTTCTCCAGTGAGCCATCTCACAAGAACTCTGAGGACATCGTTTGAGGAAGCAGCATCGTGTCATTGAATACGCTGCGCCCTAAATAGTTCAAAGGAAAAACTCGTGTCGACTGGCAGCTCAAAGCAGAGGAAATCACAACATGTGAAGAAAATTGATTTGTCTTAAAGGGACTGAGGAGAAGAATATTGAATATTTCATTACTTGAATGTGTCACAAGCCCGTGGCGACATAAGATTAACATTAAAGACTGAATCACAAAGCAGGAGGTTTCTGAACACAGTATATCAGAACTAACCCTGAACTGTCACGTTTTAGGAAATTTTTGAGGGTATCGACCAGGTCTATTCTTAAGAGGTCTATTCTTCTCTTTTACAAATTCACAGGAAAAAATAGCATCTGAAACAAACCACAGGGTCATTTGAAATTTCATAGATAAATAATTAAATGTAAGGGATATTAAAACAAGCAACATTAAGCATCCAAAGGAAAAAGAAAATCAAATAACTTTTTTGTTTTGTTTTGGCTGTCTGTATAATAAGCTGTGATAATTATTTGATTTCCAAATTATTTCTTCTACACGGTATAAGAAGTAATTTATTTTTAAATGCTTTTAAAAGACACCATACCTATATATTACAGTCCAATTTTACTTAAAAAATCCATAAATCTGTCAACTGTTAGAAAGCAAACAACAAATAAGTCTTATTGTTTTAGATATATTATTGAATAAATTAAACTATTATTCGTACGAATGTGTGTTACTGTGTGGAACGCCTACTTCCTCTGTCCTTCAACTATCTATCTAAAACAATATCTATCTATATAAAGAAAAAAATATATAAAGAAAAAATATGGAGAAACTTCTCAAGTACTTATCTTACATTTGACTTTTTTTGCATCGTTTGATTATAAAAATTTGCAAATGATGAGCTGAACAATGAAACAGGATAGATTGAATTTATGTGTAATTCTTTCAACATCTGTACTGTTTCATTAGCTAGTAATTGTATTATCTCTACAAAGCAAACTAAAGCAATACCATAAAAAGCCAGCCGACCAGCAGCGGTATTCTTCCCCATCTTGTTCTCAGCAACACACTCGTACCCTCCCGTATCATCCTGCTGGAAGCTTGGGATCTCCAGCACAGCATTTGAGTACTTCATTTTCACTTTGCTGGGGAAGGGGATTCCATTAGCCCTCCTCCAGGTGATTTCTGGGACAGGGCTGAAAGAGACAGAGAAGAGAGTATGTCGCTCGGTTTACTGCTGCTTGTAACAATCCAGCAATAATTAAGTCTTTAAAGCGCTGAAAAGGCCTACTCAGTGTGTTTTTTTACGGATGAATGGTTAAGACTAAACCCAATCCAACTACAAAAAAAAAGCTTTCTTTTTTTTCACCGCATGACTTTCAGAACAACCATGGCCCCTTGCCACACTCAGAAATATAATTGCCACAGCATCTTTTAGACACAGAAATCCAGAGGTTGCGTGTCTGGAATGACAGACCGAGGAAGATTGAAAACATGCTTCGAGGAATCCAGCTTACTTCCCAAGGGCGAAGCACTCCAGTGTTACTGTAGATCCTTTTGCAGCAGGTACATTGTCTGGAAAATTAACTTCTATTTTTGGCTCGTATTCACCCATCACTCCTATGAAGATCAAACACAAGAATCAGCTCAGTATTTCATTATTTATGACTTACAAGCAGCATGTTTGGCTCTATAGACCAGACACTGTAGAACCAACAGAGAAATAAGAACACAAGCCTTCTCTCATGGGCAAACTCATAGTAGTGCATCACTCAAGTGTACAGACACCAGGATGTTGTGAGATACTGGAAAGGAATAATTTAAAACTCTGCTGGGGGGGATTCCAATCTTGTTTTTAAGCCAGTGGCATTTTATCTATTATTTCAAAGCTTGAGTAAGCAGTTTTATTGTTTATATCAGTATTCAGGGAAGACAGTCAAGATCAGGATCAGACAGTGATGCAATTGGATTCAAATTTATGCAGCTACATGTACAGTACACTGAGTGGAAACTAACTGGTTGAGCCTCCAGAAACACTCAATGTAATGGTCCAGTGACGTATGACTGATGTTTAATTTATTGAAAGCAATCTTTATTCACTCTTTCTATGAAAGCCTAACAGAGAACAGAACAACACACTGCTATGAAAAAAAACCTGAGAATTCATGTGAACGCTGGAGGAAAGCTTTTAAAGGGAATGCAAATTACAAGATAGCTAAGTCAGCACAGAGGAGATTTGGGTGCTTTGTTTACTGGCCTACATTGAAAAGCAACTATTTACTTAGAGCCATTAGCAGTCAGTGACTCAACTGCAGTGAGGCACAACAGGACATAGAGCATTAACACTAGCTTGGTGATTACAGACACCTCAAATGAGAAAATGAGAGGCCCCATATAACAAAGCTAAAAGTCCTACTTGTCATGTAATGGACATAAGCTGGATCTTACCGTCTGTCCTGAGGATCAGAGATGTAGGTGAGCTCTGAACCTTGCCCTTTGTGATACTGTTCATCACTACACAAGTGTAGTTACCCACATCAGAGGGCTCCACCTTGGCAATATAGAGGTTTCCCGTCTGCTGGGAGACGAATCGCCGATTGTCTTGCTGAACAAAGTATGGGTACTCGTTGAAGACCCATGCATAAGTAAGGTCTGAAAGTCAAACGAGGATGTCATTATAGCCATTATAAAGAATGAAGCAATATCATTTTAAAAAAGAAGTCTGAAGTCTGGCAGCACAATACTAATATTTTAATAATTTTAAAACACAGCCCAGACTTGTAGTATAGACAATTAAAAGCTAAATGTTAAAATGAAGGACAGATTGTCTACCTCCAGAGGAAGTAGGCGTTCCACACAGTAACACCACTCCTTGTCCCTCCCGGACAGACACAGCGCTTCTGGTGTGAACTTTGAAATGATCCAAATCTGTGGAACAAATAAGTAAAAATTATAAAACAGACAGACAGACAGACAGACAGACAGACAGACAGACAGACAGACAGACAGACAGACAGACAGACAGACAGACA
>JBAMHX010000015.1:16167689-16182966 GCA_037177515.1 Pseudomugil tenellus
AGAGAGAGAGAGAGAGAGAGAGAGAGAGAGAGAGAGCGCGAGTTGTCTCATCAAAATGATGCACTTACACCCAGCCATTCTAAGATATTTATAGCGCTATTTGGACCTTTGCGCCTCCCACAAATTTTTCAAGGCTATGTTTTCCACCCCTAATGCCTAAACGTAAGTTAGATAATACATTGTTGTCATCTCTTTGATGAAGCATCACTTTCACTATTACCATATGACCAGTCGTCATCCTCAGAGAGCATATATTCCCTCTAGAAAACATTTTGATATGTTGATATATGAACATTACCTCAGTGAATCTGTATGGTGTCTTCAAATGCAACTTACACATCATCTCTGAACATATACTCCCCTCTTCCCCCCCAATCCCCGCCATGTATGTAAGACTCACAGGTCACATAGATAAGGTGAGACTGGTTGTGGTTGCATGTTTCTTTAACACAGTTTCCTCATGATAACGGGATAATGCATCTCGTTATCTTGAGATAACGGATTGCGAGTTTGTGAGGGATCCATCAGAGAGCCAACACAGAGACAAACATTCAATCAGACTCACACTCACTCCTAGTGAGAATTCAGTGACTCAAATCAGCCAAACATGCAGGTCTGTGGGTGGAAGCAGGGAGAGAACCCATGAATAATACGCACTGTCCACACAGAGTACTTGTTGTTAATGTATAAGACAAGAAACATTAAGTGTGCACATAAATAAATTATAACGGCTTTCATTCAGTGTGTTTGTGGTCTACTGGGAGGATAGGTTGCTTATGTCTAACCGTACCAGGAACCAAGGACCTGCAATAGCTTCTTCATGCTTTGGATGCAGCAGTCTGTCTCTGATGGAGCTCTGAGGGGCTTATCTTGAGATAACAATTAAAAAAGAATGCTAGTAGAGTACAGCTGCTCATGCCTTCTGTACAATTTACAGAGAAAGTAAACAAATATATTACAATTCCAATCAGAAACCAATTTGATTCAGTTACTTTTGATTTATTAAAATGATGTTTCATATAATGTTCTTTCATTAAATGTTTGGCAGAAGACACTAAATCCCTAAATTGACTCAGTCCCTCATGTCAAGCATACGTAGGACACTGAGCAACAGTGGAGATGAAGAACTTCTTTTCTAACAGGACAAGACTGCCATCATAATCAGACTGAGGGAGGGCAGCCATCTGCTCCACAGATGCACAAACTAAGTCATTACAAGAAAGCATATTCTGTCTGTTTTTGCACCGCTCATTTTCTCTATGTCCTTCTAAATCATGACATAAATCAGGTGCTCAGATTTTAAAGTAAATGTGCTCTTACCTGTACTGGGGAGGTGTCGTTCCCTTAGCATCACAAGTAAGGGTGGCTTCTTCTTCAATGGACTCAACTGGAATAAACAAGTCCGCTGGCTCCATCCTCCACCGTGGCCCATGGAACGATCCACTTTCCAGACAATCTGTCAAGAGAAACCAAAATAGGATGAGTATAAAAACACAGACAAGTCATTTTGACACCAAGCTATCCTAATTCTGTGCTGACTTTAGAAAACATTGAAAGGATCTCTCATATCCCATTATTCTGGAGAAATAAATAAAAAACTAAACGAACACCTGAGATCAGCTTGTTGTCTAATTAATTTTCATTGTGTTTTCATCTGAAAAGTGACCTCTTTTACTCACTTATCAGCAAACTATGCACATTGTATGTTGAAAAAATATACACAGTACATCAATCACCGTGTGGTCTTTGTGACTAGAAATTTTTATCTATTTATTTAGAGGGCAAAGGTTTTGCTCTGCGTTTTCCAAGATAAAGATAACCTAATAAAACTGTTTCACCCCATCATCAGATTATGATCACAGAGGAGCGAGAAAGAAGATTGAGAGCATTGTGACTTTGGTGTGAATAGAAGTCAATACTCAGGAGTGCCCCTTTAAACCTGGCCCTCCTATCATCTCTGACATCTCTTGTTGAATGTCCAAATGTGAAAGAAAAAAAAAATCATTACTCACATAAAAGGTGCTTTACCTGTCAGACAGTGGATGATTGATAACAGTAGAAGCTGTTTCCATGGCAGCATCATCTTTGGCAGCCAGGGGTAAATGAGACTTTCATCCAATAACCTTTGAAATGGCACTTGTGTTCTCAGATTGAGACGAGCGGAACCTGTTGAAACAACAATTGTTCAGTTTCTATATCAAAATCACACAAGTTTTATATATTGTGCCTTTTAATAGTTTAACAACAGAATATATGGCAACATCTGGTATTTTTTATTTATTTAACCTTTATTTTCCTGATAAAGTCGTAACTGCAGCTTGGTGTCGAATGGGTCCAACTTCTTTGTTTTAATTTCACGTTTCTAATTATTTAGAGATCCAGTCAATATCACTTTGTGTCCTGTGCTGGGACCCAACATATCCTAAGAGATGTCTGAGGGTGATACCAGAGGCATATGGGAGGAAGTCCTTGCCAATCTATTAGAGGGGCACCCAATGCCTAAGCTCATCCTTCACTTGGACGGTTCAGTCTCTGCCTGCCTGAGGAGACTTGGACCTGGGAATTGGGTGCCATCCAATCAATTAGATTCACCCAAAGCAGCATGTGTCTCCCCACATGCTGGGGTGAATCAAGACAGCCTGATGAGGAAACCATTCCACTCAGGTCCATAATCAAGGGCGGGAGTCTGACTGCTTGTAGCATGTGTTGCAAATTGCGATGCACTGAGCAAGTAATGATGCAATTATGAAATGTCAAACATACACACAATGGAGAAACAGCTATAACGCAGCAGTTAAGTGAGCAGTGGAGCATGTTTGAAGTATATGCAGATTTGTGTACATTAGTCTGCACCTGCATGAAGACGTGTACATGAATAAGCAGGAAGAAACAGGCTAAATTTCCTCAAGAGGTGTTCAAGAAAAGACCAGGGACAGATAATAGCATCCATCTGCTGAATGTCACACAACCCACACTCACACACCTACACACCAAACTTGCTTTCTAACTATGTATAACACCGAGTTTACAGCCAACCTCCACACAGAGAAACTCTCTTACGAACACACACTCGCTCGCTTTCCATTTAGAAGACATAAGCCGTGATGTGCTGCTCATTTGTGGCCTAATCCCGAGGCGAGTCTGGTTCAGAAGACTACTTATAGAGGGCCTAATTGTTTGTCAGCTGCCTGGATGTCAAATCAGACATGTGGGGTCTCAGCCAGGATTTTCTTCTCAACCTTTCATGTTTGCTCAGTCTTATTTTCTTCCCCCAAAATCTACAAAATTGGATTGGTACGCTTTCTCTCCAGAAGAGTCCTGCATGCCATACCTCAGTGATAGGCCCACGGAGTGCAAACTGCTGGCACCTCAGGACTGGGGATTGGTGTGTGGAGGGTACAGTGGGTATTACACTCTTGCCTGCTTTGCATGCTATGGTTGGCATTTGTAAAAGGCTTTGTCAGAAATGCCACTATGAAACAGATGATGCAACGTGCTCCCTTTCATACAGATCTAATCAATCATTTGCTAATAACAATGACTGAGATATAAAATGATGTTTGTATTAAATCTGTTCACACACACACTGTGTAAAACTATTCACTCGCGTACACTCACAGTACACGCTGACACATGCACATTGGTACCCACGCACACATTCACATGCACACTCTCAGCTTGCACTCGTGGATAAATGGTGGTGGAAGGTGGAAAGCAAGCTTAACTGGGTGAATCGCTCTCACTCTCAATCAAGGAGACACCTTAGTGAACCAACACTGGGTTAACTGACATAACATAATAATGTATAAACACCATAACTACCCCCTCCATCACAGCGCCTGCATCCAAGTAGAACGCTGCTTGAACAAATAGTCAAGCTGGAAGAGTGGGAGTGCACTTTGTTTGAAGGCCTGAGCTGCATTCATCAGAGATATTCAAGCTGACATTGTGGCACACAAGTATGCAATTACCTGGAGAATGTTGCAGGGTAGAAGTGGGGTGGATTTGTGTGTGTGTGTGTGTCAGCACCTTTTCCACTTTGATTCAGATTATTGTCAAGGTTTACCAAAAAAGTGTTCTTGTCATTAAATATAAATAAATTTCATTTGAGAGAGTTGAAAAAAGGGCAACACATTAACATTTCCTCTTCATTAGCATCACATTAGAATACAAGCAGGCTTCCTTACATGCAAATTCTTCTGAGACTAAAGCAATAGATTCCCACCACCATGCACTGGTTTTGTCTTGTGGGTTAGTGTATTTCTCCCTGATGTGGGCTGCAGTGTGGCTTTACACAAGGTACAGCAGCAACCACAGGAGCAGTCAGAGGCTAAAATACCAGCATGTGACTTGAACTGCAACCCTTCATCACTTTGACAAAGGAAGGCATGGTTGAGCAAGAAAATAACAACTCCTTATGAAGGAATACAAGGAGCTCGCTATTTCTGAATGCATCCCCTGCAACATCAGACTGCTCAGTGTGGAGGAATTGTCTGCAGTTTGGAGGACACATACTCCTGCTCCAGGCTAAAACACACCATTATTGCCAAATGCATGACATTTTATTAAGAAGAGCAAAGCAGGTCGACAACGAGAGCCTGTTAGAGTGGTCAAATATTTCAGTTTTTAAAATGTCAAGAGAGAATTCGTGCTGATATTGTGCACGTTAACAGCTGCAAAGCGCGCTCATGCTCTATCATAAATCTATGGGTTGTGCTGCCTTACCTCCTTTCCTGATATATCTTCAGACCGGTGGGAGTCAAATTCAGTCCTCAGAGAAAAATCGTCAGATTGATCCTCCATGGAAACCTCGTTAGGAAAATTTCGGTCACTATTGCAAGGTCGTTCATACAGGTGAAATTGAGCCAGTGGCCAGTCACAGATAACGGGGAACGCAAGAGGCATAAACACGCGCGTTTCATATCGCTGCTCTGTCCGTTCTCTTCCACTCCCTACAATAAAAAGAAAAAAAAAAAAAACACGTACAACACCCACGTTGTTTGCAGTGCTGAATCAAATTTAAAAGACCCCCCCCCACCCCTTCTTGTTACGAGGCTAAACTCTCGCCTCTGTTTACGCTCAGAAATCCAGCGCGCCTCGGTCTGATACTGGGCTTGGGAAGAGAGAGAGCGAGAGAGAAAGAGAGAGAGAGAGAGAGAGAGAGAGAGAGAGAGAGAGAGAGAGGGATCTTGCAGAGATGATTTATTATGCGCATCAAGTCAGCTCTCCCTGCGAGAAAGGAGGAGTGGGCTGAAGCTGAGCTGCCAGAACCAGCAGCAGCACTGGGATAGAAGAAGGTGCGGGAGGGAGGAAGACGCACCTGGCGGGGAACTGCGCCCCTCTGCGTCAGACCAATATACTGCGAGCCGTCACGGCTCTCTAAAACTGTTTTTAAATAGCTTTTAAAAAGCGTACCTGTGCCTGAAAAATGATGAAACATGCAATAAAATAAATATTTTCAAAAGAAAGAGAGGCAAGGCTTTGGGATAGTCTTTAAACATAAAATATAATCTTTCATATTCTCCATTTTTATGTACCAGCTGAGACAAAAACTCAGTAACTTCATATACCTTTCACATCATTTAACATGGTGCAAGTTGTTATGTTCTATAAAGTATCCTGGAGCTGTTTCAGGTGTCCAGGAGTTTTGATGAGAAAATGTTGGACTGGTTTACTGATACTCAGTTGAATCAAAGCTCAGCAGCATCAGATTGTTTGATTAAAAAGAGATAAAGACTTATTTTGCTGCATAAGACACAAGAGGTCAAATACCCTCAGAAGGGGAATTTCAATCACAGAGCTTAAAGGGCTTCTCAGAAGCTAATGAGATTTATAGGAATCACTTTAATTCTCACTCAATGAAACAGCAGCTGAGGCCCATGTGTATGGTGCTTAGGAGTGACAGTGAAAACATAATTTCTCTCCTTCTAAGTTAAAGTCATCTGTAGGGGTTTAGAACGATCTATAGGAGACTGCTTTCATTCCAGATAAGATGTTTCTGTAAGAATTTCTTCAAAGATGAAGGTTTATGAGCACGCGAATACCACATATTTCCTGTTGTGCTGCCTGATTTGGTCTTTGCAATCACTTCAAGTGGAAAAGAGAACAAAACGTCAAATGGGATGCTTTTACATATCGGGATTGTACAATATTTGCATTCAGCTTTGGAAAAACATTTCTGTTATTCAGTGTGTAACATTGAACAGAACCATACAAAAAGCCTTTTACTGTATAATGGAAATGATGATTTGAAAAGAATGCCAGATTAAATTACATTACATGAAAAAGACCTTGTTAAACTAATCAGAAAAAATAGTCGCATTGTAGTTGGTTGTGACTTGCTATTTGGGCTCAGAGGTGAAGGTTTCACAGAGTCAACAAATGCTAAATTAGCATTTNNNAAAGAAAGAAAGAAAGAAAGAAAGAAAGAAAGAAAGAAAGAAAGAAAGAAAGAAAGAAAGAAAGAAAGAAAGAGTCACTTTTGGGAATTGTTTTCTTGCTGAAAGGTAGATGAGAAGGTAGAATCTACCACAAATCTGCCAATTAAACATGAATTTACATCCAAGAGATCGCTGTAGTCTAGTTGTCACTGTAAGCTGTGCAGAAGCAGCTTTTTACACTTTGCTTTTAGTGCAGATTTAACACAGGAGATAAGAAAGTGTTAATTAGATAGCTTTGAGGATGTCATTTCAGTTTTTGCTAAACCAAGCTAAAAGGCTGCTGGTTCTACATTCATGCAAAGTTGCCAAAAAATGTGTGAAGCTCTTCAGAATTTTCTCCACAAGCACAAAAAGCCAAAACTATTTGAACTACTGTGTTGTTTTCTGTCTCACTACTTGTCGCTCAAAAGCTTTTCTGTTGGATCAAGGTTAGGAAATGAACTTCTCTATGTTCCAGCCATTGTTTAAAGAGGTTTTGTATGTTTCTCTTCTCTTGCTGCTTAATCTATTCCCCGATGGAATCCTGATATTTTTATTCCAAATTTGCTTGTGGATTCAACGTTTCAACCAATGATAACAAGCTGACCAGATCCAGATGATGCAAAATATTCAACATGCAGGCCTAGACTATTTGTTCTTGGAATTATCTTTGTTGGTCTTGTTTCACATGTGTGCTGTCTGACTGAGGATTGTTGGAGTTCAAGCTCTTAAGTGATGATTTTCTAATCTTTTCTTGCTTGATGAGCATTAACAACTCCTATTCTGAGGTCCCAGAAGCCCCCTTTGTTCATGACCAAAAGGTCTGCCCCTGATTGAGCACCTTCAGCTTCATTATCTGCTAATCACAGAGATTCACACTTTGGTTGATCACTGGCAGCATTAATGGATCATTTATGTAACAGATAATTACCAAAATATAATATTTTGTAGAACCTGTAGAATTGGGCTTCTGTTCTTAACACATACATGTAAAATATAATGGCATTTGAGGTTGTAATCGGGTACTAATTCACAACTCAGTAAAAAAAAGGAGGATTCACTTTTAAAAACAATATTTTAAAGACAAAAAAAAAACAAGAGGAAGAATTTCCCAATTGTCCTGTTAAGAACCAAGCTACAATTTTATGATATGTAAAATATGGTATAATTTCTTTCTCACACACATTTTGTGTTATTACATCAGGAAGAGCAAAGCCACAGTTAATAAGAAATGGCTGAATGGGTTATTTTGCATGACAGTCTGCTGGAGTGATTTATTGCATGAATACCCGTTAATGTTATTAGTTCCACCTGTGCATGTCCTGTCATGTGATTGAATGTGTTAATATAAAGTACAGATTAATGTTTCTCAGAACAAGTACAGTAAAAAAAAAAAAAACAAAACTTCCTGGAAGGACAGTACAGGAGCTCATTTTGTCATGTATCCTTCTATGATGTTGCATGTTTGTTAGTCATCGACGAGGGATACTTGCTCTCGTCTCTGAGCTAAGGCCTTTTTCATTTTTACTAAGGTTAAGCATTTTGTTTGCACAGTGAGATGAACTACAGCCCTTCAAGGCAAACCTGTGATGATGGCTACTTTAATAAAAACTGGTGTGAGTCACTTTCAACGTTGTTGAGGATATTTAATTAAAAACCAATATCAGGGATATTCCATCATTTTTTTGTATTATCTACTTGAAATTATTACTTATTTTCATTTTAGTTGGGTTTTCTAACCATTCCAAAACAGCAATTTTACAACTCAAATAAATGATAAAACTAAAAATAATAATTAAAAAAAGAAAAATAAATGAATGGACAAAGTGGCTTCACCTTTATTTTTCACCAGTTCATCTGTTAGTTGTTTATACCGACCATGTACAACAGAATATGAGTGGATGGACTTGTGTGTGCTTTTGAGGCGAGAGTGTCTCCCGTTTGTAATATGTGGAGCTGATGAGAGCCATTAGCAGTTAAGTATACACATACCAAAAAACTAATATAATGAGCTGCGAGTGGCTGGAAACAAAGAGGTGCGCATTGGGGTGGTAAAATTCCTCCTAAATTTGACAACATTGCCTCTATTTTGTGCATAGATATTGCTCACTTGAAACTGGTGTGAGCACAGCTGAACATATTTTTGTCTGTACCTCTGACTGCTCTGCGTTGTCATGGAAATGAGATGGGGCACTGCTATTAAAGGTTATTAACAAGAAATCAATATGTAAAATAAGAGTGACATGTAAAAGTAAGAACACAAAAAGAAGTACAGATTTATTGAAAGATGAAAACTGCAACGTAGTGCCAGAAAAATAATGATTAAAGCAGAACTGAAGTCCACTCTGAGGAGGAAGGAAGTCTGAGAAGAAGTACTGTCACTGCTCACTTAAGAAGGAAAAGATCAGTCTTTTGGCAAGAGATTTTTTTTAAATTTAGGCTGACCTACAGTATCCCAAACCATTTTCTTTTCGTGAAACCTTTGCAGAATATTGACTTCATCTTTTTATGTCAAACGAGTTATTTTCCTGTTTCTTGAAGATTCTAGCTTTTTGTTTTATACATGCACTTCAACCAAACTATGTCTTATCAGAATGTGTAATAGCTACTAACAGCTACACATTCTGGAATATAAAAATCCAAAAGCCTAGTCATTCTTTTAAAAACATACATTCCAGTTATTTTGCTTGTAGTGTAAGTAAGATATATGATCAAAACAGATCAAATAACTATAGTTTCAAATCTCCAAAATATTAATTCCAGGTTTTTTTTAAGGTTGGGTAATCTGTCTACCTGTCCTATTACCTTGACTCATTAATCCAAAGCTACACTCCCTCTCGACAGTTACATTCAGTCAGTGAAAGACGCCTAGCACTACCACCACTACGTAGGGCTAGTGGTGGCGAGACTCTTCTCCTCTGTTGTTCCTCAGTGGTGAAATGAACTGCCAAACTCTTTTCGCTCTACAGAGTCCTAACCTACTTTTAAGAGCAGGGTAAAGACGCAGCTCTTCGAGGAGCATTTCCACACTTTGTTGAGATAAATAGAATATTATACTAACTTGAAATATTTGTAGCTCTTTGCAAAAATTGAGCATTGATAAAAGTGCAAAAAAGGAAATAAAAAAAAAATCCAACTAGACTTACAGAAGTCTGACTGCACTTATGATGTCCTCTACAGTTGAATTCTTGCTTGTGTAGTTCTTATTCTCTGATGTAAATCGCTTTGGAGAAATGCATCTGGTAAATGACTGCAGAATAGAATAGAATAGAATAGAATAGAATAGAATAGAATAGAATAGAATAGAATAGAATAGAATAGAATAGAATAGAATGTATATTAAATTTTTCACAACTAGGAGATGTTTTAATTTGTTTAAGAGCTAGGAAAGACTGAGGTTTCCATCTATTGCAATGTTTTCCACTTTTAGGGTTAAGGTATAGGCCTCGGTAAAAATTCTATGTTTAGATTTGGATATTAATACCTAATCTGAGCACGCATGGTTTCACTATAAATATCGAAACATACATGTTTACAGGCTCACATCTGGTCATCCTGTGGAGACTACAACATTTCTAAGCTTTTTGGTCATTTTGAACCAATAGAAAAATTCCATTTGCATTGTGAAGGTTTTTCTTTTCAGATTAGGCTGCATGAAAACCTTTTACAGTGAAATAACACATAAGCTACATGAATCCACACACGCCTACATTCTTGTCTTTCTGAAGCATATTTTCATTAAATATGCTGAATCACCACAAAACACAGGACATAACACATGGTACAGATGATAAAGCGCTGCACTGATGGAACCAGTCTCTCCATTTTAACCTTGTATGTAATTGCATTGAGGGACCAGATAATTCCCATCTTCATCACTTTTCTGACCAAACCAGTTTTGAGGCTAACCTGGGGTGAGTCTAGTATGCTCAACAGGGTAATGCAGTCCATCTGCCTGTCTTTCTGCAGCAAGGCATTTAGCAGCAATTCATTTAACGTCTTCAAAAAAAGATCACATCTTTTCATTAAGAAGCGCTATACTTTATTAGAAATGCAGTCATGTTTTAGTATTTTTTTTCTTTTTGTTCTGGTTTGAACCTATGACATGGCCTCGAGGTTACCACTCATTATCTTCTCACTTATTATCAATAAACACAATATATTTATAATATGTTAAAAATATGACACAGATATAAAGTCTAACTAATTCGTGTTATTCTTCTGTTTGTTGTTTTATTGTTTGCAAAACATGTCTAATCTAAGGTTTTCATCTGACCATCCTAAGTGAAAGATTGAGGATGTGAGGGGGCACATTCGCATCCAGGTCAAAGTATCCATCAGTCTGGATAAAAGTCAGCAAAGGCACCTGAACTTGAAACCATCAAAAAGTATGTGGCCACTTATTTAGCTCTAAGGAAAGGAACTGTGCTGCTGTGGGTCTGAGGAGCAAAGCTTTCATTTAGCTGTGTTTGACAAGCATCGGCTGACAGCTTTGGCTCATTGTAAAAAGATGTATTTCCCAAGACTGGAGGGAAACCGCTCTCTCTTCCAGTTCCAATTCTCTTCCTCCCTTTCTAGTCACACTCGCCGCTCTTTCAGATAAACAACCTTTCATTACATCGTCTGTCTCTCTTTTCTTGCTTGTATCTTTGCCCGAGACTTGTCTCTCAGACACAAACTCTAAATTCCTCTACTCTAGACCATATTGCCCTTCCCTCTGAACACACACAGGTCAATATCTGTGCTTAGCTTCAGTGAAGCTTAACTGTATTAGGTGCAATGCTCCCTCTGTCTAATGGGAACTACATTAAACCTGCATTGATCATCCTCGTTTCAGCCCCACGTTTCTTTAACATGGTCACAACATCGTTAATAATGTTCCATACAGCAGTCATTTGACATTTCCTTTAATTATGTCTTTAATTTATTCATGCTCTTGATCCTGGGAGCTTGTTGTGAAAAGCTTCCTCCAGGAATATATTATCCTGCTCCTCTCGAGGCCCATGGATTACCCATCTTAATAGCAAACCCCTAAAGGTATTATTTCATTCCCTGTGTGTCTGTGTGTGTGTGTGTGTTTGTGCCCTTTCGGCGTGTGTGATGGCAAAGAGCATTGTGCCTTGAATGCACGTGTTAAGCTGCAAAAGTCATTAGGTTTTACTTCTAAACCATCCGGATGACTCACTGTAAACTCTCCTGCATTACTTCTGCTTTGCCTAGTTTTGAGGAAGCATAAAGAAAAGAGTAAACGGTTGCAAGTGAGCGCTTATCGCACGATGCAGCGACCCCCATGTTTAACCCAGTTTTGCCAAAGAAAACATCATTGCTTAATTTGCTCACTCTGCAGGTTGGCTGACAGACAGTGAAACACAGCAATTTCTCACAAAGTAGAGGAGGAAATCTCAAATGTGCAAGCTTCAATTGGGATTTAAGATGTTAATTAAGATGTTTCCTGATCACAGAACATTGCTCAAATCCTGACTGCACACCTGCAGAAAATTCTTCAGGCTGCGTGATTATGCATGTGAAGACTGGGAAGTGGAGGCTCTTGTTTGAAAGAGACATATACACACACTACACTACACACACACACACACACAGAGGAAGAAATAGAGGGCAATTTATCATTTGCAAATGAAATGCAATTTGAAAACTTGTCAGCAAGTCAGGACTGGAGGAAATACAGCAAAGCCTACGTTATTATGTCATGAAATATTTAAAGTTGTTGCTTCAAATCTGAATATCTCCTTTGGTTGAATTATGTTTTAAAATAAGCTGTAAATATTTTTCCTCTTTTCACATCTTGTCGTCCTGTTTGATGATGCATTTGAACCTAAAAACTGTTGTCAATCCAAAGCAACATGGTGTTTCTTGCACTTCACTTAAATATACCACACAGACACCCTGTGTTTTTCCCTCTCATATCAGCTAACACTGATTGTCTTTTTCCTGAACATTTCTGGGAGCCTCGGTTCATTAGCTCAACTCCTTTCAACAGCTTTGCATTGAAGACTAATGGGCCAGCATACCTTTTATTGCATGCTGTAGCTCCATGACTGTGGAGGATCAAGACTTTTCTCTCTACTTTTGCTGATTAGGAGGCCTTGCTTGGGGCTACTAAAGGAAAGGATCCACTTTAAAATTAATTCTTTTTTAGGCCAATGAGAGATTCACTTGGCTTCAGAAGGTGCCTGCAATTAAACCAGCTTGTGAGGTCTGACCTGGGGTGAGTCCAGTTTGTGCAATATGGGGATGTTGTGCACCAGTCTGCCGTCCGTATACACCATGACAGAAATATGTTCACCATCTTTATAAGGATGTGAATTTTTTCCCTTTCTGCTGCATAACAAAGAGCCTGTCACTGTATCCAAACAAGTCAATTTTCCTCTCATACAACAACAGAATTAAGAACGAAAAGCTTTTTTTACTTGATTGGATATTTTAATTGCAAAGTGTAGCTGAGCTCCTTTATGCCTGTCATGGTGAAATAAAAGTCCCTCTGAGTCCATGGAGACAGGCTTCACAGAAAGTCTGCTGTTCTGTCTCTGCCTACAGATGTTAGTACCATAATATCTCTGTTTCATCAGGTTGGCCTTCCTGGTGATTCTTAGACCTCAAACAATCAATGGAAGAAAAGATTAAGGTTCTGTAGGGGAACATTAAGCACTTTGTAGCAAAGCTTGTCATTGTACAACAATACTCTGCAACATGAAGGTAAATGAAAATATGAATTATAGATGGACATTGAAGCATTGCAGTGGAGGAGGTTTCCAGACCTGAATTCCCTTGAAAATCTGTAAAAGAAATTAAAGAAGAGAGTAGTGGCAAGAAAAGCGTACAGCCTCAAACACTGAGCATGATTTTAAAGATTAAAATAAAAAGTTTAGTCACTGGAACTGACTCCTAAGAATTTGGAAACCTATTTATAATATGCTAAGAAACAACAAACATAAACAAGGATACAGAATAAAAATCTCTTTAAATTTGTACGCAAAGGACAGCATGGATTTGGTGAAGATGGTGTTGGTCATTTGTGTTGCAGGATTGCATCAGCTTGGTGCTTGTAGTGTTATTCATTAGCTATTGTGTGGAATGTTTTTAACTTGGTTTTGGAAAGGGTCTACTCATGACCACTGGTGTGCTTTGCAAAAGCAAATTACCTGTGTGGGAAATGTCTTTTTGAGAAGCTTCATGCGTCATATTTACAAGGTGACTGATTCATCTGTGATGACAGATGTTAAAACAAACAACCTGCTTCACACACTAGTGTGCTGTTTGTAAATGGTAACTCAGCTGCACTTAAAGAAATAATCTCAGCACTTCAAACTAAAGAGCTCATTTTAACAGCAGCTTTATTGCATATATGCACCATCATTATTTCACATAAACATTCACTTACATGCACTGAAGGCACTTTGGGGTTCAGTATCTTTCCTAAGAACGCTCAGATATGCTGCACAAGTAGCATGAAACCATCTGACTGCTAAACTTCCTGATCGTTTAAAGCCAAATACCTTACAGCCCCACAGGCCAATGATGCCGTAGAGCAAATCTCAAAATCTGTATTTTGATATTGAGTTTCCAAGTCAACATAAGGCAACTTAAAGTGGCCAGAAAATCTTTTAAGCGGTATTTTTTTTTTTTTTTTACCTCTGCAGTAATTTGGGATTTAATGTGCTTCTCTTGGGCCCTTTAGCAGTGTTTGTGGTCTGTAACAACAGACACCTTGCAGTAGAATGTGTGCAAAATTTTACAGCCTGCACTTCTCAAACCAGTGTCAGGGATCAATCCAACAGATCTTACAGTAGCTTGTTGATAGTCGGTATCCTTACCTCGTGGCCATGCTGGCAGTTTTTGCACAGACATCATCATCTCTTGATTGTAAAAGGTCATTATATCCAAAATTCACAGCGCAGACAGATTTGGACTTGGTGCCAGAAGCTGTGCACTGCTGAGCAGAAAACATTGAGAAAGGAGCAGGTGGCTGCAGATATTACTGCCCACATCTTCGTGCCAATCTGAGCAGATAATTCCAGGGTAGTTGATTTGGATATAAATTCTGCCAATGGCAACACATGAAGTGATAAACGAATTAAAATAGTTGTGATGCTTTTGTTTCAGTAAGAAGAAGCGCGGTATAAAATGCAATGAAGGATAGGAAAAGGAGATTCTTAAATGGAGATACTTGCAATGTTTTATGAATTTTCAGACAGGAAACGTGCCCTGTTCTCATATTCAGAGATACTTTATTTGACACCATGAATGGGGAAATACAGATTTAAATCATGGCTTTAGGCAATGAAAACACATCAAATCCATTGGGCCTGACATGCCTTATCTATGGTATGTTTGTACTCACTCATACAAGCTTAGTGTTTAAGTTGTGAGGCAGGCACTTCCATTTGTTTAAGCAATAAATATTTAAAGCTGGGAAACTGTTGCGGTGGATGGGAGTACAAAAGTACTCTCAGCTGAATATTCATTACCTATAAATATTTTAGCTCTCATTTCACCAGATCCCATTGACTCATCTTATGCCTTGCGTACCTCCTCATGGGGTGAAGGACAGATCAGATAGAGGGGTGGGAGTGTTCACACTAAAGAGCTCTCAAGAGCATCTTGAGATCATTTTGATCATTGCTACAATTGCTAATGGTGAATATATATATATCCATCCATCCATCCATTTTCTACCGCTTATTCCCGAACGGGGTCGTGGCGGGGCTGGAGCCAATCCCAGCTACACAGGGCGAGAGGCGGGGTACACCCTCGCCAGCCTATCACATATATACACTCACCGGCCACTTTATTAGGTACACCTGCCCAACTGCTCATTAACACTTAATTTCCAATCAGCC
>JBAMHX010000015.1:16183276-16200322 GCA_037177515.1 Pseudomugil tenellus
ATAAAGTTGCCAGTGGGTGTATATATATATATATATATATATATATATATATATATATACAGCAGGTAACTGTGTTATATTTACTTAGGTTAATGAAAAATGAACTCTGCACGTCTGGGGTGTGTGCAATTAATAATGTAGATAAACCAAAGGTCTTAAAAATCCAACATTAGCAGACAATAAGCTTGAAAAATGTCCAGGCCCTTCCCAGCTTGCTCAGAGCATGAAGCGCTGCCTGGCTTCTCAGGTGAAATGTTTGCTCCTCCACGAGAAGATGAGCCTATTGGAAGTTATGTTTGCTTTCATTTTAAAGGCATTAGGGGCTTATATGTATGTGGACCTTGTAGTTTAATAGAACAAACAATGGGGATTGTGGTAACCAAAGTGCATTACCTCTCATACAACCCCCCCCCCCCCCCACACACACACACACACACACACCCACACACACAGACAGACACACACACTTATGGAAAGGCTCATGAGTCAACATATGTGCTAGTGCTTCCAACATTTGTTTTCACATACTGTCTTCTAAATTGTTCAATGACAGGATCTATCCTCTGTGATTAGGTTTCTGATATGTACAGGTCCAAGGCGCAGGCTGATTTATGGATTTTCAATAGTGTCTTCCTAATGAAGGCTTTCATTCTGTGCTTGTCAATGACTCAATGCTCTCCTGCACTTAGCATACACTAAGAGTTACAAACAGATCATCTTGAGAATAATAACAAACAAACAAAATATTAAGTATTTGATATGCTTTTAGTGGCATTTAGGTATCACCTTTGACCGTTTCCAGAAAAACAGTGTCTTCTGCATGCTTAATAAAATGGAAGACCATAATTAACCCCAGACAGCTGTCAACAGGCAGCTCTGTGGGTCTACAGCGTTAAACCTGCACATTATGTAATGAACGGTCCAGAACAGGAGGAGAAAAGTAAAGCTTTAACATTAAGAACAAATTTGGCAGCAGCAGAACTACTTGGAAACATTTGTCTCCATATGCTTTACCAAACTAGGCTCTGGGTATCCAAGGCATAAATTATTCATGTATCTTGATCAACACTAAGGATCAGTCAATGGTTAATATGTTGACTTGTAAGCAGAAAAAAACAAAAAGAATTAAAACAAGAAAAATTAAATAACAAAATTTCAAATGCATGTTGTTTAATCTGATATATTGCAGAAGTAATTTTGTGATAGATCTTAGGGAACATGAACCGTCTGCATTTGTCCAACTGGCTTCATCTATTCATTTTTAAACACTTACCCGATTAGTCATTTTCAATGCATTTTCAACCACTGATATAAATTCTGTAAAGTCCATATAGTATAACAGCTAATAATTATATGCCTACACACATTTATATAATTGTATTTTTTACAATTATCTGTCCTCACAAAAATACAACTGTTTTTCAATTCAAAGAATATCCTGCACTATATGAATTTCTCTAACCCCTTGGTTCTTGGCTTTGCCCAAAATATTATCTTTGCACAAACATAAAAACATCTAGATTACAAGAACTGGCAATAAAGGCACAGAATGTTATTGAGTAATAAGTGCAGAACAAAATGAAACGACTTAAAAGCAATCCTTCATTGCATATTCCCAATGTGCACTTGTATTAAAGTCATTTAACATTTCAGTTTCAATTTTTCCCTTGGGCAACAATAGTGTAGCGAGGGTCTGTAATACTGTTAAGTGCTGATGATGTAACTCCTTGTACACCACTGCAACACTGATATTACACTCATTCTCACTCACATCCACACCCATGTGTGTTGAATCAATAACTGAAGGAAACTGGGTCTGATAGCACTTATTAGTCAACATTCATTCCCATTGCATCTCCATTTGGCGTTTATCGCAAGGCTGTTATCTTATTGTCCTGCAAATACTGTATGAAATTAATTATTGCCACAACAATGGACATTTTGCACGATGCTTTTCTTGCCCAGTGCTGCTCTATAAAAGGAGCATTAATAAAAATATGCACGCATGGTAAGAATCATCCACTGGTTCATGTTTTATATTGTATAAAGCATTTTTTCTTCAGTGACAACATTGCTTTTTTGTCTCAGCGTCTTTGCCGCCTATGGCGCTAAGGCTTGTCAGTCACCAGGCGTGTTGGTTGAGTCAAATCATGTTTCCAAGAGCTCCTGAGTTCTGCATGACATGCAGGTTACAAAAGCTCTATTTAAGAGACTGAATTTGCATTTACCTGTCATAAAGCCATTAGCACAGCAGTATTCACACTGCTCCATCAAACACATGGAACAATAAGAAAATATATTTCCACCCACATAATTTTTTTTCAAAGCAAAGATTTTCCTCTAATTCTCTTCATTGCGATATTGCTTTCAACTAACTTGATTAACATTATGAATTCTTAAAATTAGCAAAGAATTAACTTTAAGATCCAGCTGTGCCACATGATAACATTATTAGACAACCCATCATCTTTAGAAAGTCGTTTAAACAAAATGTTTTGCAAACTTGATAAAAAACCTAAAGTTTCTTTTGAATCTTTATGGTGGTAAATGTGTTGCTCCAGGTCCCTGCAGACAGGACAATCTAAATGCAAAAAATGCATTAAAGCAGACACTTTGTTTTACTCCATAACTAAACAGGTGAGTGTCCAACTTGTTTTATGCAAAACAATAGCACAGACATCACAAACACAATTTGGGGATGTCACTTTGGGTTGTGCCACATATTTTTGATTACTACTTTGAGTTTCAGCAAAAGCCTAAGCATCTGTGACAGCTGAGAGAAAGAAAATATTTTTGGACGCTGGATCAGTGAGTCACTTTGGGAACAGAGTACTGATTAAAAATAAAAGAAAAGAAAAGCTGCACGCGAATAATTTTCCTCAACTGATCATTTACTCTGTGCCAGTCATGTTTATTTGATCAATGCCAACCCTTAATGAAGGCCATTCCAAAACACATTTAACACAACATAACCAAGTTCAAAACAAATTCAGTGATGAGAAATATGTGAAAGGATGTAGCAGAATCTAGCTAGGGATGCACAAAAGTTGAATTTCTTTGTTTGCTCAATAGACTATGATGCATCATCTCCGTAGAAAGGTAGCATAAGCAAAGGAACAGGATGATAAAGACCCCTGCTCTCTCCAGAGTCTGTATGCTGGTGGGGTGAACAAAGCGGCAAATGCTTCTGATAAGGCTGTTCTGGTTTGATGAAAGGGTGGTGATGGGAAGGGGGGTTTTGTGAAAGTCAGCCTTTAAAAATTGGGATCAGACTGATTGGCTAAAAGAAAATAGCAGGCAAGAAGATCATAGGACCTGAAATTGAAATGAAAAATATAGATGGATTTTAGAAAAACAAGCAAACAAATAAACAAGAAACATTTGTTAATGAGATCATGGATACATCCATGCCATTACACACAACCAGGATTCTTTTGCAACATTGTTGCTACTCACACTGTATGTGTTTGCCAATCAAAATAGGAAGCAATTTGATGGAAAGAAAGAACGACAAATTCCCCAGTTTAAAATGATTTTTACATGATGTTGATGCATTTGTGCAAAAATAAAGAATTTGTAAGAGTCTTTGCTACTTAATAAAATAAAAAAAAAAAAAAAACAAAACTCAGAACAAATATCATATTTGATTATATGCTTTATAAATAAACCACGTTTAAACCAGGCTAAGAACAGGATGTGAACAAAGCTCTCAGGAAAAAGCTTTGGAGTTCAGATTCTTATTTGTATAACTGGAGTGGACCCCCTTTTTTCTTTTAGCAGAATTAGTAAAAAACAATAAACTAGCCTTTAAGGATCAATATATGACATCTAACCTTTAATACAGCAGCAAACACAACATGCTATTTGAAGTTATAGGTGTGTAATGATGTTTGGATCTGACAGTCCTGTCACTCTCCCTCTACAAAAAACAACATGAATATATATATATATATATATGTGTGTGTGTGTGTGTGTGTGTGCTCTGTAGTTTTGCTGCTGCATCCCTGGACTTCCTCTGCAAACTTAAATATCACTAGATGGCATTGTGACACCACAGGAGGAACGACTAATGATTAAATAAGCATCTATTGCCATAGCAACATTTCAGCACACTCAGTTTTTCATGTTTTGTGCGTAGCTTGAAAACATTCAACACAGAGGTTAGTATGAACAAATGCTGGGTGCATTTACTGAGAGGGATATATTGAACACTTGAATGAAAAGGATCCAGCTGGGTGCTTTTCCACAAGCCATAAAACATATTACTAATACAGAGACTCAGATGTTTGTGATAATGGGACAGTTCGCATAGAAGTTATGTGCTTTGAGTGAAAAAAGAAATCAGATAAAAGAGATTACAAAATAACAAAAACCTTAATGTCAGGGGAACTTGTAAGTGACACACTGGTTTCATATTGACTCTAAACTTATGAAGTGGGACATCTCTCTTGTGTTTCTTTCTTTCAATGCAAAGGTTAAGTTATTGTTCAGAATTTATTGTCCACTTCTGGTTCATGTGATAATTAGAGTATATACTTACTTTGTAGCTCTGCCATTACATGTAAACCTTGTGGGAATGGGATATGGACACAGGTCTGCATTGTAGAGATATTTATTTTGTAGCATACCATCCTGATGGTGGGAGTGATGGTTATTTGTATTCTAGTTCCACATGAAGCCTGAAAGTAAAAGTTTCATGGGACTACACCGACAGAAGATTCCCAAAATACTGTATACTTAAGGTGATCCAGAAATGCTGTTGTCTTTTCTGGATTTGAGCCCATTTCAAATGATTTGAGACAAAATGGAAATTCTGCTCTGTGGTCTGATGAATCCTCATTTTGATTTATTTTGTGGAAACTAAACTCATCTGCTCCCATCCATACAATGATTTTTTTTTTTTTTTACAGGCTGAATATTTCAGAAAGGTAGTGCTAAACTACTTACTGCAACCAAGAGCATGGCTTCACATGGAAAGAGTCCAGGTGCTGAACCAGTCTGCCTGCATGTGGACCTTTCAGCACTAGAGTACATAGGTAGGTTTGTTAAAGTTCTAAACTCCTGCATTAAACAGGAACTGGTATCACTTCCCTGACTTAATATATAACAGCTGTTAATGTTAAAATAGGAGCCAACACAATGTTCAGCATCACCCTGTTTAAACTCATATTTTGCTTTTCCACCATATTAAATGACCTAATATATTCTACAGAATGGCAAAGTGTCTCAATTTCAACATGGCATGCTGTTTGGGTTCTTTCGGGGATAAGATATGGGTTTATCAGTTTTGCATACTTTGCATTCAGTTTTTATTCGGTCCTATATTTCATATAGATTCCCATCCTTTTTTTTGGATTTGAGTTGTAAAAAAAGTAAAAACGTTTATGATAATAATGTATGTTTCAAGTAATGTGTCAAGGAAAAAATAAACATAAAATTAAGAATCACAGATAAAGATTAAAGATGTAAAGATTATTTGTGATGTTTCTGTCTTTTCTTTCTTGTTGATCAAATAAATTCAGAGTATAGAAACATGCCTAACAGTGTGATGTGCTCATAACTCAATGTGTACCTGGTAAATAATGACGTTTAGGTTACATATGTCAAACCAGCATTAGTCTCATTATTCAATTACCACACCTCATGCATGCCAGTTGACAAAGGAGTCAGCTGACAGGATGTTTCAGCTCTTCTGTAAAATACAAACATGTTTTCCACGCTCTCTTTCTTTCTTTCTTTCTTTCTTTCTTTCTTTCTTTCTTTCTTTCTTTCTTTCTTTCTTCCTTCCATTCTTTCTTTCTTCCTTCCTTCTCTTGGGTGTATTATCTCAGCTGACATGGCCGTGTAAATATAGAAACATTGAATGCACGTTGGTGGATCAGTAATAATCCTATGTAAACAATATCAGATAATAAGCGCCTCATTCTCTCCGAGATTAAATTAAAATGTAAGTATTTTTTTTTTTTTTTTTTAGCTCTAAGCACAATCTCCTGTAAAAGCTACATAAATAAACAAGCAATGGAATTTATAACATGTTTTGAAAAACATAACTGAGATTTGTAGGCAGCTATTTGACAGCCTGCATAGCGCAGGTAGGAGACTCTCGCGCCATAGGGGCGTATTCACATGGACTAAAATATTTCCTCACGTTTTGTACAAGCACATATTTTACTAAGTCTATACGTGCCTGCTATGGTATGCGACAGCAGTCATTCCACGCACACTTACTCGCTTCTTGTCCTTTGACCCGAGCAGCTTCTAAAATAGAGAAGGGACTTAGTGGAGACTGAAGTCAGAACTGCGGCTGTGACTGCGCACTTTTTTTAAAGTCGCTCATCAACACCTTAGCGCGTGTAGGTGGAAAGTAACTCGTGGTAAAGTAACAGTTAAATTGCAAAGTTCTACGCTTTTGATGGAAAGTATCAGCTGTGAGTCCTTGCGGATGTAAAACTTTCATTACGTTCAAACTTTAGAAGAGCTGCTTTTGGGATATCCCCAGTTGGTTTGCTTATGGGTAAGTGGCAAAACAAACCTAATGGTATTTTTTATGGTTGTAGCTAAAATAATTTAAAAAATGTTCAAAACTGTTCAAATGCGGCTCATTTTCATCTGAAGACTTAAGCTTGGTGTACCTGGGTTTAGAAAAACGTGCCAAAAATGAACCTGTTACCTGAGTAAGAGTATCTGATCATATCTGAAAGTCATGGTTTCATCCCTTCTTATCTCATATGTTGAGGAAAATCATCCAGTACATCTTTTGAACAGTGTTAAGAGATAAAGTCATTGTTTAATTTTTTTTAATGTGTGTTGGATTAGTCCTTATACAGCTGGTAGATTTACATGTGTTCACTTTATTTCTGCTGTTAGAAAACACCTGTTTCTCTCTCTGGTCTGTTTCCCTGCTCTGAGAGTGAAGGGGGATGCTGGTGGTGCTAAAGTTGAGCAGAGATATAGGTTGCTGGGCACTCAGTCCTGTCAAAGTGGACTTAATCAGGACTGCAGCGTTGTTGGAGCAAAATGGGTCGAATCTCTTTCTCTGTGTGACCCGACTTGACTGAAATGTGATAATTGGAGAATTCTGGGATTTACACTCCCTGTGGTGATGTTTGGGTCAAGTTCTCAGTGAATTCAGTTACGAGCTGTCACATGAGAACAGGAACACCTTTCACTGACATTTTCTGTAGTGTTTGTCGGGGGTCTCTGTTAGATCTGCTTAATGGGCACAGTGTTAATATATTTTGTGAAAATGTGTGTTCCAACAGAAGCTTCCTGGTTTCATGGAAGTTTTAGTTGTGGGTACGAAAAAAATAAAGGTTTGCTGTGTTTTTTAAACTAATCAAATCACAAACTGGCCAAATCAGTGCTGAGACTTCACCAAGTGGGGGTGCTTGTGGAGTGAGTGGTTAACGCTGGATCTCTGTATGTTAGAAAAACACTTGGGGAGGGATAAAAAAAAAAGCAGCTAACAGCACTGCTTGTACAAACCTGACAGGCATTGTCAGTGCAAAGGCGGGGATAAGAATTGCCCTGTTACATTTTTTTGGATATTAATGTATTTGTTGGATGAATATGTTTAATCACAAAGTTCTACACAAATAAAAATGTCATCATTAACGTTCTATATTTTACTGAGTTTTTGATCATAGTTCACCTTCAGTGTTACGCTCAAAAGCTGGAAACCATTGGGTGCATGGAATGACCTTCATTGGTTATTCTGTCAGATGGATCAACACTTTCTTCTGCGATGTAGACACACATCCGTGTGTCAGAATAACAACTGGCAGAAGTCTTTGGCTTGGTGTTATTTAAGAAGCAAGGAAACTCACCTCCTAATCAAAATATACCCATCTGACTGCAGGCCTAAGCATCCTATGACCTTGAGTGACTGTAAGAGCAACTGTATGTTAATCGTAAAAAATTGCAGCCTGAACTGTGACGACGATGTTGGAATAACCATAATGTGTAATGTCTGAAGCCAACAAGATATGAAAAGATCAATCAGTGTTTTAGTGACTTTGTGTTTCTGACAGAGTATATGTTGGTCTGGAACTTGTATTACACGCAAGTCCAGCTAGAAAGCAGTGTGGAAGTGGTAGATTCAACCATCCTTGTTCCCCTTCGCGTGGATGTAGCGACTTCTTCAACAGTGTTCTCAGTTCCAAGCTGGAGACACTTACATGAGTCATAGCTTTGTTAAGGTGCTTAGGAGTGGTTGTTTTGACCATAATGAATCCTACCAAAGGGTGTGATCAAAAGACAGAAATGTATGGCTTGACTTGTTTGAAGAAAGAAAGAAATGGTAACTGGGATTGAATACTTTAGACCCTGACATGATGAAATCTGTCTGTCTGTCCAAATCCTAATATATAATTCCAATTTTTGCCCTAATTCTCCAAAGGTGTCTGCATTGAACTATTTTAACAGTTTATTCAAAACTGTAAGTAAGTTCATTGAGAGCAAATGATGTTACAAATATTTGGCTTGAAATGTGATGCCTCCTAAACATACAGCTTCCCAGGAGCAACAACTGCAACAAGATACAGTAACAACGTCCCAATGAATCACCTCCAACTAGTTTTCAGGGACTGTACCCTCTGTTACACATTCAGGGACAGGTATCACCAACATGTGTTGTGACACGCTAGGAATGTTGTTTCCACCTCTCTAAACTGCCTTTTAAAGATGTAGATGGAGCTACTTGGCCCTCAGCAATTCTTCATAATTACATTTTTTGACATGCTGCAGTTCTTGAATAAACATACTTTAAATTCACAGAGATGGAGAACCAACAGATAGACACCTTAACTCCATCATATAGTTAATATTCCACTATATTGCTCAAGATTGTAACATTTATGAATCGCATGAATGAAATCTGCTTGGTTTAATGCACTTAAATGGATTTAAAATGCTGCTAAATGTGTTGTGACAGAACAGAGCTGCTGTCAGCATCTTAGCGGCTCATTGTTATCCATGCTGCAGTGTAAGAACCTTACTGGGGTGGGGGGCATCCCAGCCTCTTAATCAGTGATGTGTGCTGTGGAGAGCAAAACTCCAGTCACTCGTAACAATCAAAATGATTGTCTCAGTAGGGAGGCATGGTATAAAGATATATAACATAGGAAATGACTAAATCAGAGTTTGCAGTTAGCTGCCTCTTGTAAGGGTTTTTCATCATTGCTTAATAGCTGTTAAACAGGCTAAAGAACCCTGAATATACCAGAAAGTGAGCTCTCCAACTGATGTATAAGCAACAAATACAAACTAATTGTAAACTATTGACTATAATTGAAATGTTAAGTTGGTTACAAATCATTACAAATGATTATTAAATGATTATTAAAATAAATGTGGAGAGAGCTTTCAAGTAGCATACACCACTAAGTATTTCTTATTGCTGCAAGGAAGAGGGAATGTAAAGAAAAAGAGTCCTTGCTCTTCCAGGGAAGAACAATAATCACATTTTTTAGTTTAGACGTATCAGTCATCTCAGAGAAAACATTCATGTGGATTAGCTGTTCAAATGCCATTTAAGCTGATAATCTGCATACATGAATAAATCAAGCAGTCTGTGTGTTCCTGCAGTAGAGAATGAAGAAACATGGTACTATGCCTGATCTTTGTATGTTTACATCATCCTTACGCAGCAGGTGAGGCATCATAACACTTTCTGTATTTTACCTTATATTCACTGTAAAAAAAATCACATTCCTAAAAATGAGTCTCTCCTGAGGAAGAACGGGATGTTGTTGTGCTAAACTCTTGTTTTAACTCACTGCTTTTGCACCGTGAATGGAGATGCATGGCTTCTTCCAAAGTTCTTGCTTAGTTATTTAATGATGCTTTTGCATCATGTACCATGAAAGAGGAACTAAAGCTCTGATGTTTGTATTTGGGGAGAAAATTTATTGCTGTTCTCTGAAGAACACCAGTCCACTGTTGGAATGCTTGTGAAATATTTGCTTGAGTCCCTGACACACAGGGACTCTAAACCTTTCAGCACTCTGGTCTAAAATAGAATCGCTGGTAGAAACTGATTACCTCTCTATCTTGTACTGCGTGCCTTTTTAAACACTCGTTGGCAGGTTTGTTAGCATTAAACCTTCACCTATGGAGGGATTAAACTTCTAGTCTATAGAAGTCTTCCCAGTAAATCCTCCCAGTGAAGATAGCAGTATTCTAGTTACTATGGATTCTGGCTTTTTGCCTCTGAGCTCTGGCATCTCCTAACCAGTAACAGCAAAGGTCATGACCGTGCCAGCCGACAAATGTCTGATGAAATCAACGCCTCACACAGGGGGCACAAATAACTTTGAACTCTGTCTGTGTTGGGTGACCTGGATTGAAGGCATTCACATATGCTGCCCCCCCGAAGTGCTGCACTTTGAGGCACTTTCAGCAAGTCTGATAGACAATAGACTGCATTCCTCCTTGCAAATCAGGAACATGGTGTGTTGGCACTTGAAATGCTTTTCACATCCACTTCAATTACATTCACTGCAGGGGATGTAAATGTGCATCTCAAGAATGTAAATGTTTTGTATTTTTTTCAACCTGATGTAATATTGTGTTGCACTTTCCGGCCAGTGTAGTTAAACCCCATCAGGACAAACACACACTGAAACATTCTTTCATACGCTATACTGCAATTCTATTGTGCAATTCAGGGTTGCAGGGAAAGGTGGAGTCAGTCCCAGCAATTAGCAGGCGAGATGCAGCTTACAGCCTCGCTAGTCAATCGCAGGGAACACTTTCAAACAGAAATTTAACAAGAAGTTGTGACATTTTCATGGCATCACCTTGTTGACTGTGACAGCGTGTCTCAGTTACCAGACTCTGAAGTTACATCCTCTCCCTGTGTGGCTTCTGCCTGCAGATTTAGATCTTCCAATGGCAAAACTAAATTAAAGGCTTCAGTAGGCCTAATTTCAGTTATAAATTTTGCTGTGCAATTAATTGTCTCAGAAATTATTGCGATAAATGATAATGTTGTCACTTTTAGACAATTTTCAACTAACATAATAATTAAGTCGTATAATGCAAACTACACTCTTTTAAGAATAAACATTAATTTCTAAAGAATATTTAGTTTGATGTGCAGACTAGTTTATGATCTTCCAGGGTTTCAGCAGTGTGGTTATTTGGAACATATTGGGTCTTTAAACACTTGCAGTTCAGGGTCCAGTCAGCAGTTACATCGTCTGCTCATATAAGGGGTCATGTTTTACTTGATCACATATTTAAGGTGGTAAAGTAAAACTGAATGACTGTCTCATCTCCTTCAGTATGTCATCCTGTAGGCAATGTTGTAGACAAAGGCATTGCTGCTTTTGAATTGCCCTCATGCACTATGATGCACTGTAGTGAAACCTATTGTAATCCAGTAAATCAAGGTAAAGAAAGAGAAAACCAAATACTACATTTATTGCGCTTGGGAAACTTATTGCGCTCATTTTTTCTTATCACGCGATTAATTGACTTATTGCTTATTGCGACAGGCCTAGGTTGTATTTTGAAAAAAAATCTTTTTTGATGGAGAGCTGTTAGGAATTTGCATAATATGCTGTTTCTCCATGTTCGTACATGTTTTTCTACTTTAAGGCTGGGATTATCACTACATGAGTCAAAACATGTTTCCTCTTTCTTCTGAGGAAAGGATAAACACAGTCACTGAACATGACTCTTGCAGAACTCCTGGTTTGGAAAGTGACACATTTACGACACATAACTTGATTCCCAAAAATGTGTAGGGTAAAAAATTAATGGAGTTAATTACTCATATTGTTTATGTACTGTTAGTAGTGGCAGCTTGTCATGACAAGTAACTGTTATGCATTAGATATTTAATTCATCTAAATGTTTCATCATTAAGGTTAGCTCAAGTGCCAGCTTTCACCAAGGACATAATGATTATATGCATTTTGGAGTAAGATAGGTTCTTTTTCATCATTTGCTGGGAGCATTAGCATACAGCTACTCATCTACATGGGAGTCATTTGACTAAATAACAATTAATAAAATGACTTGATCTTAAAACTTAGTATTACTAAATGTGGATGCTAATATGTAGATAAGTTCAAACAAGTGTTTTCAATAAATAGATATGTGAGGTGGTGGCAGATGTGTAAAATCTATTAAGAGTTTCCAAATATTGAGTTTATTATTAAAGTCACAGCATTCATTTATAAAATGCAAGAAAAATGAGGGAAAATAGATGGTTGTATGACTTATTTTCATATATTTTGTTCAAAGTTTAAAACCACCAATTGCTTATACATTGGTGTATTATTACTGAATTGTTCATTTGGTTAGTATTGAGAGTTTAGCTTAGTCAGAGAATAACTCTTACATTACACAAAATCTACATAAGTCGTATTCCTACAAAGTGTCCCAATGATGAATATTGTTTTATGTAGAGATAATATTTTATCTAGACCTTTAAAATGATTTGCTGTACAGTTGTAGAGCACCATGGAAGGATAAACTTTGGCCCCAGTGCTCATAATTTCCCTCATCTGCTTCTGGTATTCCCAGCAAACACTCTGAACTCAGTCTGTCTTTTCCTGCTGCTGAAATTTCATTCATATGCTAATGAGCTGAATTCCCATGGATTTCTGTCTCCTGCACCACAGATATCCCCCCTAAACTCTTTCTGTCGAGCCCCCCTCTAAGCTTTCTGTCTCTTTTTGTTTCCCATGCGCTCCCTCATTCTGTGGAAGGGTCACAACCTTGTTCAGCGTAATCTTAAACAGGAGTTTTTATGTTGTATTACCCGGTGTTACCCTTGCAGCATGTGTTTATAATATATGCATCTGTGTTGGCATCAAGGCATGTAATGTTTGTTGCAAGTCATCAGGCATCTCTGTGCAAGTCTAAAAGACTTTTTTCCAATGGACAGATTAAGATAAAAGCAGCTTTAAGATTAATTCTTAGAGATAAAATAACGTGACTTAAATATTCAATATTTCAGTGGAGATAATTATGAATAGATTATTTTAGTGCACATAGATGAAGTGGAGGTTATGAAAAAAAGAGTAAACAGACAAACAGGCATGCAAGTGAACAAACAGGTTAGGCAATTCAGGAATTCAGGAACATATTCACCACAAATCTCCCATTTTTACTTCATAATATCTTGTTCACAATTGAATCTCCGTAACATCTGTTCACACACCACCACCGCTAATCAGCCCCATTGCCTTCACCTGCCACCAGACTCATCATGCCTGATCACCTGCACCTTTTCCTCATTGCCTCACTCCCATATAACACTCAGCTCACTAGTCATTCCTTTGTCGGACATTGCATACACCACTAGATTTTCCCATCCTCATCGCCTGTTCCTGTTTTTTCCTTCCCTTGCTCCGACTCACCTGCTACTCTGTGGACCTAATTGGATTGATCTCCCGTTGCTGACTCCTGCCTATTTCCTGGATTCTGTTTCTTGCCTGCCCCCTTGATCTTCCGGCTCCGACTCCTGTTTGTTTTCCCGACGCCGATTTCAGCCTGTCCCACAACCTTATAATAAATACTGAAACTTCCGTTAAGTCTCCGTGGTCCATTTGTTACGGTAGTAGGGCTTCATCAGCTGGCAAGCTCCACTTAGTAGGGTTTTTGCTAAAGGTTCATTTCAGTTATGAGTATTTCCTGTTTTAGGACAACAGTGGCTAATGGCATGCATTCGATCATAGAAACATACAGTAAATCCATGTTTATAGTAACAATATTATACAAGGACTTGTGAAAAGGATTGTGAATGGTTCATTGTATCCTCGAATGCAGAGTGTCGGGGATACAATGGTTTCATCACAACCACCACCATGTCTGCCGCTGCAGGATATTCTTTGTGTGAGCGCGATAACTTGAACACTTTTCACAATTGGATTTTGATACTTGTATACTTTTGTATACAGTTATCGGATATATAATGAAAAAATCTTTTTGTGTAGGACTTAGTTTTTTAGTAGGAATAAAACAATTCTCTGTAATATATTGAATTGTATCCTTTTAAGTTGGATTTTTTTGGTTTGCCTAGTAGAAAACGATCAAGTATTGAATATGTCCTTCAAAGGCAAATAAAGAAAACAAAATTTCATTTAAGCAAGATTTGTGCTTGTAAATTATTTCTGTTAAGTCGTTGATATCCATCATGAAAGATATAGAGTGACATTGCAAAAAAGTGAAATTGTTGTCAAATAATGAATTGTATCTTGTTGCATCATGAACAGGGGTGAATCGTATTACATCGTATCAGCAGGATAATTGCTTTGACGTATCCTTAATGTATTGTTATCATATTGTCCCCTGCAGCATTATCAAGATACGTATTGAAACGTTCACACTGGTAGAAATTTAAATCATTATGGCACAGGACTAGCTGTAGTCTCAAGCTGTTCTCACACATGCACTGAAGTCCTAAAATGTGTTGGACATGTCGCATGGCAGTGGACCAATGTCTGTCCCATTTGATCTCGATTTCGTTCTGAGATTTTCCACTAAGCTCTTAAGTAAGGCAAGGCAAGTTTATTTGTATAACACTATTCAACAACAGGGTCATTCAAAATGCGTTAGAGAAACATTAAAATATTTAATAATGAGAAGGAGGATTTAAAATTAAAACAAGAAAGAAAGGAGAAAAACATAATATCAGTTAAAAACAATTAAAATCATGATAAATTCCATCTTAAAGAAACATGCACAGATTAGGACTTCATACAACGTAAAATAATACAGAATAAAATCTACTGAAATGCCGCTGACAACAGGCGGGTCTTTATCACAATTTAAATAAACTAAGTGTTTTAGCTGATCTGAGGCTTTCTTGAAGTTTGCTCCAGACATGTGGAGCATAGAAACTGAATGCAGCTTCTCCGTGTCTCGTTCTGACTATGGAAACTGATACAAGACTGGATCCAATGACCTGAGGGGTCTGTTAGATTCATACTGGGTCGAGAGGTTTGTGATATATTTTCGTCCTAAACCAGAGTAAAATCTCTGCAGTATCAGCAGGTGACAATGCACCAGATATTCTGGAGCATTTGCAGATAATTCTCCTTACTGCTTATCTGTCTGTTACTTTCCATCTAATCCTTGATAATGTTTAGAACCTCAGATAAAAGCGATTTCAGGTTTGACGCAACAGTCATTGAGTAGGCTCTCTAATATATTCATATTTTGCTTCCTTTTTGTTTAAGGCAGGCACTTACCCATCGCTCCTACCTTGCATTTCCAGCTATGAGAATGGTTCTTCGGCAGAAAGTCTCCCACTGTGAAAAGCTTGTGTGAACGGCAACTGCCAAAATGGATGGGGTCTCAATAATCTACACATTCTCTTGAGCATCTCTTTTGTTCAGGTGTGACAACCAATTGTAAAAAGAGAGAAAAGATTAAATAAGATAGGAATTACATTTAATATAGAGTAATGATGGAATCAATCTAAGCAAGAAAGGCTTGTACAAAGTAGTAAAGACAGTAAATACAACTTTGAGCAAGGAGTACCCAGCTGTTTAAAGTAGAGGCTCTCCTTGACAGCCTAATTGAAGGAGCTGGGTGATGAGTTGGCTGATATGTGGTGGTGTATTTGTCCATTTGTGTTTACATCCTGTTCCCATCTTTGTCAACGATTGCACTGGCTGAACTTATTTAGGTATTTGTCTTTTTTTATAAATACATTCTTTTTTTCTGGATCTTTTAGCAGATCCTGTCTGGATTATCTTTGTTGTTTTGGTCTTCTAATGGGCTCGATACACAGGGGGCGATGTAGCTTATCCTCTATTCATTTCCTATGGAACCTCTGTGATGAGGCAAAAACCACTGTAGTTTTCCAGCCAAGCAACTGGCAATGTTCGTGCATCTGAAATTTTGCTCTTATTCATGTATGCACATGAAGGCTTGCAACGCCACAAAAGACAACTAAAAAATGTTCAACTTTTATTGCCATTGCACTACAACCAATCAGTGAGGGGTTCATAGACTGACCAATGAGATGAGTGCACACTGGGCAGTGCCAGTATTGTCTACTTTGTAGAAAAGATCATTTTGACTGCGCCCGACTTTTTTTTCTCTATACTATATGCGTTGTAGGGTTGTCGTTGTCTTTTGTAGAATAGTTAGCAGCAAGATTTCTGTCACTTGTTGCAAAATCTCCAGCCAGACTCTGTAGAATCGTAATCTGTGACGCCTAGGTCACAGTTCTTCTTTGAAAATGCTGAAATTCTCTTAAGCATAATAACCAATCAAACTTCTCTGAGACAAGCGATCCAACACCGTGATCCACGACACTGCAGCTGTTGCTGTTGTTATTCTCTCCCTGTGTGTTGGGTTTCATTTTGGTGGCGATGAGCATTGCCTGTCACTCCCCGTGTTTCTACTCATAAAGTGGGTTTACAGAGAACACAGGATGACATTTAGAACACCCCTAGTAACTCCCAACAGCTCATATCAACATTCCTAAAGCTGTGTTTCTCTCCCACTCTGTAACCACTGAGGAGAGGTGGAAGATGAACATAACTTTTTTTTTGGTTACAAAAAATGACAATATCTCTATTACAATGTACGATCTCTACTGTCCTTGCTGACTACTCTCTGCTCCTTCTATGATATCACACAGGAAAAGGTGGAGGACATTGTCAGAAAAATGATGCTGACCACCTGCACTGTGGACCCTTTTCCTTTAGCCCTTCTGAAGACCAGCATCTTACCATCTTTCCTTTCATCACTACGATCAAAAACCACATGTCTAGTCCAGTTGCATTAAACACTGCTGTCATACACTACTGAAGAAAACCCTTCCTGGATCTTGACATCCTTTCCAATTACAGGCCCATTACTGATTATCTATTTTTTGCCGGGGGTCTTGGAAAAAAACAGTTGCTGTTAGGGTGCGGGTAGGTGGTGGACCCAAAAGCAGGTGAGGAGGATAAGCAGGAGGCAGCCATGATGACGGAACACTGAACTGACTGACTGACTGACTAACTAACTAACTAACTAACTAACTAACTAACTAACTAACTAACTAACTAACTAACTAACTAACTAACTAACTAA
>JBAMHX010000015.1:16205898-16232940 GCA_037177515.1 Pseudomugil tenellus
TATATAGGCCTAAGTATGAAGCACAGAGAAGAACGTGTTGTGATATCTGGGTGTCTGCGTGTGTGGGTGATTAAATATAGACATTTGTTGGGAAATACAAGCTGCATATAACCTTGTTTAACTTCATATAACCTCTGCAAAACATTCAGAGAGTTTGCCTTTAAATACCTTGAAAAGAAATACTTCAGCTTGATGAGCATTCTTATCTCACCACAAAAATCACACACATAGTTTCTGAAGAAGCAGCAAGTCATATGTCCATGACTCAATTCTAAGAAAGTCTTTGCAAAAGGGCAGATACTAACTATATATTGAACAATGCATAAATCAATAGCAGTAGTAATGTCTTTAGTAATAGTAATAATGACTTTACATTTAGACATTGGAGTGGTGGCACACAACATTATGTAACACATTTGTGATAAAAACAACAGTGACAAAAAGTAGAATGTTTCTTCCGGAACATAACTGCAAAATGATGCCACAACTATCAACATTTTCATTCTTTTTTAATATTTGTTTCCTCACAAAAAGCTTTTGAGTGAATGTAGCAGTCCATGAGAAGCTTCTTGTGCACAGGAGCCACAGTCTTTGAGTATGGAGCAGGTCTATTTGAAGTGATGCAGCAGTCTTAAATGAGGTGTGTAATTATGTCCAACTACAAAGAAAATATGTTTGTCTGAACTGTAATTAAATCCGCATCGGGTTGCTAATCTACTGGCAATTGCAAAAGTCTGGAAAGGATTCCGAAAGACTTTGTTGCAACTCGATTTCGATTGAGCTTGTTTTTGCTTTTTTATATGAGATTCTAACTTTTTGAAACATCAATCTGTCATTTCCTGATTTTATGTGTGTCTCTGTGATCACTTAGCTACCTGAATGTGTCACTGTAGATATATGACTGAGGTGTTTCTGGGTGATGTCAGACTGAAATTAGCTAGTCAGGGAATGTTAAAATTTTCCTGCTTGGATGACTCTGCACGGCAATGTGAACATTTCTTTTCCCTGTGGTGCAGTCGTTACATCTCAGTTAGGGCTTAAAACATTACGTTATACATGCTGTTCTCAATGATCCCCAATACATTTGCACATGGTATCTGTTATTATAAGACTAATTCTTTACTACTCCTGAACATATAAATGAGGCTTGTTAATAGATTACAAATAGATAACCTCAGAAACCTCTACATAAAGGATATCTAATCCTTAAAAGTCCAAACTAAGAATGACTGGGCAGAAAAATATTTTTTTTAATATCAGGTCTTTATTTAACCCTGTAACAAAATCTAAACAAATTATTGTTTTTTGTTTTTTTTTTATTATTTTTTTTAGTATTTTTACCATTTATTACCATGTGATAGCTCAAAATAATTTCCATATAATCGTCTGTTATGTGATATTCCACAGTGGACAGGAAACCAATATCATATGGTTTTCTGCAGGTTTTGAATAACGTTTTTACCGTAAAGTGATACAAAATGTCTCAGAAACCCTACCTATCAAATATTATATGGTTGGCTTTTGTCTGGAGAGAAAAAAAAATGCACGCTGTACAGGCGGTAGAGCTGTCACCTGAATAAAGAACGAGGGATCTTATCATGTAATAGCATGAAAATAGTCATCATTAGAGAATAATCTGGTCTACCAAATTGATCTAAGTTCTGTTTCATACAAGACAAATTGGACAATGTTGACTTGGAAGAAAATGAGATAGTGTTGCACCTTTAAACCTGACAGGAGAACTTCATTGTGTCACCAGCTTAATTCTGTCATCGGTACATACTCTATATTGGATATGATTTGAATTTTAGTTTTCAGTTCATATGGATAACCAGTGGTTATGCATAAGCCAACACACACACACAGGCTCACTGTGCATGGGCAGGTGACATATCATGTCCCACATTCTTGTGTGTACAACAAAAAACTGAAATAAAACAATTAGCCCTCGATAAAAGGATATGAAATGTTTTTCTATTTCATAAGAATAATCTCCATAAAATGTATTTTGTTCCAAAATTTCTGGCTCACAACATCCGTATACAGTACAATGTGTTTCATTTTCTAACCATAAAACACAGCACTTTATAACATGATACAGTTACATTTTACAATAAAACTATGAAGTCATAATGTGATAAGGTCCCAATTCTTTCTTTTTTGTTTGTTTTGGCGGCAGCTCGAAGTTTCCTAGATGTTGAGCTTAATCCTCTACAGATAAGAATACTTTCTTGATCAACATCTGAAACAAACAAAAAAAGATGAAAAGGAGAAGCCAGATCTAGTCTTTTATCAACACCATCCCGTTTATGTCAGACATGTTTTCTCTCGCCTTTATCTATCTATCAGTACCTTGGAGCACTCCATGGAAATGAAATTACACAAAAGAGGAGTTTCTGAGAGAGCATAACTCCACTCTCTTCAGTGGAACTGAGTCTCTATGGATTAAAATCACTGGGAAAAGGCTGGGTGTAAATGGGCATACATACTTTGTGGAGGTCAGGATGGAAGAATCCAGGGAAAAGGGTAAGAGAGTGAGAGAGGAGAAGAGACATGCCCTTACTTCCTCTCAAGCCATTTTTTTTAATGCTCTCTGAGCAGCCCCGCGGTGCTCCCTTTGTCCCAGTCATTGTTACAGGCTTACAGAGCCTCTTTGGCAAGTGAGAGGCTTTGGCGACATATGTCACTTCAGTGAGTCTCCTGTCGCTTCTTCAGCAGCTTGAGTTGAGGGGTGGGGAGGGAGGCGTGTCCGTGCAGCAAGAGTGGAGCAATGTTTGGTGGAGGAAGACAGACATGTCAGAGATGTTCGTTCAAAGAGACAGAGTGTTGTTGGAATGATCCACGGGTGTTTTTTTTTTTGTTTTGTTTTGTTTTTTTACTTTTACATGGACTTGTAGTGCATCAGCCTTGATTCCCTCCTAGTGCTAGAAGATGTAAAATTACCCCAAAAAACCTGTAAGTACCAGTTACACTTGGAAAACTTAAAATTACTTCTCTCTGGGAAACACTTCCTCTCTTTTCTTCTTATTTATGTATTTGAGTAGACCAACTCAAAATGACATGCTGCGGTAGGGTAAAGTGAGGTTCTCCTGGGCTTGTTCTTGGTTTTAAAGTTAAGAGTGGGGAGAAGAGATGATATGAGAGTCACTGTGTTAGGAAGGATTAGATTGTAGTAGTCACACTCTTCATGCCTTGGCCGACTAATGGCTTAGGTAACACAATCCCTATGGATTTGTGACTATGATCTGCCATGTGTGCAGGTAATAGATCCCTTTGCTCCAAAAGCAAATCCTTTTGTTGTCTGTTTACATTAGGAGGTAGGCCAATTTTACGCTTGGGATATATGCTTTTTAAACAGACTATCTTCATTTTATTTGAGTAATCATTGAAGTGGCCGGTTCACAGAGCTACACAAGCTTAAAATTCTGCTAATTGGCCTTACACCCTCTTCGTTTGGTGGGAGCATGCACTGTATTTACTACACATAATGGAAATCTGCCTGCTTGCTTTATGCTGTGTCCTCAGGAGCAATACAAATGTAAGAGTCAGTAAAATCTCTATAACTGCAACTTTATGCACCTGGAGTAAAAACATTCTGGTTTCAAGGACTTGGCAAACTTTGCTGAATTGATACAACTATATGGTGTTAAAGTTTTCTGCCATTTACAAAATATTTGTCTGAGAAGGAAGACATGCACACATATGTCACTGTGTTTACATTATACAGTAGAATTACAGTGACCTGTTATTGCAAATCAAAATGCGTGTGGTTCTGCTGAAACAAACACTGAACCAGCTTTGTTTACTATTCAAACCCTCAGAAGATCATTACAAAGTCCTTGAAACAAATAATTTCCAATCTCTTAATTTGTTTAATTGATTCTAAATTCAAGCAGCTAAATCCCGAATCTTGTCTCTATCAATTACTTCATGAACCTTTCTTACTTCCTTACAAGAACTCAGAGTAGTACTCAGCCATTGTTAAGCAGCATACAGTACAACTGCGTGAGCTCCCTGCATTCATTCTCCTGATAGCGGGATTAGCTGTAGGGGGTGAACCCATTTGGCATAAACAGCGCTGTCGCCACAGTCACAGCACTGCAAGAACTAAGCTGTGAAACACTGATGGGCTTAGTCCAATTTATGTACTGCCATCTTGGATCTTGTGATTGTAACAGACAACAGCTTAGTCTTTGTACCATTCTAGTTTGCTGTAAGCATGCCATGCAAGGCTACAAGCCATGCGTTGCACTTCAGATGATAATCTCTAGACAAGTTCTTCTCTGCATTGAGCTACAACCTCAACCAAAGCTAAAGCTAGCCAGTGTATTCAACAGGTTATGGCATACACTATTCAAATGTGCCTTACTAAAGAACTTGATTTTTTTTCAAGCATGTTACTCATTTTTACTTTCTTTTCTTTCATTTGTGAATGACTTTGTGTTGCATTGAAAAAATTTGGATTGATTGGTTTGATTTCAGAGAATCAGCAGTAAAAATTTCATACATAGCTCTAGGAGTTCTTCAGTTGGATGTATTATGAAGTTAAGTGTTTTTCAGGGTAAATGCCCAGTTTAAAAATAAAGGAGCGGCACTGGATTATCCTTTTGTATTTAGATCAATCCAAAACCACACAAGACATGTGAAGTCAGTTTTCACCATGTTAGATTTGTTTGGTTTTTTTTAGTCAGACTTCTTGTTTCCCATCAAATGAACTCAACATCCCTCTCTCTAATACTCGCTCATGCTTTCTAAAAAGAGAAAAAGCTATCATCAAAATCACAGTTTTCTAACAAAATCAGATAACATTAATATGTAGATTGCATTGCACTGATTTTCTTTTTCCTTTCATAACTTTCAGCATGTTTTCTCTTTCTCTCTTTTCAAAATGAATGAATAAAAGATTTTGCTCTCTTTCTGCCTCTTACAGGACCTCTGTGCCTTAGAAACTCCAAGTGACAACGTCAAAACATTCTTTTGATCTCAATGGTCTCCATTAAGCAGTGGAGGGTGATGAGTTTGGTCCAGAGCCTGCTCCTAGTTCTGCTTTGTGCTTTCCCTCCCAGGGCTACAAGCCTCAGTATTCCTCTGGAAGGTAGGAATGTCACAAAGCTGGTTGACAGAGTTTTGTACTTACTAACTGAGTGTTACAATGACAAATCATTTTCTTGTCCTGCCTAAGCAGGAATGTTGACTGGTTTTGACAAAGTGGAAGAGAGTAAATTAGTTTCTTTGCAAATGTTTCAGGTTCAATCGCATCCAAATATGTTGTTAGTTTAATATTTATTTAAGTCATTTTACCTTTTGCTGGCACAAGTCTTTGACATTTTGCAATTCTCTTAGCTTCACGTGAAACATCATGATATAAAGGAAAAGGGAAAAGTAAAAGTAGTAGTTTCTATATAAAGTTAATACTTATAAACTAATTTCCATTGCTAGGAGCTTTTATTTATTGTGTGTGTTCTCATATTATAGTGGAGCAGCCTCCGACCATAATAAATCAAACATCGAGTCCTGTCATTGCTCTTCCTTTTGATAACACACTTACTATCCGATGTGAAGCCAGGGGAAACCCACCACCAAAGTAAGCGACATCAAGTTATGTAAAAAGATAAGCATAAGCTGTGACAAAACATCATAGATCCACTTTGTTGCACAAAGCAAAATTTAATTAGAAATTAAAAATTTTCTCCTTCAGGTACAGATGGACAAAGGATGGCCGAGACTTAATCTTGCCAAGCGTCCCAACAGTGAGGACGGATCACACAAATGGAACGATTATGTTTCACAACAAACACTTCCTCCAGTTCCAGGGTATATATAGGTGCTTTGCTTCCAACAAGCTGGGAACTGCAATGTCAGAGGAGATCAAGATCATAGTTTCTAGTAAGTAACCTGCACGTAAGATCATAAAAATACAGATTTATGTTTAACCCTTTTAAAAGTAATGTTTAATTAGACAATTACTCTATGTCATATTTATTCTTTTTTTCAGTTTGGATATAATTATCATTTTTATTTAATCAGGTGCACCCAAGTTCCCAAAAGAAAATCTTGATCCTGTAGTTGTTGAGGAGGGAAAACCAATTGTGTTGGAATGCAAACCTCCAACAGATGTGGTCCCACGTCAGCTCTATTGGATGTCTATAGGTAAGCCATGATATCTGATGCTTTTGGTCTGGTTTTGTCTGGTGCTAAGCTTACAGTATGTTGACATGTTTTCTATTGACATTAACTAAGCATGTCATCTGGTTCTGTAAGAATAACAGAGGGCATAAGGGGTTGCATCACCCTGCTGGAGCATGTGGAAGTTGAAGAGGGTCACTTAATATTAATTGCTTTCTGCTTGAATCATTGATTGATCATTGATTATTTTGGGATTCATGTTCTGCAAGTAAGAAACTGTAGCAGAACTGTGGTGTGTACTGATAAATCCTTTGTCGGAGTAGCTTAGGTAGCAGATTTGTCGGTCTCAAACTTCTGCCAGTCTAATCTTTATTCTACATTATATTGTACCCTGCATATACTACAGAATGGTGCCACATATGAACAAAGTGTTACAGAAGACGAAAAAGGGAAATGTGCTGCACTATTGCTTCTGCTTTAGGTCTTGCATGACTATTTGTCACATACAGAGGCAGCTTGATTAAGTAGACTAGATGCAGCATTTGCATGTATATCTCTTCCAAACAAGATGCAAAGTTTGTGTGCTTGCAACTATCAAACCCATTTCATTGTGAACATTTTAAGCGGATTTGCAGCTTAAACAATAGAAACATAGTAAAGATTGTTATAAACAACAGAAATAAATCTTTAAAACTGTAACTTGCTTTTAATTCCTTTATGTTAACTATAAATTGAGGTTATTTCAATAAATAATTGGTAGTATTATTCATAATAATATTTTAAAAAATGTTGGGGAATAACCACAGAAACATTTTTGAACACTACTTATACATGCAAATAGATTTTTAAAGATTGTTTTGCTCATTATTTGGCTGATATCACATACAAAAGTAATTTGTTGTAAGCTGAAGTCTTTATTTGGCCCTTTTAAATAAACTGATACATACAGCTTTAATAGGGTTACAAAACACATTGATGTGACGGTTATTTTGGAAATCTACAAAGTTACTAAACAGGACGGAACACATCACACAGTTTTGAACACTATAACTAGTCGTCTTTTGTTATTTACCATGATGACGCATTTGCTGTTGTAAGCAAGTAGTCAATATTGATTCATTTCATTGTACCTGAATTGTGATGAATCACACATTTTAGATAAGGACAAATACCACACCTTCTATGGCATCCATATATATGAAATGAGGTGTTGTGGGTGAAACCTTGTGTAATTGTTGAGGCACGTTTCTGTTCTCTAAGTCAGCAGTGGGAAAAGATTTTGAGCCCCTCGTGTTTACCTCAGTCCAGGACCTCTTCCCTACTACTGCCAGAAGAGGTTATTCATTGTGTAAAAGATCACCCCAGTACTGTTTAAACTGCTTCATTAATGGGAGTTGCATTTTCTGTCCACCTGCTGCCTCCAATGAACCTAACAATGTCAGCTAGAAAAACACAAACTTCTGGCAGTATTTAAGAGGACTGCCCTGCTGGCAGAAGGAAGCAAAAGTAATGTCTTTTTAGTTGAAGTGATAAATTAAATTTTTTATACATGAAAATGCTTGAAACCGGACGACAGAGCCAAAGCTCACCATAGCACTAAGAGTATTTTTAAAAACCAAACGCATAGTGGAAATAACCTGCACCTTTAACATTAGTACAAGACTTGACTCCAGCTGTGTGCATAAAAACATCTATATATAGGTATTTTCTTATTAGTGACCTTTTTGTTCAAGTGCTATTTGTCCTATATAAGAATGAAATTAACAAAACAACCAATGCCTTACAGCTATATCTTAAATGAAGCTGTTAAATACTATGCATGGGCTGACCAGTGAGTGCCACAGAATGCTACTGACCGTGAACCTATATAAAACAAATCTGCCTTCATAGTGTACCTTCTACTCCACTAGGTCTAAAAAAAAGTCTTCAGGGCATTTTTATTATCATTTACTACATATTATGCTATACTGTATTGCACTGTATTGTCATGCACCCCAAGTCTCATTTTTTGTTGTGGGAGGAATTTTATCAGCTGCATACATCAGCTTCTTTTCTATTTGGTGCAATTAGATTTTAAAAAGTACTTTTTGATTTATACTTTTACCAGAAGCAAAGATAAAAATTAAAAACAGACTTTTTTTTAATTTTTTTAAATGTTAATAGCACAATAGTGATATGAATGTATTGTTTTTCAGGTCTGCAGCACATTGAGCAGGATGAGAGGGTTTCCATGGGAACTGATGGCAACCTGTACTTCTCTCATGCCTTACAGAAAGACAGTCGCAGTGATTACTGTTGCTATGCTGCCTTCCCAAAGATCCGCACCATTGTCCAGAAAACCCCCATGGCTGTTGTAGTGAAGAGCTGTAGGTTTTAATAATGTGTGTGTGATTTTAACCAAAATGTAAAACGACTGTGACTCCTAAGAAGATAATGAGATAAATATAAAACAAAAAAATGTTGACCATTTGTATTTCATTGTGACTTATTTTAAGTTGTTTTCAATTCAAGCAGTATGACTTGTTGTATTTTCCTTATGTTCATGAGAGATATATTAATTAGTTATTTATTAAGCAGTACAACCTGATAAAAACAAATTATTACCAATATTAACGTCACAATATTGTGTTTTTTACAGTAAAACCTGACAATGAATTTTCTGATAATGCAGTTAAGTGTTAGTCTCACATCAAAACCTTCACATCAAATATAAAAAGTGCATTTGGATTTCACTAAAAGCTGCTGATAACAGAGTGACTATAAGCTGGGGCTTAGTGTTGATGATTATTGATTTATGTTATAAACACCAGTAATACAGAACATTCTTTTTCTGAATGCAGCCGAAGCCCCCCCAGAGAGAGCACCCAGCCTGCTGCTGCCCTCTGGTGTTCAGACAATGAAGTTGTTGGTAAAAGGAGAGGATCTGCAGTTAGAATGTATACCAGGAGGATTGTATGTGCATTTTCTCTATCTGTGTAAGCATGATTTTTATGTAATTGCTTTCAAATTTTCTAAAAAGTCATTGTGTCGTGTTGTAGTCCAACTCCGAAGATAACATGGATGAAAATGGGAGGAAGTTTGGCTGATCGTACTGAACTGAGTAACTTCAATAAGCTGCTGACCATAACCACTGTAGATGAAAAGGATCAAGGACAGTACATGTGTACAGCTGAGAACTCTGCTGGAAAGGTTGTCCACTACTTCAACGTAATAGTGGAAGGTTAGTCTGCTTTTAGTAGTGTCATTTCTGTTTTACTTCAGAGAGAAAACTGATGACATAAAGATGACACTTGTTTTGGTTGAGACCACCGTGTCTGTTCTTGATATCTTCCAGAACCACCAACGTGGCTGACAGCGCCTCCTGAGAGCCAACTGATGGTGATCGGCTCTGATGTTTCCATCAAGTGCTTGGTCAGTGGAAAACCTCCGCCAGACATCACTTGGAGAAGGAATGGAGAAATATTGAAAGGTGAGAACGCATTAATGGAAGCAGAGGTTTGATTTGTCCTTTGCCATTTGCCATGAGGATGCTTTAAAAGGCAGCTTTTAACCACAGGACACTCTTCCCAGTGTGACAAGCAAACTATTGCTTAGAGTTATAGAAGGAACAAGGTTGATTTTTTATCTGCATGAAATAAATCTACTGCTGTGAAAACATTAAAAAGTATTATATATGCACACACACACACACACACACACACACATATATATATATATATATATATATATATATATATATTAAAGATCTGGGTGGTATTTTTCACTTTAAGCGTCATACAATTAGTCTTATATTTCAACATAATGCAGTTTAAAGGGTTTTCTGAGATGTCAAAGACGTTATTTTACTGGCTGATATGACCTGTGCTTGATATGGTGAAGTCATGAGGTAGAGTCAGGCTTTTATACGAAATTGTGTTAAAAAAATCTAATTCTTTTATATATTGCAGGTACTAGCTGCGGGTACTAGCATACCCAATAAGCTGAATAACACATATTTCAGACATGTATTTGCTTGGGCTGCATGTTGGTGTGGTTACTAACATGGTTACCTCACAGGATGGCTGTAGCTCAGGAGCTCAGGAGGAAGAGCAGTCATTTTTCAAACTCAAAGTTCTGAGATTGATTCCAGGCTTCCCCTGACTACATGTCGAAGTGTCCTTTGGCAAGACACTGGACCCTTTTTTTTTTTTTTTTTTTTTTTAAGACTCTGAACTCTGAGTTGCCCCCTGATTAGAGTGAGTGTGTGAATGTGTACTATGTAGTGTAAAGCGCTTTGAGTGGTCAACATCACTGGAAAAGCGCTATATAAGTACAAGTCCATTACAACAATATGGGTCTTGGTTTGAGTCATAGCTGGAGCCTTTCTGTTTGGAGTTTGCACATTGTCTTTGTACATACAGAGGTTTTCTCCAGGTTTGCTGACAATCTCTTAACGTCCAAAAATGTGCATGTTAGGTTAATTCATGTTCTCAAGTATAAATGATTAATTGTCTCTCTTTGTTAACGCGGTGATGGATTGGCAACTAGTCGAGGTTGTCATTTAAATATTACATTTCTCTGATAAAAACGTAATAGCTGAAAATTTCCACTGTGGGTAATATATTGGTTATGTGGTCCTGATCTTAATGATATTTTAACTGTGTTGTTAGATGACCTTCTGAACAACAGGCAAGTACTCGATGACACTGTGGTGCTTTATAAAGCCAGACAAGAGGACAGTGGCGTCTATCAATGTGAAGCCTCCAACAAACATGGCAGCATTTTGGCTAACATAAACATTATGGTCATGAGTAAGTATGATTGCATTTGCAAGAATTCAACCTGGCACAGCCACCCAAGTTAAAAATCACAGCAGAGAGTTGGTTGTAATCTGAGGCGTGTTTGAATACATGCAAAGTTTATTCATTTGAAAAATAAATGTTCACTTGAGCCAACAAATTCAAAGTTATTGTTAAAATTGTTGTCAATTACAGTAATTTGGTTAGTTGAATAGATAATTAATTGACTAATCTCAGATTTATCCAGCTGAGATGGTAAAGCTGAATATTAAGTTCTTTTCTAACTTCTTAGCTGCTGCATTATCACCTGTTCCTCAATTTCTTTTAGACATGGCTCCTCTTATGCTGACAAAGGACCTCCAGGAGTATGCTGTGATACTTGGACAAGATGTAGTCATGAACTGCAGCGTCTTCAGCTCTCCACCATCTAACATCTCTTGGTTTGTACAGTGTTGTTGGCCTGAACATCTTTCCATCTTTTCTTGTGTCTTAAATAAGAAAAAAAAGTTTAAAAAATCAGGAATATGCAACATTACAGCAAAAATCATGTTATTATTTTCACACTTTTTCAAGTGTCTGTATGTTACAGTATTATATTGACACTTGTGTGGATCTAATAAGATAATCCTTCTCCAGTCTTTAAATTAATTTAATTAAACCTATTAACTACCAATATAGCTAAACTGTTACAGAAAATCTCAATCCAATCTCAAACTGCTGTCAACATTACACAAGCACTCAGAATGCAATTTCTCATTCCATAAAATTACATTTCACCTAAATCTAATTAGCATGTGTAATCACATTTTGCTCCACTTGCCTGAAGGATGAATTGGAATAGAAATAAATTTAAATTGATAAACATTTTAGAAGAAAAAAAATAAATTCTGAGAGAAAAAAAAAATCTTTTCTGAAATTCAGGTCATATTAACACCAAACTTATAACATAGTCAGAAATGATGATTTTGAATGCACTGTAATGATAAAAAATGTTTGATATCTCATCTAGGAGTAAAGAGAACACAACATTTGAGGGGGTACGGTTTTTGGAGAATGGACAGTCGCTGAAAATTATGAGCACAGAAAAAGGCGACAGTGGGAAATATGAATGTGTGGCCCGTAACACGGAGGGCAAGTCAGCTATCACTGCTGTGCTGGATGTGAAAGGTATTTTAACAACATTTTTTTTAAGCAGTAGAATTAATTGAATTGAAATAAATACATTAAAACCTTCATTTTTATTTATTGTAGCTGAATATGTGTCTTATTTTAAAAACCTTTAGCCTCATGATTATTGTGGTTAATAATATAATTTGGGTTTTGGGTCCATTTTACTTATGTTTATCTCACTTAGTATCTCACTTAACTTAAATGTTCTGATGTTATAAAGTAAATTGTTAATAATGATACAATGAAACATTTAACAAATACATTTTGTATTTTGTGACTTAAGATTTGACCATTCATTATTTCCGTTACTGCAAAAAAAAGTTTATAGTGTTATTTGGTCCTAATGAAACGGTTCACAGCTGTTTCAAATCATCCTAAATTTACAATTGTTATGTGTCTTACAAGCAAATTATAATCTTATCTTCTTAAGTCTTCATCTATGAAATTGTGTTTTATCCTTAGACCCCACGAAAATTCTAAGTCCGCCTAAAGATGTACAGATCATCAGTGGGACCTCGGCTCAGTTGATATGCCGAGCAGAGTACGATAAAAGTCTGCAGGACACCTTTGAGGTGGTATGGAAGAAAGATGGGGAGAGGATCTCTCTTTCCCCAGAGGAAAATTCCAGGTAACCAGCTGTGCTTTGATATAGTTTCTTTCTGGTTATTTTTTTGTTTGAGGTTAAAAGGCCTTTGTTCATTTCCTTCATTCTGCATGTTAATGTCACATTGTCTTTTGTCTGTTTGATGAATTGATTACTTCTGGCAAAAACCACACTCGTTTTGTGTTTTGTTATCAGTTATGAGTCAGCCCTTGTCTCAAGCTACTGCCCACCTGAAAATAAACAAGCAAAAAGCTAAGCTGTGACTGAGTCTTAGTAGATTTGTTATTAAGATAAATGAAAATGCTGGGAATATGTGCAGCTTTTGTATTTATTTATTCTTCTGGACTTCTTGGTTAAGCGGAAGTTTTCTTTCATGCTGCAATGATTGTTCTCTTGTGTTCAGATACATTGTGGGGAGTAACATGCTGCAGATCATGAACGTAAACCTGAGTGATCAGGGGATGTACACATGCACTGCTAAAACAAGTCTGGATGAGGACAATGCTACAGCGCTACTAACAGTCCTGGGTAATTTCTTTATAATCACAAAAAATGTTTTGGTTATTGCAGAAATTTGACAGTTGTAGATGTAATAATGTAATGATTTTGTTGTCGTCGTTTGGTCACAGATGTTCCTGATGCTCCAAATACATTAAAAATATCTGAAGTTAAAAGTCCAAGGAATGTTGTTCTGTCCTGGATACCAGGGAGTGATCACAACAGCTCTGTTACAGGTGAAAGAGTGACTATAGCAATCACATTTGGGGTTCTTTAGTTTAATCCAAAAACTAAAGGAAGCATGAAATAGCCAAGGTTAAAACAATGAAAAAAATCATGGTATTGTTATTCACTTAATTTCTTTTTATTTCATTCTTTCACATACTCTGTAATAACACCAGGGGCAGAAACAGCCTGGCCTTGATCATTTAGTAAAACGGATACCATAAGAAATCTGTTGTCATCTGCCAACTGGAATGAAAGTGTTTGATGGTGCAAGTCATATTTAATTTATTGCAAATCTCTAAACATTTGTCCTCACTGAAAAGAAGATTTAATGGAATCTGGTCCTGTGATCATTGTTGAATGTGAAGTATTTTTTTTAAACAAATGAAGACTGCAAATTTCTTTAAAGGGCTCACAAATCTGACAGAGAAGCATTTTTTATATAAAAAAGCTTTTTTTTTTTATAACAAATCTACTAAGAATAAGCTTATTCTTTTGGAAACTTACAGAGACGATGCGATTTTATGCTGATACATCTTTCTTGTTGGCTTGTTATCATAGTTAGGTGTAATATACCTAAACGGGCAGCAAAATTAAATCCAGAGACAGGTGAGGAGAGTAGGATTGTTTTGTTTTACTGGGAAAACCTGCATCCCGCATTCACACCACAAGGCAAAGGTCTTCCACCTGCAGATTTAATTACAATTAAGGATGTGACCATATTTTAATAGTCGAATTTATTTTGCTATACAATATAAGCTCATGCAGCCCATGCTCCAATGGCCCATTTGTGTGATGAAAAGAAACTCAAATCCACAGGCGCTCTGGACCCCATGATCTATCCGTCTCATACACCTGTTTAGCTTAACTTGGTTAGGTGTAATGTGCTAAGGACCTATCAAATAGGAATTCTGTAAATTTTGGTGCAGATCTCATGTTTTATACACAGAAATGATCAAACTTTTTCATGGAAAGGTGGCTTTTTTTTTCCTGTGGGTTGCCATGGTAACATGGTTTATCCTGTTAGAAACATTTACATAGTGTTTGGTCCCCAACTTATCAAGAAGTTTCTCACTCAAGTTTGTACTCAATCGCATGAATCCCATCAGACTAATTAGTTTAAATACAATGTATGTAAAATGCCAAAAATGGGTGTTAATGTCAGGCACCCCATTGTCATGGCAACATGTGTTTGATTGACTTTTTTGCTTTTCTTGGGGTGTTACACATGTGCCAAATTTTGTTTTCCTTTTTTTTTGTTTTGTTTTCAGCTGTAGAGCTGCTTTTGCATTGCAGTCTATGCACACCATAGATTATCGAACTGGTCTTGTTGAGTGTTTTAAAATTTCACAACTTTTCATGGGCGTTTAGGGGTCATATTTGTACTCAATAAGAATAGAAAACATTTAGAAAAGAATAGGATCTTTTCCATTCTTTTTTTTTTTGCGGCTCGGACTCTAAACAGAGAAAATAATAACAGATAACTCCTATAAAGGTGTACTTTTAATTATTCCACTTGTAGTTTTATATGTTTAGCATTTCTCTTTCAAGTTCATTGTAAACAAGCATAGTGATTACAGAATTTTTCAGAATATTTATTCTTTTCTCTCATTGTTCACACCCTTTCACACAATTTTGCCTCCCGACTTTTTGACAGCCAGTGCTAATTGTCCCCGTTTCAGGGTTGATGCTTACAGAGTTTTAAGTGGCGTTATTAGGATTATCTAATACTCAGAAAGCAATAATCCATTTTCAGCACACTGCCGACCTATTCACTTATTACAATCTAATGCATCCTTTTTAGCAGCTGTGATTATCGCTTGTTTGATGATGACTAAATGTGCCTCTTCTCTCCGTCATGAGTGCAGAATTTGTGGTGGAGTATGAAGAGAGTCAATGGGATCCTGGCAGTTGGAAAAAGCTTCAGAAAGTCGCCGGTAACCAGGCAACAGCTGAGCTGACTCTTCATGGACACCTTAACTATCAGTTCAGAGTGTATGCAGTCAATACTGTCGGACCCGGGCCCCCCAGTGAGCCCACTGAGAGACACAAAACACCTCCTGCTGGTAAAACTTGCCCTGTTTTATTAGTATTTTATGCTGAGGTTATCGGTAGATTGTAAAAGCATCCATCTCATTATTTCTTTTGAAAGGTGCCCATTAAAAAGTCAGCCCCTGGCCACTGAGCTTTGTAGCAGTCATGGATGTGAATATTTTGAGGTTTCGAAAGCTCTGAATGTATTATCTAGAAATAAGTACTTGCTTGGCAGAATATATGCATCATGAATTTTTTACACTTAAACTACAGTTAATAAATTGAAGGGAAGTATTTCTCACAAGCAGTAAATTGGAGCAGACAGCAAAAAAAGACAAAGTTATTCTTGTAAGGACATGTTCTTTTTAACTCTGGTATATATCTCTCAAAAGTACCCGACAGAAATCCAGAAAACATCAAAATTCAAGGCCATCTTCCTCATCAAATGGACATTAGCTGGGATGTAAGTCTTTTTTTTTTTGTTTGTTTTTATTAATCAAATAAAGGTCCATCTCTAATGTTGTGCACTACAAACGTGGACAACCATTTGAACAATGTCTTCTTTTTCCTTTGTAGCCACTGTTGGCTACCGAATGCAACGGCCCGGGCCTTGAGTACAAGGTCAGCTACCGCAAACTGGGCCTGGAAGATGCTTGGAATGACAACTTTGTTTCAAGACCCTACTTTTCAGTGAAGAACACATCCACTTTCATGCCTTATGAGATCAAAGTTCAGAGCAGAAACAGCCTTGGCTGGGGCCCGGAACCTAAAGTTGTCACAGGTTACTCTGGAGAAGATGGTAGGTTTTGCATGATAGTGTTATTTTACCCTTTTTTAAAACTTTAACGCACTTGAGCTTTGATATAACTTTATACTCTGGAGTCTAACTAACACATCTGGCTGTCTTATGTCTTTCCTTTGTAAGTCATTTTAAAACTTGTTGTGTTATTGTTTCCAACTACATCCTCAGTTGTCTTTTGGCATTGTCTACAGGAAAATGTGTCAGGTTAAGTTCTTCTCTTTTTTTCTTCTTATCCAAAGTTTCAACCCTGTGCAGGTGTTCAGTAGTGTGATTCCTCCTCCTCGATGAAGAATAAAAGAAAAACACCATTGCTGCATCTAGCAGGTGGCAAATAACCTTAGTATAGGTCAAATTTCCACCTCTATGTCTGAACCCGCTGGAGATTTGACAGAACACACAACACCGTATAGTTTAGGCCTTTTGAGATGCAATGGCGATTCCTCTGTCTTCACATGCCTTCTGTCTTTCCCTGCTACCATTTCAATCATTAGAACAGCATAAAAATATTTACAGCTTTTTAATGTCCCCCCTCATTTGAATAGAAACGCTGCATTAGAGTGGGCTTTGCATAAATAAAGCACAATTTGTCATTTCTTTTTTTGCATTTTTTACCAGCAGTAGATCAGTAGCTACCTCATTACTTGAACAAAAAGTGTCTCATGCATTTGAAGAATCTTTTACTTCAGTTCACTTTATCAGCAGATTTATTTTTCAGTGCAAATTAAATGTTTCGTGCAGTCATGACATAGTTGTTGTGTTGCTCCCATTCTATCTTTATTTCTGACCTTCATCTTCCTCCTTAAGTTCCAACTGCAGCACCACAGGACATCGCAGTAGAGGTGATCAACACTACTGTTCTGCGAGTTAGTTGGACCCCAGTTCCGCCTGCCACTGTGCGAGGTCATCTAGGGGGCTATAATGTAAGTTTTTCGAGGCTATAAAAAAAAACACTTATTTTTCAGACAGCCTCTATATCTGCAGACTTTCAGTGGGAAAAAATAGTAAAAGTTGCCTTCAATACTTCAAGTTGAAATATAGCTATATCATAAAGAAGTTTTTGGTGCTAAGGTCATTTTCTCGATAGTTTGAATTGAATGTGGTAATATGGTGACGACCTAGACAGGTAACGACACACTGAGAATCTGATTAATCATCAGAGGGAAAACAAAATGGAAAATGGAATAATGGTGTGATTCTGAAGCATTTCCTTGTTGGGCACCGATGTAGTTACTGTACAATCCATTACAAGACTGTGCTGTTACATCTCAATCTTGTATGTTTTTTTATTTTAGTGAAGCTTCTGTAATATTGCTGTCATCCTATGTGTGCTAACAGGAACATACAAATATCTTTATTTTCAATCGCTGAATAAACCAAATTCCACAGTTAAGACAAAAAAAACCCATAAAGAAGAAAAGAACCAGAGTAGTAATTGCACCAGAATAGAGCTCTCTATGAGCAATGTGAAAGCCTTAATGTTAGGGTTGGCTTTACATCCTGTTTCTGATTATTTTCCAGTGAGATTCTGTAACTCTGGATGGTATTCATTCAAATGTTGTAGCTGGAATTGTAGAAAAGCTAAAAATGATGCTGACAAAGAACTGTGTCAAGTAGCTATTTCTATCATCACCATCTTGCAGGTTCACTGGGTGAGAAACAAAAGCTTCCTGAATCCCAACAAGATTTTACACGAGCACCAGTCTATGTCCTTCCCTGGAAACAGAAGCCACGGCATTGTTCCGAGACTCGAACCTTTCTCTGAGTACAAACTCACCGTCAAAGTTTTCAACAAGAAGGGAAATGGACCCAGGAGTGATCCCGTCACTTTTACTACACCAGAGGGAGGTGAGCTGACACAGACCCATGCATCCATGCTTCTCCTATATATTAGGCTTTTGTGCAGAATGAATAAAAAAAATAAACACAACAACAAAAGTATTTTACAGTATTGGACTAAGAATATTAACCTTTTTAACATCACAGAGGGTTAATAGATAAATAAATAACAAGAGAAATACAAATATACAAAATAGGCCTGTCGCAATAAGCAATAAGTCCATTAATTGCACAATAAGGAAAAGTGAGCGCAATAAGTTTGCTGGTTGCAATAATTTTAGTTTTGTTTTTTCCTCTCTCTTCAAAGATTGCAAAATGTTTCACTACGGTGCACCATACTACATAAGAGTAGTTCAGAGGCAGTGGTGCCTTTTTCTACATAGTTGCCTACAAGATGACAAGCTTAAGATCAGATATACATTCAGTTTTAATCTGGCACCATTTTAGATGTAGTCTAATTAAAACATGACCCTTTATATGCCTTTATATGAGCAGACACTGTGTAATTGCTGACTGGAGGATGAACAAGTGTTTAAAGACCAGATTTGTTCCAAATAACTAGACTCATGAAACCCTGGAAGACCAGAAACTAGTCTGCACATCAAGCTAAATGTTCTTTAGAAATGAATGGTTATTTTAAAAGGGTTTATTTAGCCTTATTATTGCATTGTTATTATTATATTAATTGAAAACTATCTAAAAATTACATTAATCGCTTAGTGCAATATTATCGTTTATCGCAATAATTTCTGAGAGACTTAATCGCACAACAAATTTTGTTTTGTGACAGGTCTACATTTAACCCATCTAAAAACTCTTAACCCCATTCAAACATACAGCGACTGGAACACATCTACACACTCGTATACCTATTAATTCACTTGCTATCTGCTAGATTTGATATTGATTTAAAAAATCTTACAGCTTGCATTTAAAGCCTCAGCTGACCCTGTTGTTCGATACATCTCTGATTTACTGACCTGCTATGTCCTCTCCTGTTCAATGACATGCGCACAAGGAGTCCTGGAGGTTGCTCACAGGTCTCAACATGTAACAACAGTTTCAGCATTTGCTGAGGGGAGAGCAAAACTGACATGGCAGCATATTTATGATTCTGTTATTCACATGGTCAGTTAATTAGTCATACAGAGTGGAGCAGTTTTACATGGAGATGGTAAATGTTACCAGAGCTGAGCTGAATTAATCTCTCAGTAATAAGCTCTGTTTTCTCTGTATTGAGTCATTGAGGGGGTGGCATGGGTTTTCCATGATGGAGAGCAGATATTCAGTAACCTCTTCTTCATCACTGACTGAAAGTGCTCCAGGGTCTGATAGATGATAGTTCAAGCTTTGTGGATGAGTTGATTCAGCCTGCCATCACCTCTGGAGCTAATTCTGCTCTCCCCAGGGATCCTGCTCCACGAAGATCCTCAGGATGGCATTGAGCATGCTGAGGAATTTCACTATTCTTTTATAAGCCATGTTGGTGTTTGTGCTTAAGTTCATCTCGTTGTGCAGATAACAAATTGGACAAAAGCAGAGCTTTTACATGAGGCTTGTGCTGGCATATCTTGACCTTAGTTCAGTACTGTTGTTTTGTTTTTGTTTATATTTTGTGAAAGTTTATTTCTAACAGAATATGTCATTTCATAAATTTTTCATAAATTTGTCATAAATTTTCATCATCTCTAATACCTGGTTCATTGGAAATCTCATGCAGGTTGCATAGCCCAGACTTTTACTGGTAGTCAACTTAAAAGCTTTACTTAACTTGAAAGTTTTACAAATGTCTAATAAGTTAGTGTTTTTATTGATAGTTTTTATTTTTATTATCATCATTTCCCTATTTGGATCCTACTCTCTGTTTTATTTATTTGTGTTTTCTAAAGCTTTCTGTGATACTGTGCCTAGTTTTCTTTGTGAAGCTAGTTTTAGTTTTTCTAATTTGCATTTGTGTTTTTTCTGTACAGCACTTTGCAGCACAACTAAATAAATTGCTGACTATATGTGTATAATTATTTATGGTTATTATTGTTTTTAATTAATATTTTATTAACAATCGTTATTACAGAGTTTCTAGTTTAAAAAAGCACTAATATTGTTGTCTCTTGTAGTTCCAGGGTTTGTTCCTGTCCTGACTGCATCCAACCCTCACACGGACTCCATTTTGCTGGTTTGGGCCCCACCACTGGAGGCAAACGGCATCGTCTCTGGTTATTTCCTACAGTACCACCTCTGTATGTATACATGCCATGTTTTACTTTACACACTACAGTTTTAGATTCTTTTTATTGTAGTTCATTGCTTTGTAGTCTGATTCACTGTGGGCAAAGTGAAAAGTTGTGGGTAGCATCAGTTCAGGGGATTAAAGAAAAGATCAGGCTAGAGGATAAAAATATGAAAGAAGTAGATCTATAACACTGCAGTTTATGTTTACTCCTACATTTTTTTTTATTTTTTGTTTTGAAAATTCTCGCCCAATGTCAGCTGGAATTGGCACCAGCCCCCCCGTGACCCGTTCAGGAATAAGGAATAAGCAGTAGATAATGGAAGGATGTTTTGAAAATATAAAAAAGCTGCTGCAAATGCTGTCATTTCCCCTTAAACTCTTATCTTTTCATTTAGTGTATTATCGTATCCCACAGTAGGTGGCACTCTTTTACACTGAACAGTCCAGTGCCGACTGCAACAGGATTATAGTTGCCTTAGATTACTGTTTAACTGCTGTCTCATTGTTTCTTAGCGCAATATTGCATCAGCAGGTTTTCTTCAAAAACCCAAATACTGTTTATTCTTTTTTATGTTATTTCATTCTGTATTTATTACACCAAAGCTTTTACTCAAACAAGCACCTTTATGCTGCGGTATGGTTGAGGTGAACAACTAAGTGAGGTGCTTTTATTACCTTTCCTGGATTTCAAAGCCCACACTCTTGTCGGCTGACATTTCATGAAGTCTTTTGTATGAAATGTAAAGGTAGAGACAGCCCTGTGCCGCCTCCATCTGCACCCACAGAGTCTGGCCAGCTCTTCAATACACTTTGTCCCTCCACACCTTTTTTGCTTTTTTCCCCCTCTTATCAGATGTCAGACTATACACAGTCATTCCCACACAGCGCAGTCTGTAGGTGTTGGAACGTTTTTTTTGGCTGAATTGATTCAGCATGTGACCAAAGTGTGTTTCAAATTCTTTTTACAGTTAATTGCATGAATAAAAATATCTCTTTTTTGTGCTACCCGTGCCGTCTACATGTCCAGTTGGTTTGTGAAAGTGCGGCGTGACTGGCGAATGAATAATCTGCGTTTACCAGAAACATAAAACATGCAGTGTGATGTGCTGCACACAAATATTAATTTTGCGAGGTGGCACAAAAAGGCTTGGCATCTCAGCCCTCGCCTGCAGTTCCAACATTTGCGCAGTAGTCACATCACTGAGGGGGCTTTCGGGATAAGTGTGTTGCTTTTAGCAGTCTGCACACACTCTGTACTTTGATGTATAATGCATGTTATGTGATATGCTCAAATACAGTACTTGTAATTGCAACTTTTCTTTTTTGTGTTACTTAGTTTCTTCTACTCTCTTATCCTCCTCCTTCTTACCTATTTATATATTTCTCTTACCTTAACACTATTCTTTCAGTTTTTCCTTCATGCCTTATAACTTTCATAATATCAAGCTTATTTTTCTCATCTCCACCGCTTCATCCTTTGGCACTTGTTTACACCCCCATCCTCGTGAGCTCTCTATTTTCTCCTTTCATCTCCTTGCCTTTCTTCCTAATGTATTCCTCCTCTGCTTACCTGTCACGACTTGTATCTCCCATATTCACTTTCCTCATGAGTTGGCATGACATCCCCTCGCCCTCCTTCCGTCTACACCATTGACCCCCATTAAAGTTGTGTTCCATTAACATACAACGTGACCCAACAATGATGACTTTTTCGGTGTTGATCGGTCTTAGGCTCACTCTGAACTGAACTGACCTGACATCTTTCTTCCTCGTCTATAGTAAATGAGACTTCACTGGAGGTGATTGATTCCCGAGAGATGAACATCACTGGTGCTGACATCACCCAGTACCAAGTGTCTGGATTAAAGGAAGGCAGCCTCTACCGTTTCCACCTCAGTGCCTGTACTCGAGCAGGCTGTGGACAACCTCTGGTTCAGGAGAGCTGGACTGTGGCTGCAGCAGGTGAGTAGATGAAACCAGTGCTGGTAGTGGGGTACGTTTTTGTGGTATCTTGGGTATTAAAATTACACCTATGGTTTAAAACACATTAACCAACTACATAGTACAGATATATAACAAAAAACAAATGCAAAAAATATTTACTTAACTAACATATTATTAGCATAGACAAAAACCTTATGCATGACCATATGTCCGTACCTGACATTTGCTTATGGAAAATTTTGCTCTTTCATTTTAAATTCCCTCAGTTATACTATGTTTGGGTTTTTTTAGACATAGTGGTAGTATTATGTAACTGAAATCTCGACTTGGAATTCTTTACTTTGTTAATTTTGGAAGCATTTTCTACAATTTGTGGGTTTTTTTTTTCTTCACTTATTTTAATCTAATGAATAATTCAGAATCGTACATCTCTTGCACCTCCAGGTCAAGCAGACACATTTTAGAGAATTCAAAATTCCTTCTTCACACAGGTTATATCAGCTTCTGAGTGAGAGCCTTTTGTCCCGATGAGTAAAATAGTGGTGCTGGTATTTGATTCACTTCAAAGCCTGTCCAATTTTGGAAACCTTTTAAGAAGTGGTTCACTTTTCCCCTGCAAAACCACATCACTTTATCCGTATCTCTTCCAGTAGGTTGTTTGAACCTCTGCATGGAGTATTCTGAGGTTCAGTGGAGGACTGTGGAGCTTTTTTTCAGATAACAATATTTGTTTTAATATTTTAACATTAGCAGTGTGTATTTCAAATATCTATTGCAAACAGCAGTTGATGTAAATGTTCATGACGGACACTGGTGATTTTGAAATCAAACTGCAGTAAAATGAAAGATATAATGATAAATAAGTACGTGACTCGTAGATTTGTTTGTATGTAGGTAGGGGATGATGAGAATTTTAAACATAATTAAGTATTTTTTATCCCCTTATTATTTATATGTTTGCTCTCTTTTAGCATCAAATCCTCAACAGACAGCTGTTCCATGACTCCTTGTCAATGCAGCACATACATTACTTCTGCCTATGCTGCCACTCACAAGACAATGATCCACAGATGTGGTAGACCTTGACTCTATAGGGAATTTATAAATAGAGATAGGAAAGTTGGGGATCCATCTGTAAAAATGCCTTTTCCTGCTTACACTTTTCTTTCTTTGCCCAATGATATTTTTTTCATTTCAGAAGCTTAAGAGTTTATTTCAGTGCTTGTCAGTGGACCGTTTCTAAGCAAGTGGACATAATAATTCTTATTCCATTCTGATTCCATCATAGAACATACTGTTTGCCACAGTAAGGTGGAATAATATGTGCATATATAGCTGGTGTGTTGCACCAACTGCTCAGGCAATGAGGATGAAGTGCATACTCACACATGTGAGCTAAATGGGCATTACAGTGATTTATTTATTAACTTGTGCCACATTTTCCATTGTGTTTATACACTCTAATTCACAGGAAAAACTATGTAAAGTGTGTGAAACACATAATTTTAATTTCAGTTGGGTGATTTTTCAACTCGGCTGCTTCAAGGGTTTACAATAGAAACACATTCAAAACGCATTCAGTGTTCTGGGTCAAGACCCAAAATAGTTAGATGAGTTAAGCAGCAACAACAGCCGTGCTTAAAAAAAGCTGTACTATCTATGAGTTCCTGTCAAACAGAAAAAAAACTAAATGCACAAAAATGTCTTGCCCCTTAGATAAAAAAAAAAGGAAGAAAAGGCATTATTACTTTCTATCTTATATGGGCCTCTCTGCATCTCTAGATGTCCAGCCCGAGAGCCATTAGCTGCATTGTGTGTAAATGTGTATGAGCAAAGGCACAACGCAGAGAGATAAAATAGTCCTGTTTCAAAGAGCTGTCCTCAGGGCATGTTAGTCACAATGCAGTGGAAAGATTTATGGATGCTAGTAGCAGAGAGCACGGCCTCCATGAATCTAAGGACATAAATGAGGAGGGATGGAGTGACAATGATACAAAATGAATGCATATGAATTAGGAGTTCTGACTTTGCAAAGTTCTTTTTATATTTCACCTTTTCCGACAGAATGAGCTTTAGTGTTTGGACATTTTTGTCAAACAGTTACTTAGTTTAAATATAATCTGATCAAATTGCGTACTCTCATGCCTGAACAAAAGCAAAAATAGAGATTTCAACAGATGTTTATTTCAATCCAGATGTCTTTATTTGAAAAGCTTGTAGTGAAAATGGAGTGTCTGAACTGTGAGATAAAAAGTATCAAAATATTACTAACAGATACAGCAGAATAGAGCAACATATCCTTTTCCCCATCAGATCACTGAGCTGATAAAGCAGCTGAGGTACAACAAGTTGCACACTCGAAAGGCAGAGTGCATAAGTCACAGGAAAATGACCGGTTGAGGGGTTTGCTACACTTAAGTAATGTCAACAATATAATTTTTTTCTTTTGAAAATTTTAGAAGAATAATAATCTAGATCTGAATTAGGCTTCCCTAAAATGAGCATGTACCAATCTTTTTGGTCCATTTTGTTAATATCTTTATTTTTTATATCAGACAAGGGACACAATAATCTTGTTTTGATAGTTTAAAAACAAATGCAAGCAAAGAGATGCACAAAACAAATTTTGTTTTACAAATACATAAAAAAAACATAACCTAAGACAACTTTTTAAAAATGCAAATTAACAGGAGAAAAAAAATATACAGAAGTGAGATAAAACAGAAAATAAAACGTATGTTCTATATCGCCCCTTGATTGCACATTAGAATTAGTTGGTATAAAAATGTCTGGATGGATATATTTGTTGTAGATATATTATACAAGTTAAGTATAGAAAAGTTCAAGAAGAACTTCGAGAAAAGGTAGTTATATTAAATCAATGCACTTCCCCAATTTTCTCCCCTCTCTCCCTGCTAAGCTTCAGCTCTGCCTCCAAATCCCCTTCAACAGTAGTGAGCGCATGCTGTTATCAGCGTGGCAGTGATCGACCCTATTTAAATATTGTTTTCCTTCTCGTCTCATTGTTTTATACCTAATCAAACTGAAACTTGCATAATGCATTAGACGCACATTTAGAGGGACATTTTCTTCCTCTCTTATGACAGTCAAAACATTGTTACAGTTTGAACAATATGACAAAGTATATTTTCAGCTTGAAAGAACCTGTGTGCGGGATTTAGAAACATATATTGCCCCCCCTAAACTCTGTTAAGACCCATTCTGCTAAAGTAAAGTGAGTAAATGAGTAAAATATAGGTTTTGGAACTAAAAATGTTCCTTCCAAGACAATAAAAACACATGAATTTGCTGTAAAATATCATTAATTCGACAACTGATTTTAGTGTGATATAAATTATTATTGTCAGTCAAATAGGCACATAGTTGTATTTTTTATCACTTCAGACTCAATTCTTGTTTATAATTAATATGTAGTACAGACTTACGTAGGTAAAACTGACCTGTATTTCCCATACAGTGACCTCTAACGGGCTTTGTCTGAGTCTTCAAATCGAAAGCACCCTTTACAAACAGATTGCTTGTACAAGAATCTATGATAACACACTTGGGTTTGTAAGAATGAGTTGTGGGAGTGTGTGTGTCTGTGTCTGCCTGGCCTATAAACCTTGAAGCTGGCATTCCTCATATCTGTAATCTTCTGTTATATTTCATTTTATTTTCTTCTCTTCGATGATTTGTCCCTGTCTCCAGCTGTGGCTCCTGTTCAGAACAGTATGTATCACTGCCTACAGCTGATATTGCCAGTCAGCATAGACGTGGTGGTGGAAGAGATAGACAAGTTGTGGGTGTGTTGGCGTAGTGTGTAGCTGGTTGTAGCCTCAGCAAAAGTTTGTCCTTTAAGGTTGTACAAATATAATCAGGGTGAATCATGAATCGCAGTTCAGGTGAACCAGAACATGTAGTTGTGAGAGTAAATTTATGCTCCTTTATGTGCGCTGTAGCCGTCATACTTCTGTGTGCCTTTTACGCTACTATCATGGTTAAGTCAGTTCATCCACTCGTGTGTAGTGCTGAGTTTAGAGTTCAGCTATGTGCCGCTCTGAATTTGTTTATAACCATCCAAAAACACCAGGGGAAGAAGAAAAATCAAATTACAAAAATGTTTTGCTGTTTTTTTTTTAATCTCCTCTGCACCCTCCTCTGGGGTTCTTTATTTGGTGGTCTTCTTCCTGTTGCTCTTCATCTCTTCTGATTTGTGCCCTTTACCCATCCCGTAATTTCAGAAGTTATTGCTCTGTTTTTATCTGTCAGGTGATGAATAGCTAAGCCCTTGAAAACGGACCCTAAATATGTGTGTAACCGGCGCAGGAGACAGGCGAAACAGTCCGTCCATCGTTTGCATCGAGCCTAAATGGGCCTTAAAAGTGACAGTTGTAGTCTTAATTTGCATCTGGTTTATTCTGCAATTCCAGCACCAGATGCATTGTGTCTGATGCACTATGAGCTTTACCTGCAGTCACTGCCGATTTTCTCACTTTCTCTAACATCTCTCCCTTTGTGTCGACTGTACAACCTGGTTGTTGCACTATGCTGAGTATTAGATCTGACAGCATTGTAGCAGAAATCTATCATCTGAGACTTCTCTTTCATTCCAGACCTCAGCTGCGTTCTGTCTGTTCCCAGCTCTATCCTAGGCAATCCTCATCCTCCTTTAGGTATATAGTTCACACTGGCACATGCACAGCTAGTGTTGCCCATGTGATCTCATTTTTCTGTACATGAACTATCAAGTCACAATAGAAATAAAGATGAGGAGTCGTTTCAATCTGTTCTT
>JBAMHX010000015.1:16249124-16263550 GCA_037177515.1 Pseudomugil tenellus
AAAGTCAAAAGGGGAAAAACCGAAATGGAGGGGTGGGGTGAGTGAAGGGACTTGGAGAAAAAAAAAAACAAAAAAAAACCACTACGGAAAATCCCCCCCCCCCCCCCCCCCCCCCCCCTTCCGCAACATATAGAGAGTCAACAGCTGTCTGGGCTGCAGAGATGAACCATGTATTTCAGCTAAAACCAGAAATGCACACAACAGAAAACAAACCTAACATGGTTGTTGTCAAATAGACTTACTGTACAACTCTGTGACTGAGTCGGCATGCAGACAGTACAGAGTGGAAAGTGTTCACAGAACAGTGATTAAAGTGCAATGTGGCCCCGCCTTCACAAAGGTCCTAGGCATGCTAGGAGGACCCCAAGACTCGGGCCATCGGCAGCCAGCCCAGAGCACGGATCCTGCCCCCCTGCCCCTGATCCAACCCTGCATCCACCCAGGACACAACAGAGGCCCATTTTAAATTTTAAAACACTCTGACAAAGTTGACTTTTTTTGTGGGTCAAGATCTGTTCGTAATTAATTGACTAAAACTTAAAAACCTGATTTGACATGCTCTGATCACATGCACATAAACACTTGCACGGTGAGATATTAAGGGCTCAGCCCAATGTTCACACTGCATGAACAGCACGCCTTCAAGTCAAACTTTACCTGCAATGTTGGATTTGACATCTCTACTAGTGATGATAGGAAATTCAGGACATAGAATTTGACTTGTCTGGCCTCATGATACCTAAGTTCTTATAACTTTTTACACTCCAGTGGTTGTAAGCTCCCTAAGGAGCCGTGTCCTCTGGATCTTTCAGTCTAAATCACCTCATCTCATTTGCTTCCATTATACTCCATCACATCTTATATCTCCTGTAGGACTTCAAGAAACATGAATTTCCCTGTATTTTCTCTGCAACATGCTGCGAGACACAACAGGGGCACCTCTTCTTCAATTAGTGGTCAGTCATCCTCCTCTGGAATCCATCAAGCCCTGCCTACCTCATTTATCTGCACTTCACTCCTCTTCCTAACTCCACATTTTCTGCCTGAGAGAAATCTCTCCTGACATGCACGATTACAAGAAAGCCTCTCAATGTCCTTTCCTATTATACTTACTCAGCTGTGATGGATCCTAATTTAGCTCTATAGAAAATGGAGTGTGAAATTTTGACTCATCTATATGTCATTTGTTGTATGTGGAGGGAAATTTGCTTGTTAAGACAGCATTTTTTTCTCAGTCAGTAGGTTTGGTTCCTTTTCTGTTTGCTGCATGTAGGGAAAAAGAACCTTGATGTAAAATGCATCTTAGCATCCATGAAAGGATGTGTTTGGTGAGACACCAATGAATACATTATACAGATTATGTTGTCAAGCTAACAGACATTATTAAGAGACTACATCAGGCTCAGGAAAGGGTTGTGATGTATGTGTACAGTAACATTGACCCCATTGAACTTAAGCTCTTTACTTTTAACACTGAGGTGGTGTAATCATTAAGTTCTGAGCATTTCTGGATGGAGGCAAAATGTTCAAGAGTTGAGATCTACAAGACATAGTCCTTATTTGACATTTACTACTAACACCTCAGGGGGTGTCATGCCCTTAGAGAGTATGTTCAGAATATTCTACACATTACATTAAAGCAAATGCACCATGCAGAGATAGAAAAGTAAACTGTCTAAAAAGTGTGAACGTAGCATATATTTTCAGTTTATAGGGTAAGCATATGGTGTAAGCAAATCCGATACATTAGTAATAAAGGAGCATATTTTATTAGAGAGATGTTGCTGTTAAGATTCTTCTACAGAAGGATTGTATCTTAGAATTTTTTCTTTATTTTTCCTTTTTTTAATAAGGAGCAGTAAACATGAAGCACAACTGCTGTGAAGCATCCTATTAAATGTAATGAATTACCAGCTGCCTCACATAACCAGAATTTGGAAGCTTGTGGGTTGGCTTCATCCCAGTATCTTGTAGATGGTAATGAAAAAGATGAATGAAGATGGTAAATCTTGTTGTCATTTCTATTATATTTCACTGAAGAACCATGTGTTTTCCTCTCCCCAGACAGTAGGTAGCCCAGCAGCTGTTTTGTAAAGCATCCATGCCACGGGGTGGGGTATAATCAGAAAACAACACAGCAAATCAAAAAACCACATAAATTTAGCATCTGTACTGTGGTGCTTCCATCTGTTCTACAGACAGGAAGATTTCTTCTATCCAAACGCATTAATGAACTGTGAGTTCAACTTTGGTCAGAGTGCTGTCATGTAATGCTGCAGAACACCTGCCACAGGTGAATCTAAACCTGTTTTCCAGAAACATTAACAAAACCAAAGCAAAATCATTAAAAACTATTTTCTGTCAACTACATTTTTAATTTTCCTTCAAGAAAATGAGTTGCATGAAAAAAATGTTCTTAATTTTGGAAACTGACGATTAAAAACAGGTATCATTAGGTATTAGTGTTTTACAGCAGCAGCAATTAACGCAATTAAAGAGTTGTTATGATCTCTCTGGAGAAGAGATGATGACTAGAATCTGCAGTTCAGACGAGTTACAATGAAAATGCATTTTAATTTGGCCTCGCACTCAAAACACTTGAGACTTGACCAGACCTGTTTCACAATTTTAAACTCATGAATTTTTTTTTTGTTTTGATGTTTTCTAAACGATTGTCTTCCTATCTGATCTCCTGTCTTCTGCTGTTTCCTCAGACTGAAAACTGATAAAATCCCACAAACAAGTAGGTGTCCACATTCACATGCATAGTCAATAGAAAAAAAGGGGAGCACCAGTGAACACACTTGTGGTTAAGAATCTTATAACTTTTTGGTATTAAAAACGTGACATAAAGAACAAATGAAGGAGTAGTAATATACAATGAAATCCAGGACACTGGAGTTCCCATATCCACTTCTATCCATCTTAAAATACACCTGGATAGGCTAGTCACCGTAATATTAAATCTACTATTAGCTTCATGTTGTCAAAGCACCATGAAGATCCGCTTATTAGTACTTTATGACTAAAATAATATCAACTCTATCAGATTGGCATTTAGTGAATGTGTTTAGTGTGTAGGGGACCGTTTTTCCTTTCAAGGACGAGGACACTGGTTTCTGTAGATTTTGAAGAATATAAATTTAATAATGAAGATAAAAAAAAGTTGAATATACAATTAACATTGAAACATGAAGGGACAAAACATTAAGACATACAGACATGGTATGAGGTCATAACTCGGGGAGAATATTCCCCAAAGACCTGTGGATCCCACAGATGTTTGGAGCTATTCTGCCCTATTCAGATAGGGGAGCTTTGTTTAAAAACTTTGGTCACATGGTCACAATCTGTTTTCTAAACATTTCCCTGATTGAAAGACGCTGGCCTTGCTTAGGCTACAACAACTAAGGTCTTAGCAGATGGTTTACTAAAGGTCAGAATGACATCAGTTTAGAAGCCTTATGGTCCGAACTTTCAGCTAGACATTAATTAAGAGCAAGGTAATTAAGCTAATCATGAAATTCTTCTTCAAGTGTTCAGAAGAAGAATGAAACATTTGATAAACACAGTGAGTTAAATTGAGACTAATCAGACTAATTACCTCAAGCAAAATTGTGGTTTTTGCTGGAGTTTGTTTGTTATTCTGTAGATTTGTTTCTTTTTTAGCAACTTTAAGCAGAAACCAGCGGATCAATTTTTCTGATTAGGTTTTAGGAGTGATCTGAAGGCCACCTAAATCCAATAATTTTCTGAGTGGCTCTTCATCATTTTGAAATTGGACCATTTTCAATTCAATTCAGTTCAGCTTTATTTGTATTGTGTCATTTCACGACAATGTCATCTGAGGACACTTAACAGAGATCAAATTGAGCCAATTCATAACAAGCAGCCTATTCTGTTAGACGGACATCCGGGACATTTTGACGTAATTACATAGCAACGCAGCTTGCCATCTTAACGTGGTTGAAGCAGCCCCTAGAAACACTACAGAGAAGACATGGTAAAATCTTGTTTGTGGTCAGCTGCACATCCATTTTTGTAAAAAACAAGGGGTTCAAGACCATGTACCATTGTATACCCTTAAGTGGAGTCAGGAGAGATAAGTGGCTGAGCGCCGTCAACAGATGCCAAATACGATCGGACATAACGGGGATGGTTAAAAAGTAGTGGCAACCAAAGTCCAAGTATACCTATGTCTGTGGCCTTTATTTTACATCCAGTAAGTGCAAATTCAGTGATATTCTATACATAATAATATATTGACTTAATAATAACATTAGGGCTGCAAAAGACCCAAGACCTCTTAATTACGAGTCAGACTGGCCGATGTTAGGCTAACTGTTAGCTAACAGTTAACAGTTAGCTGTTAGCTAACAGTTAGAGGTTGCATTCAGAGCACCATAAACAGTGGACGAGTCTTTTAACATTTTTCCAGCCCTACTTCCTACAGAAGCGTTTAGCTGTCACAACCATGAAAAAATATTTCACCAGTTTCTCTTTTTAACATAAGAGATATCTCATTATAATGAAAAAGATTTTAATAATGAAACAAGATATTAATCTCGTTATATTAAGAAACTTTAACGAGAAGGTTTCTATAAAGAGACATGTTTCTCATTAAAAACAATGTTAATATAATTATATTTCCTCATCTAAGTGGCACAATTATCTCGTTATAACATGATATTTTTAACTGTAACATCGTTTCTCGGTGAACTATTGATTCTGGTCCAGAGGCAACAGCAGGAAGATGAGGGGTGCATTTTAAGAAGTCGAAATATATCGGAGGAATGCATTTCCACAAAGGAAAAAAAAGGTAATTATATAACTCATATTAACATGAAACTAGGGTTATGGTTAGGTTTACACATCTTGTTATACTGAGAAACCCTCTCGTAAATTTTCTCAATATAGTGAGATTAATATTTTGTTATGTAAAGAAACTTTCACATTATAATGAGATATGTTTTTCGTTAAAATGAGAAAGTCATCAAATATTTTAAATGGTTGTGAAGGCCAAACGCTTCCGTAACTTCCTTATATCGTGTGATTTCATTTGCTGGTAGGAGACATTGTTATGAAAAACTAACTGAATAAGACTAACACGTTGTTTACCCATAGATAAAGACGACGCCTTCGGTTGCCATGGTCTTCTAGACGTCATCGTGACGACATGCCGTCTAACAGACTGCAAGGTAAACCAAAAAGATTGCATCGAATCTTGACATCGATCCAATCTCACATCATGAGCATCGTTGAGGCGACAGTGGGAAGGAAACCTCCTTTTAACAAGAAGAGAAAATCTCTGGTAGAACCTGACTCAGACAGGGCAGCCATCTGCCTTGACTGGCTGGGGGTGGAGAGAACAGGAAAGACAGATCAATATATATTGCAGCTTTTATTCAGGAAGACTTGCAGAAAAACAGAGAAATAAGAAATAAGACCTGCAGAAAATGGAGAAATATGATGCCAGTACCGTCCTATACATAGAAAATGAGCAACAGAGAAAGTAACAGGAAATGCTCAATGCATCTTCGGACGTCCCCATGGCTGCATAACTAATGGAAAGCTAGAGACTGGGAATCACAAGTAGACCTGCAGTCTGCGAGTGAAGTGCTCTGTTTGGAATTTATGGAACTATGAGATCTATAATATACAATGGAGTTTGGTCATGGAAGGCTTTATATATAAGGAGAAGGATATTAAACTCTGCCCTTATTTTAACAGGTAGCCAATGAAGAGAGGCTAAAACTGGAGAAATATAATCTCTGCTGCTAGTTCTCGTCAGAACCCTGGCTGCAGCATTTTGGATTAGCTGGAGACTTTTCAGGGCATATGTGGGGAAGCCCATAAATGAATAATTGCCATAGTCCAATTTAGAAGTAACAAAGGCATTAACTAATTTACATAGGTTACATAGGTGGAAGAAAGGATTTCTAGAAAGTTGATTTAAATGTAAGCCAAAGGACAAATCCTTGTCAAGTATAACTCCAAGGTTCCTCACTGTAGTACTGAAAGCCCATTTAATGTCATCCAGATTAAATACAAAGTTTTATAGGTCCAAAGACAAAAACCGCCATCTGACTTTAAAAGGAGAAAATTCAGAATCATCCAAGTCTTTTTGTCTTCAAGGCATCTTTGTAATCTAATGGACTGATTGGTTACACCGGGCTTCATGGATAATTAAATCTGATTATCATATGCATAGCAATGAAAATTAATACCATGTTGCCTGAAAATATTACCCAAGGGAAGCATGTATAGTGTAAAAAGCACTGGTCCTAGTACAGAACCCTGAGGAACACCATGACTTACTCTAGTGTGTGAGGAAGACTCATCATTTACAATAACAAACTGAAATCTATCAGATAAATATGACTTAAACCAGCTTAGTGCGTTCCAGCCTCTGTAGCAGAATTTTGTGATGAATGGCATCGAATGCAGCATTAACATGTAAGAAGTTAAGATCTGACAGGAGTCCTTTATCTGAGGCCATGAGAAGATCATTAGTAAGTTTCACCAGTGCTGTCTCTGTCCTAAGATGAGCTCTAGATCCTGATTGAAATTTCTGGAACAGATTGTGTCTGGACCGATGGGCACATAGTTGAGTTGAATGATCCTAAGGTTACATGACTTCACATTTTAAGAGTTGTTTCATTCTGTTATAATGTTCAGTATCTGCTTTAATGCTTTATACATGGTTGCCTGTCTTCTTTTGTGTTGATTTTAAAATTATTTTATTTGTTTTTAAATGTGAACATGGTCTTGCCCCACTGTGTCTGTCTGACCTGCTCCAGTTTCCCTCCCCTACATGCTCTCTCAGGTCGGCAGGTCATTGCCTGTTCCAAGAACTAAAATTAAATATAGGGGTGACTGCTCCTTCTCAATTGTTGGCCCCAAATTGTGGAATGCATTACCACTGCATATTAGAAAAAGGCTGGGTCTCTGTCCATTTTTAAAACCTATCTTAAGACTCACCTGTTTTCATTGGCTTTTAAAACAGCTTGAGTTGTTGACTCATTTATCTTTTACATTTATTTTTAATGCTGTTTTATTGTTTTATGTGTTGCAGTTATTACTAATTTTATTATTCTCATTGCATATTATTCCTTATGTTGTTGCTTTGCCTGGAATTGGTTCAACTTTGTTGTTTTAAAAAAAAGTGCTCTATAAGTAAAGTTGGATTTAGATTTAGATACATTGTTTCACCTTTTATATTCTTTTAACCCATTTTTCATCTTTCATAGAGGTATATTTAGAGGTAAATCTGGGTTTAAGAGACTTATGCAAATCCAGAACCCTGAATGGAGCCAAACCCTCAAAATGCTTATTGGCTGGACTGATGCAAAGCCCTGACCCCCAGGCAGCGAGCCCGCGTACTCTAAACTGAAACTTAAGACGCGCTTTTGGTTGAGTTTCAGTTTTTACCTTAGAGATGAGAGGAGACGATGCTGCACCCATGTAGTGAGAGATGCTTAAACAGAGAACAAAAGACCATGGCCACATGGTCCGAAAATATGGCAGCTTCTATCTGATAAACCCAGATGACGAAGTTTAATCTACTTTTTGTAACTAAGTTGAGCCTCCAATGGAAATATTCCCACAATTTAAGCTTTTAAGTCAAGTCCAATTTTCCCCTTTGATTGAAAAACTGTATTAGCAATGAATACATTCTTTGCTGTGTAAGATTGTTGGATATAAAGTTGCTAAATTAAAAAAGGCTACATTAAACTGTCATTATATGGATCTCTATGAATATAAAAATCTCAACAAAGTATCATAAGCACAAAACATAGCTATTGTGTTATTAATTGTCTTTACTGTGTGACTTTACTGTGTGCGATTACATTGCAACAGCACTACTGGGACTTAAACTTTTCTGCATGTAGAGAGAGCAAAAATTGTACTCATGAACAATAAATTAAATAAAGTGAGAACTTTACAACTGTACAACTAATCTTGCTGCAGGTACTGTCTTTATTAACCATAGATACATTTGTACTTTGAGTTCTCTTATATACAGCCTATGACTTATCATATTTTTATATTGCAAGGTATTTTTTCGCCTCCTGTTTGTTTAGCTGAAATCATGTAATCACAACAGTTTAACAACAATATGTGAATGATTTATTGAATAATCGCTTGACACAATTTCCTTTTAAAAAAACATTTTAACATAAAAAACAGAAACGCTACAAAGATTTAAATCCAGGAAATGCATTGCTTATATTTTAAAATTAAGGTTTCCCTAGATGTTTATTAACATTTATATTTATTTATTAACTGTTTATCCATTTATGAAAAAGTATTTTTTTATATGTGTTACGCTAAATTATAGTATCATACACAATCGTCAATCAGATTAATAATGCAGGCTACTACAACGTATATATTCGGTATATACGCAAATACTCTGACATCTTCTGGTTAGAGCATAACTGAAAGCTGAACCAGAAGTGACATATTATCGCATACCCTATCAGTCTAAGGAGATAAATAAAGTAGGAGGAACACTGATGTTTGGGTCTTCTGTATTTTTGAGTGTCTGCTGTGTTGCTCTCCTGATGAACCGTGCACGACCAAAAATACTCGCTGACAAAGGTGCAATTTGTCTTAAAAGAATCGTCACTGATCATGCCCTGCCAAGGATGCACCTCTTCCCTCTCACGTCTGTATTTCTGCAAGCACTTTGGCTTTTGAAGACTTGAAGAATACCAGGTACAGTAGACATTTTTAAAAGTCGCAGGTCTTCTCGGGACAGCAGATGAGTCTGTCTCATGGTCTTGAGGCAACTCTGACTTCTTAACCAGCTCCCAACACATGCACACAGATGAGAGGATGCTAAGGCCCTGCGAACATCCCGCCAGAAACATTTTTGCTTCCCTTTGTATTTCCTGTTTTATTGTATAAATTTTGTTTAGATATAGTGCTGATGAGTGTGACCACAATGTGTAGGCAATTGGAAAATTATGAAAATATGGAAGGGCTGCACGGTGGCGAGGTGGTTAGCACTGCAGCCTCACAGCAAGCAGGTGTCCGGTTCAATCCCTGGCTCGGGCGGTGGCCTATCTGTGTGGAGTTTGCATGTTCTCCCCGTGTTAGCGTGGGTTCTCACAGGGTACTCTGGCTTCCTCCCATAGTCCAAAGACATGCAGCTTGGGGATTAGGCTGATTGGAGACTCTAAATTGCCCATAGGTATGAGTGTGAGTGGTTGTTTGTCTGTAGCTGTGATAGGCTGGCAACCTGTCCAGGGTGTACCCCACCTCTTGCCCTGTGTAGCTGTGTAGCATTGGCAAGCGGTAGAAAATGGCTGAAAATATGGAACTAAGCAGGTCCCGTATTGGTTCAATCTGGGACGCAACATTTATTTGTCAATTAAAGGACCATTCTATATTTTACGGGATGGGTGGCAACCTTAGCAAAGAGGTAAATGCACATCACGCCGTTAGCTAACCTGCAGTTTGTAGCACTATGATAAGTGCAGATAAAGGAGACGCAGCACTACCTGAAGCTGCTCCTGGTTCTATTAAATCATCAATGTGGAAATATTTTGCGCTTCCGGGTGACTGATGTTGACAATGTTCACGTTGTCTAGAAGAACACCACAGTGCTATGATATGCTATGTGTGTGCATTTTACTCTGCTACAGGAAACACTGCGAACATGGCAGGACAGATTAATCGGCATCACAAAGATTTAGATTTGACAATCGGGAAAACAGTGGTCCAGGCAACTATTCCAACCTCATTTGCATAAAAACTTCCACAGACCTACGCTCGTGTGTAAGCTATAACTAACGCTGTAGGTCTATTAATAGCAGCAGATCTGCAGCCATATTCAGTGGTGGAAAACACTGCATTTAAACATTTTATTAGCGTACTTTAGCCACGATACAGCATGTCCAGCAGGTCACATCTTACGACTAAAGTGTTGTATTCAGTATATGAAGATGTTAAAGAAAAAGTTTGTGGGGGTTAAGCAATGTAGTCAGTTGTGTTAACAACAGAAAATCCCTTTTTTTATACAATACACATCTAAAAGAAAATGGTTTTTGGTCTTGCTTTTTTTCCACTGGAATTAAAAAAAATGTGAAAAGTTACACTGTTCATAATGGTTTTGGATCTTGATCATTTATGGACTTTTACCTTTTTTTCATTTGCTAATGAAGAAAGAAACACATTTTAACCAGCAATGAACTTCCCTTTGTCATGAATCCCAGGTCTTATATGAGAGATATCAATCAGGACGTTTTGGAGTTGCCAGGAGGAAAATCTGCAGTTATGTAGAGTAAACAAGACATGGGGTTGGTTAAATAGAAAGAACATTACTTGCAGCAACGGTATCTATCTAGGCCAAGTGGTTATTTCAGGCTTTTCCAAAGGCATTATTTCTCCTGCTTTTGGACTGTTGGAGTGTGCAATTTTCACTTGCAGTGCCACCACAGATGGAGAGAGCATTTTCAAAAGATGACAAAGCAGAATATCCCATCGAAGTTTTCTCTGTGAAATCCTATTTTTTTCAGGAAGAGGATCTTATGGGTTGTCATCAACTGGAAAAATGGCATAAACTGATATTAGGGAAAGCACCCATCACCAGCAATTGTAATTTCAAGATACATTATTTGACAGTACTTTAAATTATGTGATCATTTGCTTTCCTGTAGGCAGATCAGGGAGGACTGCATCTGAAAGCAAAAAGTAGCACATTTGAGTCAGGTTAATTTTATGTAAATGCTCCTCCATCATCATTAAATCAAAAAAAATATATCAAATGTCTACAAGATGACAAAACTCTTGAGAAGGAATCTTCCAAGTCATGTCTTCAGCAGTAGCGTCTACACTAATGTTTGATTCAGGAGATCAGCAGTCATTGTTGTGGTGTTGCATATGCGTGAAGGCTATTTTTTGCGGCAGTGTCTGTATGTCTAGGCTTTTACATTCATTATCGTAATCATGCATGGCAGCCTGCAATGACTCTTGTTTTCTGTGTGTCCACTGAACAAGCGTCGCAGGAGAGGCATAGCCCATACACTGTGGCCTGGATTACTGCACACTGTGCTCTCCTCATGTAAGCACATTTGCGTCTAAGAGCTCCTGCTACAGGCATTCCCTACATATATAATTCTGGTTCTGTCTCTTCTTAACACGCCTTTCCCTTGTTATACTTTCTGCCCCTGTCTGTGTCGCAGTGCTGAGTGAGCTGTAAGCGTCACCATCTCCACATCACTGCATGAAGACAAACAGAAGGGCATTATCTAGCTGAGGGATAGACTGTGTAGTCAATCTTCAGCTATTAATAGTTTCCTACTACCCAACTTATTGACATTTATGAGCTGAAATAGCATCTTGAAAAATCACACATACACGTTTGCACGCTTTTCATTTAATGTGTTTAATTAAACATCACTGCAAACTCTGAACATCCTTGTCACTCTTTTTCCTGAGCATTTAGGCATAAACAGAACCTCTTCAGATGAAAAAAAGCTATTATTTTTCTTCATTTAATAAAAAAAATTTCAGGATTTACCAACCCGGACCAAACTATCTCATACATTTAATGCTTTAATAGGAGAAAACCTTAGAATAAAACTTAAAATATTCAGGTAGCACAAACAGAAAGGTATAAAGTGCAGCAAGCGGCTTGTTACTCACTGAAATGTATTAAATGAACTATGATTAATAGCATTGTTGCAAATCCAAATTTAAATAATTATTTGGAAGTTGTTTATTGCAAACTTCAATATAAAAGTATATAACAAGGAAGTAGTCTGTTACATGGAATGTGTAAGTTAAACAAATGGATAGCAGCATAGATTTATTTGTTAAGGGACATTTGCATTTTAATTCACATTTTTTCCCAATTTAAAAATGTTTACATAACATAATGTTTGATTATCATACATAAATAAAATCACCTCAATGCTATCGCATTGCTGAACGAGGCATGAAATGGAGGAAGTCACAAGCACACTTGGAGTAAACATAGTGTAACAATGGACCTCTTAACAGAAGTTTCATTATTTATTATAAAGTTATGGGACAGGCTGAAATCGGCGTCAGGGAAACAGACAGGAGTCGGCAACGGGAGATCAATCCAATAAGGTCCATAGAGTAGCAGGTGAGTCGGAGCCAGGGAAGGGGAAAACAGGAACAGGCAATGAGGCCGGGAAAAGGCTTGTGGTGTAGACAATGTCCGACAAAGGAATGACTGGTGAGCTGAGTGTTATATGGGACTGAGGGAATGAGGAACAGGTACATGTGATCAGGCATGACGAGTCTGGTGGCAGGTGAAGGTAATGAGGCTGATTAGCTCTGGAGCAGGGGTGTGAAGGAACCAAGGCATGACACATAGGCTTGCAAACATTTTGTAGCATTTTTATGGTCACTTCATTCAAAATGAATACATTATTTATTCATTTATTTTTACCACTAAATCTCCAAAAAGTAGAATCATTAGGACTGCTAACCTCTCAGCAGTGTGGAAACTGAGGGTTTTAGGAAACTGTTTCAGGAGCAACAAATAATACCAAACTGCAACGTTTATATAGAAACATGTCTTGAGAAGAAGTTGAAATATGTAATTAATTTAGTGTTCAAATCAAATATGTTGCTTTGAGTTATGTATAACTATGTTTAATTTTCAGACTGTTACAGAAATGTTGGCAAAAAAATATATTGCCCGACTCTCACCTGGCGCTAAATTATAGTTTGGTACATATGTGTTGGGAGTGCAACATCATTCAGAAAGTCACATGAATGACAATTTGGCCAAACTACAAAGACGGATGACTGTGCCATAACAAATTAAACAAATGCAGCACCAAACATGATTTCATCTATTAAAAAAAAAACCCTCCAAATTGGCCTTCAGTTTGAATTAAACACTTTCAGCTTAATTTTACAGGAATCATATGATCAAATCCCTACATCTGACAAAAATAGCTTGCTCAAGTGCAGCAACAGATGGGACACTAAACCTTTAAATGTAGCAGTAAGATACCAAGCCATTGAAACCACATATGTCAAAGCCTAAATAATAAAACAAGGAATGAGTGTGGTTATATCTTGTGTCAGTTAAACCAGAAAAAGCTTCTTGTACTTTTTCCAAACAAGCTACAACAAAGTTGTCTGATGAGAAGAGATTTTCAGGTTCAAAGGTCTTCCCCATGTTGAAAATGCTTTGTCATACACTTTATAGTGTCTAGCATTTGCACACACAGACAGAAATACACCTCTGTGAACACCGTTCACGAATTATCAACACTGCTTACAATCTAGTGTCATTAATCGTGTTGATCCAATGGACCCTTAGAGCCCAGATTTGTGCAGCTGTAATTAGGCACACATAAACTAAGCCACACGCTGAATGTCTATCACAACCAATACTGACGCCCTCTTCAAGCAGGTTAATCAGTTTATCTGTTTTGTGCATTTATTTGCTTGAAAATCACGTACTGATTTGTAACTGATGATTAAGAGTAAAATTCAAACTTGTTGTTTTTTACATAACCTGTTGCAGCAGCTGGATGAGGAAGTTGGCAAGTCAAAATTGTGGAATTGTGGAAGTCAAAAAATACCTGGGTGAGAGCAACAATGCAAGATCCCAGAACTGTTTATAACTATCAAGTATATTTTAAACTTAGATTTAAATATAAATAATACAATAAAAAATACAATAACTTAAATATTATTGCATACACTATGTAATAGAATCTGCATGTCTGTTTATTCTCTCTGCTAGGTTAGTGCAATAATGCTTAAGAGCCAGTGGGTTGTAGGTTCTTCTGTTGCTCCACTGCAGCTGCAAAGTAGTAGTTAAAATATTTCCTGTCAATCTCAACTTAAACATTGTGTTATTATTAAACATGTATCACAAAGAGATGCAAATTGCAAGATTTATGTGGTAAAGTGTCAAAGGTTAAATGAATTTCCAAGCTGAATAAACCTGTTGCCCTTCTATACACAAAAGAAACAATATCTGATACTGAATTTCAAACTTGTGCAAATATTCAGTCAATATTCTTCACCCCTTTTCAAACATGTTTAAATACTGTCTTTTCTTTGTTCTTGTTGTATTAAAAATGATATAATAATAATATGTTATGTCTTCACGAGATACACTTGAGCTGTAAATTAAACTGCTCGAAATAAATAAATAAATAATAAATAATATTCAGAATATTGACGATTGAACATTTTCTCTTAGAATTTTATAAAAGTCATTGGAAGACCTTTGAACCCTTAAAACCTTCAATTAAAAAGAAATGCTGTAATAATGTTAGTGCCTTTGGAAATGCTAGTTTTCAAATGAAGAGACATAGACATTGACTCATCTGAGGCCACCTACAGATTATCCATCCATCCATCCATCCATCCATCCATCCATCCATCCATCCATCCATCCATCCATCCATCCATCCATC
>JBAMHX010000015.1:16263650-16274457 GCA_037177515.1 Pseudomugil tenellus
CCATCCATCCATCCATCCATCCATCCATCCATCCATCCATCCATCCATCCATCCATCCATCCATCCATCCATCTATACACAAAGAAACAAAACATTTGTAACATTGTTTACTCCTCTCAATGAGGAGTCGGGGCTTCTAATGGTCCTACCCTTGTCCAAACTCACTCACTGCTGCAGTCAGAGCAGGAGACATTACCATTGCTAGATTGGTCAGACTGAACATTAACTGTGTCTACCATCATCATGTTAATGAATTAAATATTATTATTTGATAATTATATTTACCTCAGCAGTACACTCTTTTATTATTTTTATTTAAAGGGAAACTAATGGTGTAATCTATCTTCCTTTAAGAAGGCTGGAGGTTTGGGTCCCAGTTATCCCACATCACATGTAAAAGTGTCCTTTTGAAAGACAATAAGTCTCATATTCTCTTTGATGCATTCTTCAATAATTGTGGTGTAATACATTTTCTGCTTTGTGCTGCACAACACAACTCAGACTCAGATTTTAGTAACACCACAATGGGACAAACAAGTCCCCACTTTGAGAGGACAACACTGTCTTTAACGATACCACCAGTCACAAGCTTTGAACCACGAAAGAAACAATTAAATACTATTTATCTGAGAGGTAGAGAGCAGAGTTTTATGAAGAAAATTGGTCTTCTTTGTGGAATTTTGGATTTAAAATGATGAGTGATTTTTGTAATTTTAAGCCAAAGTGGAGTCAGAGGTGAAGTCTATTTGTGTTTCATTAAAACAAAAAACAATTAATAATATACAGTAGTATATGCTGATATTACTAATATTACTAAATAGAACAAACAACTACATACATAAAAATGATAAAAAAGAATTAGCCTATAGACATGAAAATTATCTATCAAATTAAGGACAGTCATACAAGGCTAGAAAACATCATAACAGACTTTTTTTTTTTAATATCTCTTTTCTTTCATATATAGGACACTGGTTCCAATATCAATTTACTAATGCTAATCTCATTAAATTGCCTATCTACATCTATATGAGGATAGCTTTTCATCAAGAACAGCCAATGTGCCACTCTATTACATATAGAGATAATAAGTTTTGCTTAAAGAAAAAATAATTCTATGTGACCTTATTTGTGAAAATGATTCCTGTAATAAAATATATGAAAATACAACACATATGCAACTAAACTGAAAAAATATATTACCTTAATGTAAATGTATTGGCATGCAAATATTATTAGTAGCACATGCATGAAACTGAAAAAAATTCAACACATACAAAGCCAGATGTTTTCAAAATATGTTTTGTGAAATATGTTTGATTTTATTCTTCCTTCTAAACATTCACAGATTCAACTTTCAAACTTCAACAATCCATCTAATTGACTGAAGTGTTTATCAGGCAAATAAAGTTACACTTCCCCTGCAAAAATTAAAGATCTGTTGCTATAGAAACTATTGATGTCAGTGTGGGTAGCTGAAAACCTGTCTTGCAGGCATGAGGGTGAAACATCATACTGGAGTCACATCTTCACATCATCACATTCTTACCTTGTTAAAAGTTTGTGCTACTTTTGTGTCTGGTCCTTCTTGTTTTCCTCACTTGCAAATCTTGTGCTTGACATTTTGCTTTAGCCTGAATGATTCTCCCAGACATACACAGTGTTGAGTAGCAGGAAAAATGTGTCAATTAATGCACCCTCCATGATATCCCCCAGGTTTGCTAGTGTAGATAGTCTTATATGTATAGTGATGGTCCACCCCTTCATGTTTTCCTTCATTTGTTTGTTTGGCGACTCAGCTGTTTCCTTACAATTTGAAACTGAAATAGCAGTAGACTGGAAGCAAACCAGATAATTTTTTTTCTCCTCAAGTTAAAATATTTGTCAGTACTGTGATACCATCTTTTTTTTTCTTTGCTACACAAGAACTCGATTATGTGAAATTCTAGGACACTTTCCATTTATTGCAAACTTTACCAAAGGATTCTTGATTGCTCAATTGCATAAGATTGAAAGACATAATTAAGAAGTAAAACTTTTTGCCATCTTATTATCAGCTCAATTTGACTTTTTGTGCAGCAGCATATAGTCCCATGTAACATATGAAATGTTGGCTATAAGCCGGCAAAGATCATTCAGCTTTCATCAGGGTATGAATCTGTTTAGTGGAACCATTTCATTGTACAAACAAAAAGTGACCCAAAAGACCCATGAAAGCTGTGGCATATTATCATTATTACTATCAGTCTACCCCAAAGGAGATCACATCTCCCCAGAGCTATTGTGTTTCCTGCTAACTCCTGCTGGAAACTCAATCTTTGCAATGATGAGCTGTGAAATTTGCTACCTGTGAATGCTTGGGCATAAAATATTAATAGGTAAGTCGAGTATTGACCTGTGTAGATGCTAACTTGGGAATGTAAAGAAATTTTTCTCTGTATAAAGACACATTTAGAACTACCTCATTATTGTTTTTAATATGAAAGGAAGACATTCAGATACAAAACTTAAAGTTAGCCTCTCAATCTTGTGATTAAAGGCAAAAATTCTGTTGATTAAAATACATGTACAATTTGCTCTATTTTTCTCTACTATTCTGAAAAAAAACAATTGCAAGAAATGTTCTTAGCTTATACCAACAAAAAAATAATGTATAAGGACATAAGCAACAGAACTTTGCTATCTGCTTCTAGATCCAAGTCACTTTGTTCATTTCACTTTCAAGAAGCAAGGTCAAAATTTCCATCTCTTCTTTTGATGTGTTTGTATTTTGTCAGGTCTTTGATGGTGAGTGACAAACACCAAATAAGGAAGTCAAGTCACAACCTCAAGCTATGATAAAGATATGATTTAACTTTGTTATTTACCTGTACAATTCACACAATATTCATAATAATTCATGGTTAAATCTATGTCTTTTGCTTTACACTATTTGTTGTTCATACAAAGGAGCTACTTATATTAGAACCAAGAGTGTTGGAAGGGAATGGCTATGAATCTTACATGACAATGTATCTGATTAAAAGCAGCATGACGCTTGTGCTCTTGACATGCCTGTGGACAAAGAGAGCAACAGCAGCATATATGCATGTAGACAGTTTAAGTGGTGACTGGTAACTAACTGCAGGGCACCTGTAAGCTACACATCACACACAAACACACACACTGAAATTCCTCCAACAAAAGTCTACAGTGACATTTAAATTAAGATCCATGTCATTAAAGTCGGGATTCTCTGCCATGTTTTTATGTAAGTGAAAATAAACTGGGGCTGTTTTGACACTGAGCCAGCATCGCAAGATGTTTTGTAGCTTTCATAGAAAGGAATATTAGAACCTAGCTGTCTGTCATTCTTGTTTTTCACTCTGTATTTCCTTCATTTGTGTGTTCAGTTATCAGATAAGGCAAGACAAGTGAATTTGTAGTTTTTGCTATTTTAAACAGAGTCAGTTTAAAGTATCTTAGGGATTTTATTATCCCTAAGATACAACCCTAAGATAACAACCTTTTCAAATTTATGAAAAAAAACAATTTTATTTTCTTTTTAAATTTCCAAATAAAATGTGAGCAAGGTTTAAAAATGTAAACCCACTTAAATCTGGAATTTGTATCTGCTAAGATCTGTAAAACCTCATAATTTAGATGAAAAATTGACATTTTCCCAGTGTGGAATTGTTACAGTTGCACAGAGAGAAATACTATTATCAGCATGTTGATGATAAACTTTCATTAATGGTTAATGATGCCCCTAATGCATATATTTGCATTCAGTTGTGTATTTCTTACATTATAAAATGCTAGGTTAAAATTTGTAAATCCTTAAAAAATATTAATGGCTAATGCTCTTTTTTATTATTATTACTTACAAAACTTTGTAATAAGGACTACATGCTCTCAGTTTTATTAATTAAAACCATTCATCAGCTCCTGGTCTAACTGGAGAATGGATCTGCTGCAGAAAGAAAGGCTCTGCGATAGCAATCCTTCATACATTTGGGGTTAATGAGTGCCATTAAAGTGTTCTAGAGGGGCTAGGAGCTGTTCTTCAACAAGAATGCAGCTTTTGCCTTATGTATTTTCCCCACTAGTGGATTCAAAGGTCATACCAGTACAGAGCTGGACTTCTTGATCAGTTTGTTAAGTTTTTTTTTGTCTCCACAGCCAACGCGGGGCTGGTCCAGCAAATGACTACAAAAAATATGGACGAGCACCACCAGGACTCCAAAACACGTCAGCAGTTAAAGTCTGCTCTGACCTTTTTGATAATGTGTAGCGGTGTTCAGTGACCAGTCCAGCTTATTTTCAGGTGAACACCCAGGTATTTGTAAGATGTCAACGTCTCAATATCCATTGCCTGGATGTTCACTTGTTTAATCCATCAGCTCTCTGGTCTCTGGTTTTCTTCCTGTTAATGTGAAGGAGGTTCTACAAAAACCAGTTTATAAATCCTGCAAGAGTTCTCTGTACGTCCCACCATCCCCATTTATGAAGTGGCAGACAATAACAGAGTTCTTCGAGAACTTCTGCAGGTGACAGGTGAAGCTGTTGTATGAAACGGCTGCCGAAGAGTGAAGCAGAATGGAGCCAGGACTATTTTTTTGTGGAGCCCCCACATTGCAGATGGTGGTATCCAACACAGTCTCTTATTCTCACATACTGTGGATGGTTGGTAATATTGTTCAGAATCCAGGATGTGAGGCAGAGGACCACCCCCACGTTCTCTAGCTTGGTCCTCCGCAGTGTTGGCTGAATCCTGTTGAAAGTACTGGAAAATTAAAGAATGGGATTCTCACATTGCTTCAAGGCTTCTCCAGATTAAAAAGAGCTCGCTCTAGGAGGACATTGATGGCAACATTCAGTGCCAGACTGATAGTCAAACTGGAATGAATCCAGAGATGAGCTTACCAGAGGATGAAGATGAATAAGTACCAGTGTCTTAGAAAGTGCCACCTTTGATACAATAGATCACAAAATTCGATCAAACAGATTAAGAAGTAGAAGAATCTATCTACCAATAGATAGGCAGCCAGCCAGCCAACCAACCAACCAACCAACCAGCCAACCAGCCAGGCAGCCGAACAAACAAAACTATTCTGTCATAGTGTTGTTTATGGAGACCCAGACAACCCTACTTCCAACCTAAACGCACTGTCTACTTTGAAGTTTTGAGGCTCCTGGAAGCATTTACAAACTGATCTATGCATGAATGGAGTTTTGTTTGTACAGACCAGAGGCATGTACTACGAAGCGTGATTAACTCAGCTCACACTTATCTCCGTTCTCCGGATTGACTCAGCCAAACATTGAGGAACTGGGATAAGCTGTACTACAAAGCTGATTATCAACTTGCTAACTCAACCCAGACCTTTCCACTTAAGATGAGTGCGTGTTCACATAAAAGTGGTGGTGCTCAGAGGTTCTGACCAATCACAAACATGGACAAACCCAGAGCAGTGTATTTTACCATGAAGGTATCATCCTCCACAAATACAAAGAATTTAAAATATATGCAATATAAGTTAAATATAAGGAGAAGTATCATTGTTGCTGCAGCAAAAGCAGGAAGGAATACTGGCAGAAAATAGCGACTCCTTTAATGCGGAAGTTTGTCGGATCATCCGATTTTAATTAATGGGACAATATAAACTGACAGCACTCAGATCACTGTATTATAGTACAAACATTACTGGGAATGCTTTATCAACGTCATATTTACCAGTTCTTTAAATGATCCACTATATGGCAGTGTTATATAGTTGTTCTATAACTCAATGTACTATATTTAAGTTATGTCTGGAAACAATTACCCACATTATAAACCTCTGTTTTAGATGCAATCCCAGTGGGGCTGAAATAACATGGGAACAAGTAAGGATATAATATAAAATATAAATACATAATTAAAATCTGTCAGTGACAAGGCTTTATTACTGTATCTGTTGCGTGGATGAAACATGAATGCGGTTCGAACTTTCTGTGAGACAGTACAATGTGTTTGCTACAAACGCTCCAAAAGCTGACATATGTATCTTCAGCCCATCTGATATAAATCTGGACCTTTGGTACAGCATGTCATCTGTACAATTTAATGGCTTGTCTCTGTTTCCTGAAAACTCTTTCTCTTCTAAGTGCTCCTATGCAACGTCATCAGGATCCTCTTAAAAATGGGCAGGACATTTTTTTATGAGATCTGATTGGTCAGGAAGTGGTGCTTTTTTTACTCACTGATCTCTTATCCCGGAACCTAACCTGCTCCGGAGCAGGTCAGCCGTTCAGCATGTGTTGCTGCACTGATTCAGCTGGATCAAAAGTAAACCAGGTTCATAGTTTAGAAAGTCCAGAAGTAATTCCTGAAGTTATCCGGATAAGCAAAAGTCTAGCCTCGTAGTACAGGCCGCAGGTAAATTATAAGCCGATAAGATAATCATCCAGAGACATCACAGTAAGACACAGGGCTCTCCATGTCGACCACGGATCCCTAGTGTACCCAAGCTGGGTGTCTCCCTCGGACATGCAGGATCTCCATTCACTGCTCTCTGGGTGAAAATCAATTTTGTTGTTCGAACAGCTGACCAGATCCAACATGGTTTTATCAGGAACAAGTGCAGACACGCTCTTACTAGAGTAATACACATAGACAGACAGTGCAAAGAATCACAGTTACAGGAGGGAAGAAAAAAGCGTCTGCCTCGCTCAGAAGCCGGAGGAAGAGATATTTATGTATTTAATTAACAACATATCAAAATAATTATTTCATGGTATGTTAAATGACTGCATTTATTAAAGAAAAATTTAAATACTTAAGTCATGATACATATAATTCCAATATTAGTTAATTAATGACAACTTTGATTATTCCATGATATATTTAATATTTAAATTTACTCCTCCATAGAATATAGGTTAATAGAATAATATATTTAGACATGAATCCAGTGGAGATATAGTTAGTTGTTTTATGCTTTTGAAAACCCAACAGATTCATTGGTCTTCAACATTTTGGCAACATTTTAGTGACATTTTAGTGACTCATTATTATGTTGTAGTAATCTCTGAGTTTATTATTTACACTTTTTTCCCTGGATTTTCTTTTTCATGGGTTTGTTGCACAAGTTTTACACGTACCAATTACATGGGATACAATAGGTGAAAATGTAAAGCTCAAGTCAATCAATGAGCCCAGCTTTTAAAAATGATCCAGTTGGAGACTGTTAAACCACAAATAAAAAGCAAAATACATCAAAAAACAGATTTAAACTACAAAGGAAACATGTCCTTGACATAGTTATATTAAAAAAAATGCTGTATTCTTTTTCTCTGTTTCTCTGAAGTCTTTGTTTCTGAAGTCACTCCATACAGGCAGTATAAATCATGGTCAAGTTAAAAACAAAACAAACAAACAAAAAAGAAAAAAAAGAACAAAAACTTTACACTTTTATCAACAGCAGAGAAATTGGATAATTGCCATGCACCCTTTTCAGTACAAATGCCTCAGGGCGTAATTGGGCATCCAAAATGAGATGCTGTTCACAGTAGGAGATTTTTCCAAATTCTGGTTCACATCAAAATATGAATTTATGTCTTACGTGCTTCACCATGCAGACCAAAACCAAAACTGTGAATTACTAAGCTCCCTTTCTCATTTTCTGTTTGACATGTTTTCAAACTGAAAAGCAAGAGGAATTTAAGAACACCAGGTGTAAAACCTGCAAATTGGCTCCAAGCCGAATAATTTCAGACTTATTTAAATAAAGTTAATAGTCAAAGTTTATGAGCGTTATGATAATGGATTTTTTCATTACAGTATAATAGTTTTTTTCTTTATTAATTAAAATGTATTATTAATACTTATAGATTTGTTAAACTTGTTGAATTTTCAAAATAAGATGTCTGCTTCAATATAAACATTTTTGAAAGGCTATAACAGTTTAACTGTATAAGTTACATTAAGTCCCCAATTTTTTTTCATTTATTGTTGCACATTCCACACAAACACATCTCTTTGAGCTGCTGGGGCTATCTGCCAAGTGGTAGATCACAGTGTCTCACGAACTACGCGAATTGTGCAATAACTAAGTTGTTGCGTTTTGCGATAACTCCTTTACAAAAAACAGTGGCACAAAACAAAACACACCCCTGCTGTGGTCACCTCCACCCTGTGGGAGTCGGGCCGTGGTTGTCAGCACCAAGGAGCGTCCCCAATTTTCACTTCTGAAAGTTGGCAACCCTAAGTGGATCCCAACATTCTGGTTGAAAGATTTACTGTTGAGGTGCTTAGAGGTCTAGAGGTTTCATTTGACAAGAAAATTGATTCAGTATTAAAGAAGCTGGATGCCTGTTCGGCTAAAATAACCTCAATAGATATGTGGATCTAGGAAGCCGAGGATTATAAGGCATCTCATGTCGCTGAACTTTCTGTATATGATTGACGAGGTGGAAAATAGATCTCACAAAAGTAACAGGTGAGATCTTTTTTCCTGTAGGTAGCAAAGGCCAATATTTCCACCTCTTTCTTACTACGCTGAAGCAAGCCACTCTCCGGATCAAGCACAACTGGCAGGAAAGGTATTTTTTAAGCATCATATAAGAGGCCACTGCTTCCCTGGAAAAGATGTCAGCATCTCTTGTCCTCCTTAACTTCATTAGGATCTGCATGATAATATCTGGTTTAACCAAGGTTTGACTATTAGAACTGCAGCAAGCATATTAGTCTTTATTCTACCTCATTAGCTGATCAACTCCCCTTTTTCTCTTTTTGCACTGCTTATTATTTGTGTGACTGTTTTTTTTGTATGGGTGGTATTTTGTATTAGCTATTTTCTGAACTGACACATTTTTAATCTTGTTCATTCATTCAGAGATACACATGTTAAATGCTTGTTTTGTTTTGAGCTGCGGGCCACCAGTAGTTATGGTCAGTTGTAAAGTCTAGGCTTTTAAAAAGTTATTTACTTGGTCAAGCATCGTCCTTTAAGGGAGCTCTCACCCTAAATGGAGGCAAATGGCCATGTCTTAAGCCTTTGTCTACATATTACTTCTCCTTGTTGTTTCCTGTATATCTAGTTTAAGTCTAAGTGCTTTTATTTTTTACAATGTTACATGATTTGACAAGTACTAAGACCTCTCTTTCTGCTTATGTCTTGTAGTCAATATGTGCTTATGTGCTAAATGTAATTTGGCTTGTGTCAAACTGAAAAATTGCAGCTGGAATGTGGAAGGTATGCACAATCCTATTAAGCAAAAAAAAAAACAAATTCTTAAAAAGGAACAGGTATATATCACCTTCCAAAAAGAAACAAATCTATCCACCACCAATGAGAACCAAAGATTAAAACATGACTAGGTCAGTTGGGTATTTGCCCTGCTTACCAGGAAGTTGCCATACTAATACATAGATGTCTACCACTGTCTGAGTTCCAAACAATTTCTGAAAAATTGGGCAAATTTGTTAAAAGGAATGCAGAGTGGGCAGACAGTATCATTCCTAAATTTAAATTTTCCACCTACACACTCCAATGACTTTATCTCTTGTGTTTTCTCTCAGTATGCTGACTGGATTGTTGGAAATAACAGTTATGGCAGACAATTTTTCATTTTTACTTCTCCTCTGGTAAATCTCTAAAAGAACCCTAGCGGTTTTAGATACCTGCAATGAGCTCGACTCGGTTGATATTTAACATATTTTACACTCAAACAATGAGAAGCTCACATTTTACACATCTTATAATATTTTATACATGAGTTATATTCAAAGTTACATCTAAATAAGATGCTTCTAGAAGAGTCATAGAATCGGTCTATTCCACCTTGAAGGGATTACTAAGTAAAGAAGAACATTTCATAAAGAAGAGAACGTGTGATGAAGCTAAACCTAACCGTTATCAGGCAAGTCTGTTTAATAATAGTTTGTTTCCAGAATATACCATTCATCACAGATTCCAATGACGTTTCAATGTAAAAATGATTTAGTTAACAACACACTGAATGCCTTTTGCAGTCAGTGATGCACATCATAACTTAGTGTGGACTCTGCACATGATGAGTTTCTTTTCAAAGATTTTTTATTCATTTTCTATACTGGGGCTGCACGGTGTGCAGCCCCAGTATCTGTGTGGAGTTTGCATGTTCTCCCCGTGTTAGCGTGGGTTCTCTCCGGGTTCTCCGGCTTCCTCCCAAAGTCCAATAACATGCGCCTTGGGGATAGGCTGATTGGTGACTCTAAATTGACCTTAGGTGTGAGTGTGTGGATGGTTGTTCATCTATGTGTGTGGCCCTGTGATAGACTGGCGACCTGTCCAGGGTGTACCCCTCCTCTTGCCCGTTGGCTGCTGGGATTGGCCCCAGCCCCCCCGCGACCCCGTTTGGGAATAAGCGGTAGAAAATGGATGGATGGATGTTTTCTATACTGTTTAATCCATTTTAGGGTCATGGGGAAGCTGGAGCCTATCGCCGTAATTAACAGGCGAAATACAAGGTGCACCCTAGACAGGTTGCCAGTCCATCACACTACATATGCTTCCCATAATATGAGACAACTGCTCAATACTATTTATCACTCTGGTTTATGCAATACTAAAGCTTTGTGGATGTCTCTAGATCAAAGCTGGTCCTGCAAGTGTTAGGAGTTTCCCTGCTGCAACACACCTGCCACACATCAGACTTAATTAGCAGACTTGTTCAGAGGTTGGCTTCATCCATCCATCCATTTTCTACCGCTTATTCCCGAACGGGGTCGCGGGGGGGGGGGGGGGAAAGAGGCAACCCCCGCTCCACAGGGGGGGAAGGGGGGGGCAACCTGTTCCTCACC
>JBAMHX010000015.1:16287889-16298893 GCA_037177515.1 Pseudomugil tenellus
AACACGGGGAGAACATGCAAACTCCACACAGATAGGCCACCGCCCGAGCCAGGGATCAAACCGGCAACCTGCTTGCTAACCACCTCGCCACCATGCAGCCCGGTAAATTTATCTTGCAACACAATTTCAAGTTTTTTAGGATTGACCAAATGCTGTTATTAAGAATAAATTCCATGCTTGTAATTTCTCAGACCTTTGATCTTAAAAGTTTGAAGCATTTGTGCCAAAGGCTGTTGTACTGTTGTAGTCCATGTCCCTGCTCTGGTGTGTGTAGCTTTGGTGAGTGTGCCTCTGTTTCACAGGCATCCAGGATCTTCACCTGCATCTCGTCTGTGAGCAGCAGTGTTTGTTTTTTTTTTTTTCTTCTTCTTCTTCTTGTTTTTCTATTGCTTGTTTTTCTTCAAGTCCTATCTGAAGTTAAGCCTTTTTGGTAATACTTGATGATTATAATTGCCTGAACTCTGGTGGGTCAATCTCCTAACTCCCCACAGTAAAAGATCAGTTGCTTCTCATTGTCATAAGATCTGGATTGCAGTAAAGAGAGGGTAGATATTTTTCAGTTCTTATCCTTAAGTTGTTGAAAAGCCTTACTCTCTATATTAAGATCTGACAGTCGGATGAAATTTTAATAAAACCTGCCCAAAGACCTGTTTTTACTCCCTTGCTTTCAAACCAAACTAAGTATTGTAATAATTTGCCTTTTTTTAATTACATTTTGTTTGTGCTTTATTTTTACATTTGCTTTTGTTTTAATAATCTTTTTATAGCTCGTGCAGCACTTTGGTCAACCCTTGTTTGATTTTTTTAAATGTGTTTAATGAAAAAACTTAACTTGACAACAACAGACAGGAGTTTAAATATTAAGTTAATATTAATATAGAAAGTGATCAACTGAATGTTAAACAAGTGCAGAACACAATTAAACAACTAAATTTCAGTTATCTCTGATTTTTAAATTGACTGAATTAAAAGTTACAGTAGTTACACACAATTAAAAGTTCCAAGACTTTTATAGAATTGTATCAGTATTCATACAACAAAGGTCACTGTGAAATCCAAACTCTTCAACAAGACTTCATGGCTGCAGACAGCATTCAGTAGTGTAGTTGCAGAAGATGTGCCCACATTGTCCTCATCATGCCACTTCTGAGTCTTGGGAAGCTTTTGTTAGCTTGTTTTCTCTGGTTTGGTGGAGGACTCCATCAGTGTTATCCATGAGGGTCTAAAAAGGATTAGTTTAGAAACCTGTCGCATATCGCCTTTTCTCCAAAAGGATGTGCTGCGACTGCATCGAAGAGACAGTTAATCTATGTTGTTGTGCTTTTTACTTTTTTTGTAACGTTTTGCTGTTGGCTGCCCCCTCAGGAATTTTACAGATATATTGAGCCTTGAACTAAAACACCTGAAAAATTAATAATTGCATGAAGCTTGTTAAAATGAGTTAAAACACGGAATATGGTGATCTTTTAAAAAGATGCTGATTGTGTTTCACTCTCATTTAAAACCAAGTTTAACACAGAATTGACAAATACTTTAATTTTGGAGGCTTTCCTTGAAATCAGATGTGCTGCAGCTGGTTGCTACTCATCTTTTACACTTGCAATGTTAGCATGTTTTCTTGTTTTCTGAACACGTGACAAATATATACAGAAATATATCACTGATATATATTTGACTACATTTCTTCATGATGCCTCCATGTCACCATGGACTAGATACCTGAATGGTAATTGAAAATAGCTACAAACCAGCATTTTTTTATTTATAAAAATGACTGAAGCGACAGTACATAGTACAAGTCTGTTTTTGACCTTTTAAAGAAAGATTCAATTTGAATTGTAATGTGAGCTGAAAATATGATGTGTTGTCTAAGTTAGTATGACATTTTAACAGTTTTTTTGGGCTGTAATAGTAAGCTCCAGTCAAGAAGAGGTGACTATTTAGTTGTTTTGAAAATTCTTAAGTCAGGTAGGCCAAGATCAATTTTGGCAAAGGGGTATCCCCACTGCATTTTGAAAATTTGGCCATTCCAAGCTCTGTTGCTGAGTCTGTACAATAGTGCCTATGGCTGCAGCCCTGACTGATGCTTCCTTTTATTTTCTTTTTGATAGCTCTTTTATGCTGTCCTGAAACAACTTTATTCCCCATCATGTTGTTCCTACCATCTGTCCCTGGAATCTGTAAGGTATAATAAGCTGCCCCATTGCCACTTTTTCTAAAGAATAGAGGGGGCTATTTTCAGCTGCCCAGCCTTCATCCAGATGCAAATTGCTGTGCCACTTTCACACAGTTTTTTTAATAGACACCAGAAAAGACCTTTTAAATATGGGTCTAAAATGAGTAACTTCAAATGGTAGGTGTTTGGGTTACGAGCTCTAATTACATCTCAGAAATGGATTTGTCTTGTTAAAACTAAAAAGCAAACATTATGTACTGCATGAAGACACAGCACAGTGTTAATATGCAGCTCACTTATTCACTAATTTTCTGTTTTTACAGGATGTTCAATGATAGGCATCAAATCCACTGTGTGAGGCTCTATGCCACTTCTAGAAGTGAAGGACAGAGTGATGGAAAGCCTATAAGCACTCACCTTCAGACAGGCAGCTCTCTTCTGTGTCTCATCTCATCATCAGTTTTTATTTTCATTGTTTAACCTTGACCATCATCTCTTACTTGACTAACAGCTGTATGCTCAGCAATAAACATGTTACGTACTCCAAACAGAGAAAGTTTTCATTTAAAGGAACATATTAAAGTTAAATAAAATGAAACATTTGTTTACACATGTTTGCTTTTCTGTAAATTCTATCATTCTTTCAGAAATATTCCCTCTTATATAGGTTGGTAAATATTAGATGCATTCATTGTCATTGCCAGGCAATATGTAATTGTTTATCACATTAGTCTATGATATTTATTTCTGTGTCTAGCTGCAGAGATTGATTTCTTTCACACTAGTTGAGGCGATAAGAGTCTCTTTCCACACATGATAAAGCAGCAATACCTTACTGTTTGAATCCTGATTTAATCTCTAACTAGATCATTTTTACAACTTTAGTTAATTAAAGCATTTTAGTATATTTTACTTCTTGTAAATTATGAAGCCATGATATTGTTGTGTTCGGGTTATTATTGAATCATTGATAAAAACCCTTTTTAAAAAGATTCTTGCAATTATTGATAAATAATCTATACTAAGGAACATCCCATTCTGCACATTTGGAGCAATATCTCATCCTGTATTCTTGTTTTCCGTTGAATGAGTTCTTAAACACATTTTGATTTTTCTGCTAAGCTGGTCTTAATTTAACTTAACAGAAATGGAAATTGTAAAATAAACTATGCTATCTAATTAAATAAGTGTTACCCTATTCAGCTTGCACATTAATGCAGGCAATTGAGTAACTGGAAATTTCTATTTCTAGAATTTGTCATGTTTTACTGGTTTTAGCTGCACAAAACAACAGATGGATGGACACCATGGCCAAGTTGAACTGCACTGCTGCAACTGCTGCAAAGTCATTTTCCAGAAAAATGCTGGTCAATCTCTGCCGAACAGCAAAACAACATGTGTCCAATAGCCTCCCATTCGAACACTAATAGAGCTGTTGGGTCGAGCATAAATGACACCAAACACCTGCTGAAATGTCTTGATGATGATGAACTTATACAACCAATAGATCTCTAGATGTGCAAGTACATAAACAAAGTCTCTCTCTCTCTCTGTCTCTCTCTCTCTCTCCCTGTTTCTCTTTCTCTCACACACACACATACACACACTTTTGTCATATGCACACACCTACATATGCAACCAGCCTCTGTTCCTGGAAAGGAAGACCTATGTAACCTTCTCTGATGTTTTTAATCATTCAGCGTTTGATCCCTCTTTCTTTCACTGTGTGTCTACCCTCAAGCCAACCATTTCAAGCGACCAGGTGTAGCCACTTCACTGCAGCTAACACAACAGTCCTCCAGTTACCATGTTCACACCAACACCATAATCACACAAAACACATCATTCTGCTCTTTCACACTACATGACAGGAAATATAAAATCAGCTATCCAGTTCTCTGAAATGTTCAGATTGACAACAGAAGTGATGTATAAGAGATGCCTTACTCTTCACTCTCAAAAAAATATTCAATTTTTTTTAGCAGTTTCTGTATTTATGATGCCCTGGTGAAGAAAAAAAATGAATCACTATGTGGAAAACACATCTATGATATGGTGATATATACTCATTAATTCTGGATTCCAGCAAGGCTATTGTTTGCTAACATAAAGCAGAATAAATGGTGAAATGAGTTTCAGTTCCCAAACCAAAAAAAAAAGAAGAAGAACTATGTCTGAAGGTCAAAATCACTTGTCTCACAACAGAGCTACAAAGGATTTGTAGCCCCTGGGCAAAGACAAAGCCCAGGGGCTATAAATCCTTTGTGCTATCCCAATAAAACTAGGTTAGCTAATAGCTAATAAATGGGGTCAAATAATGAAAGTATTGGGGGAAAGAGATTCTATTTGTGCTTCCTGTTTCTTTCTATCATAAATTATACTGATGCTTTTTATTGGTTCAACTGTAGAAAAAAATCTAAATAATTATCCCACAGCTAGAAGAGATGCTATGAAATCACGTCAGTTACCAACAAAACCTAACCTGTTTGTTAGGCAGCCCAATTCAATTAATACTGAACAACAGCTGTTTGATTACATGGCATTAAACCATTAGCTGGTGTTCTCATCATGAATCCACCAGCAGAGATTAACCACTTTACATCTTTTCCCATCATAGAGTAACTCCTCAATCTGGGTTGGCCAGGTCAGCATACTGGCCTATCTAGTTACGCCCCAGTACCCCACCAGCACCACCACGGCAATAATTACCACCATCTCCCATCAACCATTCTTCTGCTCCATTGAGCTCAAAGCCACTCATTCCCCTTTGTTCTCAACTCAAGCAGAATAGTTGGCAGTGACCAACATTATTAAAAAGCCCTACAGTGAGTGCTCTACCTTTAGTTGAATTTTATACCCTGCAGGGGGCTCAACTCACTTGAAAATCCCACAATTAAATAGTTTGTTTTAAACTTAGATGAGAACCATAATACAAAACTTTGTTTTTAAAAGTCAGGAAAGGTACTGAACATTGTTTGGGAAAAAAATTAAATGTATGCACAAATGTATTCAAATTTTTCAGTAATGCTGGATTTAATGAAATATATTAAAATATATGTTCAAAATTAAATGGCAAGCAATCACATATATGCACATCTAATAAAACATAATGAAAGACTTTTAAAAAAAGCTTTTTGACAGCAGTTTTATATATTGAAAATCAAAACAAGTGGGATTTTCTTTCCCTTTTCTTTTCTGATGAATTTAAGTGTTTGTGTGACCTAAAATACCAGTAAGTGTCTTAAATTTTTCCATCATAATATTAACAACAATAGAGCCTTCTGGCAGCATGTACAGCGTACAACATCTTTTTCTTCAGGCATTATTTGAGATTTTTGGATGCATATTAGTGAAATGGCTTTGCTCAGGAAGCATGTGGTGACTCTGACCTTTCCAATTCCTAGCAAGATGATACTATAACCAACTGTGAGGCCAGCTGTCCGTCTCTCACTGACGCCTTTTATTTAAGTGATGAGCCCAGAAATCTTGCCAAATTTAAAAAAACATTTTATTTTTATTATTATGATTAATTATAGGTCTGCCTAAAATAGATGTAAAAATACAAACAGATTATCACAAGAGCTTTTTTTTTATATTTTCACATTAAGCCAGGAAAAATGAAATCACATTCAGAGCCTAAAACCTTTTTTATTCTAATGTTGGTTTCAGCACTTTCAATACGCATGATCTGTGCCTCTGAATGCACTTCTACCAGTGCTGAATAGAACAAATCATGAGGAACAGATGTACCTGTTGTTAGAAATGGAGGACTCTGCAGGGTGTCGGTATCTTTGTGCTCTGGGATCATGTGCTCACTCTGGTTTCAAGTCCAAGAGGTGCGTGACACATTTGTGACAGGTGGATTGCCAGGTGTCTCAGCTGGTGGCCAGGCTTTCATATCCACCTTTACATACAAATTTATTTGAGTCTGTGCAGGTCTAAACGAGAGATAATGGGAAGAAGCGGTGGAAAGCAACTTATTTTTTATTGGAATGTAATTTTCTTTTTTTAAAAAAAGATTTAATATTGGTCATTGATTTACCTCATAATTGATTAAAGAAAATAAATAATATAATAATTAACATTAAATTGAAAATGTAAAAAATGCAATTCAAAAGTATTAACACATTTTTCATTATTTTACATTGAAAAGTGTCTCCAAACTTTTGACTGGTAGTGTACGCACATATTATACATGTCTGCGTTTCCTAAATAGAATAATTTCAAATTGATGTTTGCTCTGTTTTATTAAAAACAAGCAACTATTTGAGAAACAGGCAGATTAAATAGAATGCAAAGTAGAAAGTTGAGATGACTCCTGAAATATAATATAACTGGGTGACTGTACACGTGCGTGTGCACACACCAGGAGCATGTGCAAAGGAAGCAATATACCTGTAAGCCCTGCGCTCACTGGAGCAAAGCCTATTATAACAAGCATAAGACGTATCCTTCAGACTGTGAACACACACACACACACAGAACTCCCTATTTCAAGCAGACAAGACATAGTACAGTGCAAGCATGAATTACCATCTTGATCATTCCCACAGCAGCCGCGATGTCATGCAAACGTATTGCTCTGTCTGATGCCGAGGTCACCTTCGTCAAAAGGAGTCTAGGCGTGGTGTTGGACTGTCTGCACCTGTGATGCTTTGCTCTCGCTGTGAAATGAATTCCTTATGAGTTGCAAATATTTCTTCATCAAATGACAACAAAGGATCCGGTGACTTTCTGTTCCTTTTCTAATTGTTCTGCTTATACAGAAGTTGTGAGACACAAAAGATCTGAGTTCTATAAACACAAATTTTGCTATTTGAAACTCTACTCACTACATCATTGATGCTTTTCCAGGCGTAGCATTTATTTCTAATAATTTCTACAAGCTTAGTCATTCATTGACAACACACCACAGCAACTGTCTGGCATTTAGTATCGCAGGCTCTTTTGTGCATTGTCCAATATTTGGTGCAGATTAAATATTGATTTCTATACATTTCGGAACACCGTGAAAAATGTTCCCTTGAGTCGGATTTTATGGGGCGTTACTGAAGGCCACTCATCATTTTTCTGATTCTTACTATTTCACCCAAGAAGTGAGGACATACCATTTACATTGTTCATTGTTCCTTTTTGAGTTATTAGCATATAAAGCAAGCATTCATTACGTGACTTGTCCCTAGCTGTGGTCAAACTCCACTAACTTTTCAGAGCACTAAGCCCTTAAACTAATCAAGGATGAGGAGGAAATTGACAATCTCCAAGAGAGTATCTCACTCTGATTTGCTCGCTACACTTATCCAAATAGCCTGGCTCCTTATCAAAATGGATTGGTTTGTTTAAATGGGACAGAAGTCCCTTACGGTCAGCAGCAGATTAATATTGATTTAATCTGAAATTGTTAAATACGGGACAGATGGTGACAGTGGAAAATTCTGAAAGCATTTGTCTACAGTACACTGATATCGGTCTTTCTTTCAGCAAAGCGACAAGGCAACCGTAGAGCATTAAAGTGGGTTCTTCAAATGAATACACAATGCTGGAAGCTGGAGCAGACAGGGGAGGATGTTAGGTGTGCACCTTTGCGCCCTTTTTACACTGTCTGGCCAATTATTTATCTTTTTGGCGTCGAATCAGTTACCAAAATTGTTTGAAAAAAAAATTCTGTTTTTATAATTGGAATATTTTACAAATACCCAAATTTCTATTGTTCTCCTTTTCTTATGATAGGGCAGTGATTACAGTAAATATTGTGTATAATATTTTCTCATTAGTGAGGCATGTCACTGTTTGTGAAAAATCAGAATCAGTCTTTTCTGAGCCCATTTCAGCATAATTGTCTGAAGCTCATTAAAAGCTTTTCCTTTGTGCCCACCAGGTAATTACAAAGGAATTACAGTAAACCGTCAATTTGAAGCCTCAACAGGGCCAAATGTCCGTTACCCGTTCCCTGAGATGATCACAGTAAGACTGACATATAGATCCAATCACAGACATTATAAGCACTGGAATGAGATGGAGTCTGCTTCCATGAGACCAGCAGGTATTAAACCTAGTTGAATTACGTTGTTTGTAGTACTGAGAGTGTACAAGCGTTATACTTGCCCCGTTGTTCTTCTTTTGGTCCCCTGTCCCACAAACTAGCACTCCATGAGACTGCAGAGAAGTCAATGGACTCAAACAAGGATAAGTGTGGGACTTTTTTTTTTTTTTTTTTTGATAGCTCAGGTTATTCTGAGTGTGCATTATTCATTAGACAGGAGATGCAATTGCAACTGTTGCTTCTTCAGAGTTGCAATGAGATGAATAACATGAAAGCTGGAGCGTATTACTGCAATTTTTTGTGTTAGGTTCCTTGGATCTTTGAATCCTGTATTGACCAGCTGCAGATCAAAACAACATAGCCTCTGATGATGAAGCTAACTTATTGAAAAAGAGGAAAAGCCCTTCTTTGTATCACAAACACTGCAGGGTTTTTCTGGCTGATATGTTAAAATAATATTGCGAACAAACATCAGTTCAACAAAATGCACAAAAACAATGTATCCAGAAGAAAATAATTAACATTTATTTATTTATTACTATTTAGCGTAAATGGTATTACATCTTACTGTTCATGATAAAATTAGTCAGCAAATTAAGATATGAGTAAACTGTACTGCAAATCATTGTGCTTGCTGAAATTGTTATTTGTAATTTCACTGATGAATATGTGGAAAGCAGTCTCACATATTTATCACAACACCACACAAATCTACTTTGCGTTTCATTTGAAATCGTTCATTTCAGGCTAAAAGTATAAGTGTATTAATCATATCGCTCCTACACATTTTCCTTCAAGTGGATTGCTTTTGCTTAAGAGACTAGCATGTAGGCACAAAATCAGAGAACAGCACATATTACATGAAGATTAAAGAAAATATCTCAAAGACCTGCATCTACACACAAACCCTCTGCACTTATCCCTGAGATACACAGGGATTTATTAATTTACTTATTTTTATTCATTTTTGCAAAGGTTGAAGGTGACATGTGTCAACATTTACTTGTTCTTTGAAAATGTATCTGTCACTTGAAGCGTAGAGTCTTTCCAGGCTACTGACTAGAAATGGATGCGATAATAATTGTATAAATCTTTTGGTGAATTGATGTATTGGACATGTAAACAAACACACACATGCAAATGTTGACAGATCAACATTCAAGAGGAGAAATCTCTTTGCTTTGAGTTACACCCAGGGATTTAAACATGTTCTTTATTCCACATCACATTGTTTTCTCTGCATTGAGACAGCGGGTTACATATAGTACCTTCAGTCTAAGAAAACATGTGATCCTTAAAGAAATCAATCAAAAAGACAACATGTGATCCAAACTAATTTAATGCTGGTAATAAAGCTAACCTAACAAACAATTTTTTGTAACTTTGTTAGTTAACATACTAATATGTCTGAAAACGACAAACAGTAAGCAGAGATAAACTGAGTGTTTAAGGCAAATGCACTGATGCAAAATAATAAAAAAAAGGTTTGATGCACAAAGATTAAATGCATGAGAATAAAACATAAAAGATTACAAGAAAGGTCTCTAGATGCTTGAGGCTTCTTTGCCTTCCGATTGAGTAGGGATCACCAGCTTCGAGTATCTCGAGCCAGTGTCCTGCAAGTTCTAGTTTTTTCCCTGCTGCAGCATACCTGACCAGCATAAATTGGCCATAAATAGAGCTTGATAAAAGCTCCAGCAGAGCCCTTTTATTTTAATCAAATATGTTAACAGAAAGGACACGTCTGAAACCATCAGGACGCTGGTCTATGAGGTTCAAAGTTGGTGATCCTTGTTTCAGTGACTGGTCGGTTTGAAAGAAGAATTTAGCTGAAGCTCCACCTTGATCTACTGAAGAGGGTTGCGCTATGGAGTAGGGTTGATGCCTGATGCATAGTCCAGAGAATGAAACACAGCAGATTTTAGATTTAAAAAGGAACAAAAAACTACAGATTGACAAGGTAAAAAGGAAGCAGGAAGACCACTGGACCAGAACATTGATGTAATGATTACAGTGCAGGAAAAATGATCCGGCAGGGCAAAGAAGAAGTGCGAGAGGCTTTACCAAAGCTATGCTTCTCAGCAAAAGAAGCCCACCTTCTCTGTGACAGTTAGGAACATGCAGTTTACGTGAGTTCTGTAATAAACACAAAACAATGTCTTTTCCCTGAGACTGATGAAGCATTTTATTTCATTGCCATGAACAAATTAGGTTGATGAAGGCAGAATGTTTTAGAGGTCCACATACAGTACTTATACTTCTGTCTAACAATATGTGGTTTGTTGCTCAAAGAAGCTGACAATTACATACTGTACAAGTCAGTGGTAGGGATGCAGGAACAAACAATTACAAAACAAATCTAAGCAAAGTAATAACTTGCGACCAAAGACGTTCTCAAAACCACTTTCAAACTCAGTTTGTGTTGCTCTCTGTGTAACAACAAACCAGTATCATCCCTGAATGGATTTCTAGCCTTGTCCATACAATCACATGTTTAAAATCCAGTTTCTTTGGCCAATCATACACACACAAACCAAGTTTGGGGTCTCTTAAGAGCAGTGCTTTGAATGCTCTAAACCAACAGAGAGCCATCTACCAACTGCTGTTTTGAACAAGACCAAATCAGACTTTTCCTTGGTTGAACAATTTAGAGAAAAACTGGTTGTTAAAGTATATTTTCTGTCTTTGATTGAACCGTTCTGTTCATATATTATATTATATGTGACCTGTTCTGGCAGAAAAGTTTCTTTCACTGTCTAGTATACCAAGGGAAATGCACTTGATA
>JBAMHX010000015.1:16353016-16368072 GCA_037177515.1 Pseudomugil tenellus
CGCCTCACACGCTAAATTCTAGATGCCACACGCTAATTAGTACACGCAAAATGAGATCTTAGTAAATTTGGCCCAAAGTGAAGTAGTTATATGATGGTCATAGCTAAGCAAAGTAATGATTTTCACCAACTTTTATATGTCACTCTCTTGGTGCTAAGTTGTGCAGTCTGTACTACAGCTGCATGGAAGTCGTATAAGATTTAAGTCTTGTCTCATCTCACAGCCTCACACCCTGACTGACTGCCAGGTGATAAAAATCTGTAATCTCATTTTAAAGTCCCTCAGACAGGGACTGGTTGGACATCCATCAAGTTTACAGGAGAATAGTAGAATCAATATGGGGATGTGTTGTTTGTAAGAACTAAACACAGTACAGTGTATGTGCACACTGTCAACTGAGGACAGGTTGTTAGTTTCTCTCTTTGATTTCTCTCTTAATTGTCCATCTGCAGTCAAGGAGATTTCAGAAATTGGTCAAATTGGTTAAATTACACCACGGTCTAGCAGTTGACTTCATTTGAATGATCTCAGACTAAATTAGATTTACTTTATGGAGAAGCCACTGACATCCCCATTTCCATTATAGGAGCCTCATTTGTAATGTTGTTTACAGAGTGTCATCTAGTAAGTGTTGTTGAAAGTGATAAATTGTCAATAGCAATTTCTTTAAATACCAAGAGTATATCTTTTATTAAAGAGTGTCAATGCAGCTTGTTTTTGGACATGAAAATATTTCTCTAATCTTTTCAACAACATTGGCTTTCGCCTGAGCTTTCCTAAAGAAGAAAGCACTCTGGGAAATACATGCAGCAGTGCTTAATAAGACAGGAAATATGAATAGAATTCATAAATAATTTTGTTTCAGGAAAAACAAAAGAAAAAATATTGTTACGTACAGTTTTCTATGATATTTTTTTTTTTCTTTTTTCTTTAGGGAGCACTAAAACACAACCTTACTTACAGGAAATTGCATTGCAGCTAAATTATTTACTTGATTATTTATTAGGTTGATTTTTAAGAAATGTATGGAAAATTTGTCAACCGTTGCTTATATTTCTACTCCGTTTAGAGGTCACAGAGGACTATGACATTATCCATGGGCTTAAGTTTCAGTCATGAGATAACACAACACTGTCTGAATCGTGACTTTGACTATGACCTCACAGATACTTGAGAATATATTGAGGCAATATATTTATATATATTGTCTCAATATATACATATGGACATCTGATGGTAGGTTGTCAAGTGGAAAAGCAAAGAAAAGACATACAGACACATGATTCTTTGATTCATAAGTAAGATTACATTGTAAAAAAATTGTAGCTAGCAAGCAGACAGACTGTCAACTACCTTTGATGCCCTTTTCCTTGACCCTTGCAGGGCATCATGTGTGTCTATAAATCTTCTATAACTATTTTCTGCAATGTCACTCATGTGACAACTAAAACACCACCATAAAAACAGAGGGATTTTGTCCATGTTTTCTGGTATTTGTGAGACAAAAAGAAGGTATAACCTGTTGTTATAAAGTTATAAGATAAGTAAAGCAGATTAGTCATTTTGGTGATGATTATAATTAAGTCATACTAGCTGTTAAAATAACCTTGGTCTGAAACATTCACTACATTTTGTTATAAGTAAACTTACAAAGTTACTTTTATTTATTTAGTTATTTTCTAAGTAGAGCTCGGCTTTAGGTTTATTGGAAGTGGATTTATGACCTCTGCATTTGGATGATTCCTTAATGCACTGCTTCCCTGCATGACTAGTTCATTGATTTATTCTAAAACTGCTGCATTCAGGCTGCATTCAGGTGCTACTTAAGCATATCCATAGTCTTACAGTGTCAATTTTCAGTAAGTTTTTGTGACCTCACAGCTCCACCACAGTTGATTGAGAAGCCCCAGGACGTTCAAAAGACTATTGATGACACTCTGGTATGGGAATGCAAAGCCAATGCTAAGCCCAAGCCCTCATACCGCTGGCTGAAGAATGGAGAACCTCTGGATCCCATGGAGGTAAGCCTTTTTATTCCCATCTGTCTATCCATCCATCCATCCATCCATCCATCCATCCATCCATCCATCTTCTACAACATATTGTTCCTGGGGCAGCAGCCTAATGAGGAAAGCCCAGACTTCCCTCTCTTCATCTTCATTTTCATTTCATTATTATTATTTTCTTCCAGGGCTGCATGGTGGAGCAGTGGTTAGTGCTTTAGCCTCACAGAAAGCAGGTTGCCGGTTCTATCTCTGGCTCAGCAGGTGGCCTATCTGTGTGGAGTTTGCATGTTCTCCCTGTGTTAGCGCCGGTTGCCTCCGGGTTCCCCAGCAAAGACATGCACCTTTGGGATAGACTGAATGGAGTCTTTAAATTGCCCATAGGAGTGAGTGTGCATGGTTGTTTGTCTGTGTGTGTTGGCCCAGTGATGGACTGTGATGGACTACGACTGCCTCTTGCCTTATGTCAACTGGGATTGCCCCCCCCCCCCCCTGTGACCCTGTTTGGGAGATAATGAATAGATGGATATTTTCTTCCAATAAAAAAACTAAAGAAATAAAATCAATAAAAAATAAATAAAAAAATAATCAATTTGCAAAAGTCAATCATTTTTCCTCCTTTGAAGTTTTGTAGCTAACTATAAAAAGAATATTGTTAGCAGAATAATTTCCCTTTTTTGGTATGATCTTTACCTGTCCTCAGTTCCATTACCCAGTTTAACTTCTGAAGTTACTACCAAGTTTTGTACAACAAACAAAGTAAAATGCTTGAATTTTAGTTTTACAGGTTTTTATTTAAGTGACTTCACTAATGTTAGTGGAATGGTATTAATCTCTTCATTCTGTTATTGTTAGCTCAATTAGTGAATGGAAGACATTAGATGACGTAGATGAGGTTTCAGTAGATTCAAGTGTATTTTGCTCAGGAGATGTGTTTGTTTAATTTTATTCTTTTTTCTAAACCTAAAAATGCTTCCAACTTATAGGCATGTACTTGGCAATAACATGTTACTTTGAAATGGCTGTATTTGCTTGGGACTGAATTTGGCATCAGTGTGCTTGTATGTGTTGGGGGAGTGCGTTTGTTAGCGTTTTCAAAGAAGCCAAAGTGATGCCATTTTCTGCCTGTCATCAACCAGGGACTTTGTCAACAATTTAATGCTCAATCTCTCCTATCTGCTGCCCTCCATTTTATCATTAAGTCTTTTCTCTCTGTGGAAGAGGAATAAAAGTATCTTGTCATTCAAAGTGCATTTTATATTTAGGCAATTTGCTTTGTTTTGTTACAATGCTCTACCAGAGTGAGTGCACTTTCTGCCTGCAAAGTGTTGACACTGTGTCAGTGGTGGAGATACGCTATGGGCTTAAAACCAGGCTGCTGCTTTTTTGTTGGGCATCTATTTAAATGAGAAAGTGTTATTTATTCAATATTCAAGGCATTTTATTTTAGAACCGAGAGACAATGCACAAGCACTAAAAAAAGGAATTTGCTCCTATAAGGCTGCTTCTTTATATGCAACAACTCAAATTTTAATATGGATAAATAAGTGTCATCATAAACATTTCCTCTTTCTGTCATTTCCGATTCAGTTATTGTGAAGGGCTCACAAAGGTCAATTGCCACACATTCTATTTGCCACACATCTTGAAGCACTTATCACCCCACATGTGCATCTCTTGCATTGATTTTTAAATAACGGAAAAATTCTTATGGCAGGTGGCCGAGGTAACATATTCTCAGTGCATGTGGCTGTATTAATGAGGTGGGCTGTTACCATTTTCAAAATGCCACCGTCAACCGCTGCAACAGTAAATCAATTTCCAAACCCAAAGGTCAGCAATGTAGAGAGAAAGGGAGGAGGAAGAGAAGGCCAAAGAGGCCATTTGTTATTCCTCATTAGAATGGATCAGTCCTCTTGTTCCCCACCCTTACCTTATCGTAGCATCTCTGCTGCTGTCTTTCTTCAGCTCCCTTTCAAAGCCTTTTTCCTTACAGATTTAAGTCTCTCTCCACCTAATTCTTGCCCCCTGCATGGAAATTAAATGGCAAAGAGGAAGGCTAACACTTCAAAATGTCACCCTAGCAAAACAAGGACCCACTCATGCCTGCATTTTCCAATACATCTCCAGTTTCCCTTTTAGCTATGTACATACATGTGAGTTTTTTCCCACCTTTGACCTCCTAATACTGCAACTTTTGGACCTTGCACTTCTTCATAGATCCTGTTAGCATAAGATTCATTCAGTCTAGCTGTTGCAGAAGAATTGCTACATATTCTGCACACACAACAATAAAGCGTCCCATGATTTGCTTTTTCAGAGCACAAATTGATACAATACTGGTATCAGAGTGAAGTCACGCATAATTAAAGATGGTAATAAAGCAGACAAATGCCTCCAATTATTTGAAGAGTGAAAGAGATTGTGATGAGACCTCCACTGAGTCTGAGGATGCTTTATCAGAGATGCTGGTGTTTGTCAGTGTTGTGTGTTACCAACCCATCCATTTTCCCAAATATGGTTCCTCTCTCTCATCCCCCTGGGCTTTTGAACTCTCTAACCTAAAAAGGGCCATCTTTCATCTATTCAGTCACTATGGCTCTTTTTTTTTCTTTCTGTTTCCTTTCTATTCATAATTTTCCTTTTAAAAAAGCAAAGCATTCCACCACCCCCAAAAAACAGAAAAAAACATGTTCTGTCCCATTTAGAAACTACTGAATCCATCCTCACCAAGACCCCTCTGGCAGAGGCCATAGTGCAAGCTCAACCATGTGTCTGTCTGAGTCATGCTTGAGCTGGCCTAAGAGGGAAATGCATTTGAAGATTTTCAGTCATGTTACTGACCTATGTTAAGGGATAGTCCTTGTCTTTTCAAGTAACTGTGCTGTAATGACTCTAGACGACAGACAGACTGGCGGCAGGACCCTCTGGACTACTTTGTCAGTGACATTAAAAAGCCCAGGTACACTCAAGGAAAGATCAAGGGCAAGAACAATGAGTGCTGTCACACTTAAATTGACACAACTATAAAAAGAGAGTAGAAAGCAGTGCCAAACCTTGTGAAGGTCAGAAGAGCACAAAGAAGAGAACTTTGTACACATGTGCTCTCCCTGGGTATTTTTGAAATTACATGTATTTATTTTTTTTTTTAAATAAACAGCATCATATGGTCAGAATATTTTCTTTTCTTTTGCCACCTATCTCCCTGTGATACTCGCTGGAGATGAACGCAACCTCCAGCCCGGAGCTTCCTCCTGACTAATTCCTCAGAGGGTTGACATCACCCATTGTTTGATAATATCTCAGCTCTATGTTAAGCAGAAGATGGTTACATTAAGTTGCTGTGGGCCTATTAAGACAGAAAATTAACAATGTTTCAATTATAAAACTCCCAAAGGAAAAGGAAAAAGTGTGGCTAAAGCTTGAATTAAATCAGTCCATTCATCAGAATGAGCAGACATGGCATAGTAGTACTTAAAATGCCCATATATAGACCCAATTATCCACCACGCAGTGGTCTAGGTCTCATATTATCATAAAGAATCTATGTGTTACTGTATTGACACTAATTGGACTGCTTTCACAGTTCTTGCAGGCGAATACTAATGAATGTAAATATACAAATAGATAGGAAGTCAGTGGTTGTAACACATCAACGTTTAAGGGAAAAAAATATGAAAAAAATGCTTTTGTTGTCCAGGACAGGTTGTGTTTTAGTTTAGTGATACGCAAGTAATCAAAATTATATTCAAAATAAGATATTTTTAAAAAAACATGTAAGTTTTTATTGCCGTGGAAGATAATTCTGTTATTACCTAAGAATTCATATTCATAGTGGCCTAAATCTGGTTGTTATTTTTTCTAATCCATTTACAAAAATGACCCACAGACTGTGGTTGTGAAAACTGTCATACAGGATGGTAGTCTTTTCGCACAGCTGGAAAGCATAAAACACATACAGCCTCGTATTGTGGTAATATTATCTGACAATTATCCTTTATATCCTGTCTTATATATAAAATAGTCTTTGTTTTAGGTGGAATTAGGACTTTACTGCCAGATACTCAAGGGCAGGAAGTAACAAATAAAAATGCATTTTACTCAGTTTTCCCCCCAAATACCTACACATATTACAAACCATTGTGAAATTAAAATTTGAATGATATATCCCATATCTGGCTACAATTAAAGCTGTTCATTTAGCAAACACTTATTTCTGAGCTCTAGCCAATGCAATTTATCTTTGAAGTCATTCTGTACTCCATTAGCTGATGATACTGCAACAAAAAGGGTCCTGTTATGTCAGCAAGGATCTAGTAAAAATAGTTCAGTGAAATAGTTGGTCCACTGCAAGACTTCTGTCCATTTATTTAGGATTTACAAAGAGATAATGTACTAAAGTGTTGATCAAAATCAGAAATGAACATGAAACAAGCTGGTGAGATTGTGAGAGTGTGTGTGTGTATATATATATATATATATATATATATATATATATATATTAGTTTTGTTTCAGTCTTGTTGTCTTAACAGGCCATTTTGTGTGTTTTGTCTTATGCAGGACAGAATTCAGGTGAATAATGGAGTGTTGACATTAAACAGCTTGAATATGGCTGACATTGGCATGTATCAGTGCGTGGCAGAGAACAAGCATGGCCGGATCTTCAGCAATGCCGAGCTACGAGTTATTGGTAAGAGCCAACACAAAGACTTTGATTCCTGCTCTACATCTACTCTGTTAAGTTACATGCAAGGCTTCACAGCATCTTTTACACCCACAATCATGTTGGCAGAACATTTGCAACAATTTTCCATCTGGAGGACATTTTATTCATTTAGTAATGCTTATTTGCTTTTAAATGTTTGCTATATGTAAGGTTGCCCAGTACAGATGATGTAACGAGAAAACTGGTGAAACATTTCTTTTATTGTCTCCCATCATTTTCCATATTACACACTAATATTAGAGTAATAAGAAAGTGACTTAATTTGATTTTTCTGCAATCAGAGAAGTGTGTTGCGCACACCAGGAGATGTAAGTTTTATTCCTAGAATTGTTCAGTCTGTCAGAAAAGGATGAGAGAATGAGGTTGTTATATTACCGTAATTGCGCTTATGTGAAACCTATTGTCATTTTGTATCATGCCTCTGACATGAGGGAAGAAAGCAATCTGTTAATGAGAAAAACAATTATACCTGCGTGGTGGGAACTAGCCATCAGTTCTTACACACGATGCATCTATCGCTCTGGAAACATTTGGATTTTGATTCATCTATAAAATTCAGATACGTCTTGTTATGCAGTCCTGTCTCTATGTCTTTTTAGCAAAATAATACATTTATCTTTGTAAACAAGTTTTATAAAGCATACGGAATTGTTTATTTCTGATATTCAGAAGTAGCATTATGCACATAGGAAGTTCAGACTTCTTAACCTGGTTTTATTGTTTAAATAATCCCTTTAATTTATCATATATTTGATGAAGACCGGTAACTCTAAACAGAGCAACATGTTTTTGACCACTTCTCATTATTTGGCAAAGTGGGATTTAAACTAAGACTGTTTGGCTATTGCTGCTGTTTTGGTTTAATAATATACATCATCTTAAAGATGCGCTGTCACCAGGATATTTTTGCCTTTTCCCTTGAGCTTATGTTTGTGCTGGTCTGTTTGCTTGGTTGTCTCACTGTCTGTTCGTCTTATAACAACCTCATGCAACACTGCTGGACAGGTTTTCATATTTTCTTTTTCTGTGAATGGCTCTTGGTCTAACTTAGATTACATTGGAAGTTTTGGGAAGGATCAGGACCATCATCTGGGTCCAGGAATTTTTTTGAAGGATTTTTTATCATTTTGAGATAGGGTTAATTTAAATATATATGCATATAAAACCACAATAAATGAGGGTACTTGATCAAAATATACAAGAGAAGTTCCCAACAGGTTTTTTACAAGATATCAAAGATAGATCTGAATCGCAGCAAATTTCTAGATACTACAATCTACTGTTATCACTGCAAAAGAACAAATTAAGATATAAACATAGAACAAACAACATAATATAGCCAAGACACTGTGGATTCATTGGTAATGTAGAAATCTAACAGTGTATGCATGTAAAATAAAAAATAAAGTAGGTTAAAAATCACAAAATGAGTGGAAATTAGCTGCTTGGTGGGAGTCTACGCTCTCAGAGTGGTTTTCTACTTTATTTGTTCTTTCACTAATTTTTACATTTAATTGTTAGCCAACTAAATCATGTAGCTAATTGAAACGGGTGAACCTTTGCACACCATAGGTGCCTTGTGCGTAAGATGATTGCAACTATTTAATTTCATTGTACCCGACCTTGGCACTAAAGAAAATAATGATGTTATTAACTTATAAATCTATGTGATGAAAAGGATTATTTTAAGTCCATTCTCCCATTTGCAACTCTGGGGAAAACTGGGGATTAACCCTGTCCAGCTAAAAGATGGCTCCTCTCTGTCTGGTGCCACAGCTGGTCCCAAAATCTTTACAGTGTTTCTTTAACCATTAAACTTTTATCACAAAGGAATGTTTACTTCACTTGCTTCCCCCGCGGACTGCAACTGAGAATAAGAGTAGCAATATCTTGTGACATTCTAACAAAATACATGAAGATCAACATATTTTATTGAAACTATGACTTATTTAAGTCCTATTTTAAGATCTGAGTAAATTTAAATTCCAACATGTGTCATAAGTAGAAAAGTAGGAGAGCTGTCTGTGATGCTGTAAGATAAAACACTGACATTTTACATGTAGGGCCACAATATAAGGCTATGTGTAATGTTTGTGTGCATGTGAATCATGTTTTGGTCTATATGCACATCAACATATACTTCCAGGGGATCAGCCATGTTACTGGCACAGGGCTGTGTGGATTCACTTTGAAGAGCTTTTTGCTGAGTCGGTGCACATGCAAAACATCTCAAGACGATGATGCATTTGTAATTAAAGACTTAAGAAGCAGCAAAAGCCTTGTTCTTGTTTTACATTATCACATTTTTGCTTTAGAGCCCCGAAGCACAATTCTTAATGCATAATGTCCTTCTAAGGAAAATTCATGGAATTAGAAAAGCATCTTTTTTTCAAATAAAGCACATTTTGAAAATAATGTGCCATGTTTGTTCTGCTGTTTTCCTGACTTTCTCTCTGCATATGTGGAAACAAAAACATTTGTGTAAAAGAAAGAAACAATGAAAAAGAATGTGAGCACTGATCAAATGGATGCAGTGATCTGCATCTCTACCTGTTCTCTACCTTAATAACTTATTCAGCTAATCTGTCAGTTCAAACTTGCTAATTTTTCTTTTCTGTTTTTTTCACAATAATCACATTGCCTTCCTTCAACTCCTCCCATAAGCAATTGCTCCAGACTTCTCCCAGAGCTTGTTAAAGGCCCAAACTTTGGCCCGACAGGGCGGCGACGTACTTATCGAATGCAAGCCCAGGATGTCTCCTCGGGGTGTGATTTCATGGAGGAAAGGGAAGGAAGCCCTGCGAGAAAGCCACAGGTACCATCTTACTTTGCATAGAATGTTACAGCATTGTGTGTGTGATAGTTGTTTAGTTTGTCTGCTTTGCTTGCAAAAAGGAATTTCATCGACTTGTTATTTTATTTTACCCTATTTGATATTCATGGTGACAAACTGGGAAGAACAGAATCACAGTGTGACACAATATAATTTGAATTGCATGACAGGTTATGCGCTCCAGCACTATCCCAGTTATCTACATTTCTGCCCTGATCTCCATTATACTTTGCTCTTCTGGCCGTGCTCTGAGCTGGTTTATGCACTGTTTACTTAAGGTTATTGGGCGTTCCTAGATTATAGCACATGGATCGATGCACTGATCCATCAGCTCATTAGTAGCATGTAAGGCCTGAAGGGTCATTAGAGGACGAGGCAGATGGTGATCCAGACCACCATTGAGACATAAAGAAGTGGATGAAAAGCCCAAAAGGACTAATCAATGGGTAACTACATAGCATGCGTTCTTTCATGATAGCTGTGGTGACACCAGGGAAATGAGCTGGATGCCTTGTTTTATTAGAAATCAGGTTAAGTACAGATCAATGCAATGCCTCTCTGTGCTGTGTGACAGGAGATGGGGAAGGAAAAAAGAAGTAATGAGATGAGGAGAAGCTAGTTCTTCTCCTGCGAACATAATTCAGGGTTAACATAGCTGTATATTTATTGTCAGCGATTGATTTAGTTTTAAAACAGTTTTTTCTGATGATTTTTAGAATGTGAAAAGGAAAGATTTGCTGTAATGAACTAGATTAAACATCCTGAAATATTGTTGCTGTATCAGAAGATGTCTTCTTTTTTATTGAGGAAAAAGTTCATTTACAGATGTACTTTTCAAATCACTCACTGTATAATACAAAGTATGGCATATGCAACTGACTGACTTTCGATAACATCTTTATTTTTAGCAGAAACGTACCAGCAGGAGGCAACGCGCACCAGCTGGCACATGCAGTGATTTAGTAGGGGTCCATATTTCCCATTTGATATGTGATTAATTGTTCAATAGGCTCAGCAGCTTTTCCACATCTAACCTCTGGTATATCCATCATCGTCACAGTTGGGGCGCCACAGATTTAGTCATCTCTCACCTCCACTTGCCAGACAGCATGTTTGGTAAACTGAACATATCATCTGATTGTTAATCCCAAGCCAGGTCCAAGGCACCTTGGTTAAAGGAGAGAGAGATGCATTATTATGTGCTATCAGCAGAATGAGCAGCAAGATTACATGTTGCAAACACCTGCTAAATGTTGAGCTCAGATTGCTGATATAATAACTTCTTAAGTACGGAAAGAAAAATATGTTCATTTTACAGTGTGTGGTATCAATTGCTTTATGGAGGAGAGATTTAAAGCTGCAGCTGGATCTGAAGGGAATAAGTAGGATGTTACATGTTAGGTTCTGACATAGTTGCAACATCTCTCACAAGGCTGTTCTCTTGTTTCTGGCTTGTTAGCATTTACTGTCCTCTATTCCAAAATGGGGCAGTGCCTATGCTATTACAGCAATGGCACAATAATAATCCATTCCATTGGCTCAGCTAAAGTACCCATAAATCTTTCTAATCTTGCAGGGATAAAGTCTTCAAGGATCTGAAGTAGGAGAAAACAAATCAGCCATGAACAAGGCGAAATCTGATTAGTTAAAGACTTGCAGGGGTGATACCTACATCAGCTCATATCCTATGCATGTATAACAGGATAGTCTTATAATGGGGTTGCTGGGCACTTACAGTTTGCAGGGAGGTATGAGATCAACCCAGAAGTGCTGACGTTAATTAAATTTTACTGCTGACCACTACCAGCAGTAGGAAACAGCTCTCAGGAATATTACCTTAAGATTGAACTACTGATTGTTATGCTGCACAGTTTGTATTTCTTCATAGTGTAATGAGATTCAATTTATAATCCTGGTTTTAAGCAAGGGTATTTTTGTATTTGGTGTCATGTTGCCAAAACAAAATGTATATCACTCGTGAATACATTAAGCGGCACTCGAGAAAATTGCAAGTCGACTGTATAATATACTGACTTAATTATAGAACCATTCTTAAGTGGTTAAAGTAATGTTTTTATATATAGCCTCTTTGTTTTTGTTGCACTATGGAGACTTTTAGATTACGACCAGTAGCTCACATCAGTACTGGCGAGTGAGGCTGAGGTGAAGTGCATGTTTACTCTATTACTCCACTCTGGCTTTTATGTACAACCACAAATTTCACCATAGCTTAATTGCTTTAGGGCAGGCTCAGCGAGAAAAGGTAGCAAAGTGAGAGCATTTCTGAAAGATTATCTGTATGTTGCACTGTTTCTTTGTAGCTTTGGTAAGGAGAAAACCTGACATAGGCCACTACACAGTTTAATGGCAAGTGTTGTCCCTCTGACCTTTCAAATCCATAACTCTTTGTTACAGCCCATTACAACCCCCCTGCCCCCCCAGCAGAATGGCTTTGTATGGTAGCAACTAATGTATTCTAATTCTTCCAGCCTTCTGGAAAGCAATGTTCAGGTTCTTTTATATTTGAAGACTCCATAATTCCATAATGTTTAGTTTAAAAGATAAAGAGGGAGGTTCCAGTGGGGATTTCTAGAGCAAAGCGTTTATCAATGCGGTAATTAATTTTAAAGATATGATATGGCAGGAGATTGATAAAAGGAGGCATCAGAACTTGCTGCAATCTAATATGATCAAATGGTTTTGACCTTTCTGACTGCAGCAACATTTTTCACTGTAACTTCCTTTCGTAAAAACAGATGAATCTATAGCTTTCTGCTCTTAATTCATCAGAAATGTCAATAAAGCATTTCTCCTACATGCATCAAATATTAATTCAGTGTTGTCATTTATTTTCTGTGACTAATTACTCTTTAAAAAAGGCATCACACATTCACCACAGATATTTTCTTTCTCAAAGTTGACTGTGAAATCATAATCTAATCATAATAAGCTGGTTTGATTTTGCAGCTTCATAATGACTGGTCATGTCAATCCAAAGTGATAATCTGTTAAAGAGGGCATGACTGTCTAGTCTGAGTGTCATTTGTAATTGTAATTTTTTTTTGTCCCTATTGGATGCCTTTTTTTTCTTCATATTTGTCACTTTAAGAAAGCTGAGTCGATGGACACTGGCTTACTTTATCCAATATACTGCATTTCTAATACAACTGAAGATCATTCTGCTGCAATAATCTGTCCTGCCTGTGTTGTCATATTTGCTTATAATACATTCAATTATTAAAAATCCAGTGCAGCACTCATAGGGAGAAAAATCATTAAATAATTTCATCTTATGTGCTACTTGTAGATGTATTGTTGCAATTGACCTTAAAATAATGTCAGGAAACCTGTGAAAATAATACAAAATGTATATTTCTATTATACAAACTACATAGGATGTGAACATTTAAAGCACAAGCATAAAATATAAAAATAGGATGTTCAACATCAGTTTGTATCATGAAAAAAGGGAGAAATGAAGGAAAATCAAGCATGAATTTAACTCTGGTGTTAAGTAATTAATGTTCAAAGTAAAAAAGTAAGAATTTCTGAATCCTACTAAGGTAAATTTGATAGGCTGTATCAGAGCAAGGCCTTAGCCTAGATAAATGGTTAATATGGGAAGATCACTATTGCCAGTCTTTGTGACACCACTCTTGCTACCTGATCTCCTGGAAATGCATCTGTAACTCTTGGTTGGCCATCAGCTTAGTACAGTATGTCATGTCTGCAGTCGTTTGTCCTCTCTTTCCTGTCTCACTCAAAGAAACTGCTAAAGGACTGGTGTCATCAGCAAACACTCAGCAATTATTCACAAGATAGAATAAAAGAAAAATAAATGGCTTTAGCAGCAAGGGGTTGGAAGAATTAAAAGATTCTTTCTGATTTAGATATTATCTAAAGATAAAGATAATGCACAGATTACATTAATATTGGGCTACTGGGATAGGCTCCAGCCCCCCCGTGACCCCGTTTGGGAATAAGCGGTAGAAAATGAATGGATGGATGGACATTAATATAGAGTGGAGGTATCCTACTTATTGCAAAACCAACAAGCATGAACAACAGAAGTGCAGAACAACATAAGTACGCATAAACCAAAGATGAAGATGGAGACCAATTCTCTCCTTCACTTAAGCAAAGCAAAGCAAGTTTGTTTGTGTAGCACATTGGAACATATCACAGATGTATTGTGGTCCTAAACCGTTCTGGGATTTATACAACAATCAGCAGGGTTTTAAAATCTATCCTGTGATTGGCTGGAAACCAGTGTAAAGATTTTAAAACCAGTGTGATGTGTTCATCATCTGAGAATAAGAACACAAGCACTAAATCAAACAGTAGAGGACATCAAAGATATGTGCAGTCGAACTGCTGTAGTCTAGTTGGGCGTCTAGGTGTTGCCTGCAGTACTAGGGACACTGAATTTTTTTTTTTTTTTTTTGGTTCCTTGTGTTCATTAGATCTGAGTTTTCGCAAAGAACTAGAACAAATTTCCCAAGTTAGTATAATTTTTATTGATCGCAACTAAGTGTAGAAATGTTCCTTAAAGATCTGCGTCTTTAGCCTGCTTTTGAAAGCAGGCTGTCATTTAGGACTTTGAGTAGAGCTGTTTCAGTTCTGTGATGAGGTCGGAAACCTGACTGAAGTATATCAAGATTCCCACTTTCATCTAAGTCATTAAGCTGCTTAAATGCTAATCTCTCAGTTATCTCTCTTACAGACAGGTCTGTAGCTGTGCATTCTAGAGATGTCTAGAGTCCTTTCCATCAGCTACCTTCAGTGACTTGGGAAGGATTCTACTTGTTGCTCTCTCCAAGATGAAAGGTTTTGAATAAATAAATACATAATTATTTGCTTTTTTATAAAAGCAGGTAAGACCTGAAATGTGTCTATAGCAATGTCAACCTGGACATTTTTTCAGATTTCAAGAAGCGTGAGTGTGCGAAGGACTTTATTTCATTTGGAATTTTTAAATATTTTTATTTCAATCAGTATTTTAAATACGTATATAGAAGCTTAGAGGCACCATGTTGTCAGGTTTTATATGTATGTGGGTGTGTGTATGTGTGTGTGTGTATACAAACACATTATCTGCCTGTTACTTGTGAACTTATTTATTTCAGTTTTGCAAAGCGTTTATAGAGGTGCTTGAATCTCGGCAAACAAGTTTCCATTTAAGCCTTTTTATCCTTGACCCTGGTTGTATTGAAAAGACAGCTTGGTGAATGGTTAGTGAACATGTTTTTGTAACCTTGTTGGTACTAACACGCTGCCGGGACCTTTTTTACATTTAAGAGATTTTATGGTCACAAGGTGAGCATCAACGTTTCAATTACATTTTTTTTCTTCTGAATCTCTTTTGTAATCTTCCTCTCTTTTTTATTCATCTTTTTAATTTTTTTTCTACTTATTCTAACCTTTACAGTAACTGGGTGGCACATTTTCTGACCTAAATTTAAGTGGACATTATATATACAGTATATATATATA
>JBAMHX010000015.1:16368136-16380630 GCA_037177515.1 Pseudomugil tenellus
ATATATATATATATATATATTGGTGTCCTAACTGGTGTGTCAGGTGACCAAAGCAATATTTTGTTTGATTCACTTGTATTTATTAATTCATGAAGAAACCTAAAGTAGCATGATGCAATATTTGACTCTTTAAAACTGACCTAATTTGATATCCCAGTTATATTTCACACTCCTGTTATTACCCAGGAGCATCTTAAAGGTGAAAACGTGCTTTTTTTTTTTCTTTTTTTTTTCTTTTGAGAAGTGAACTATCGCAGCACTTGGCAGCAATAATTCTCTTTACGGTTCCATGTCACACATTAGCAAATGGATATCAAGGCATCAGCCATTGATTAACTATAGAAACACAAGAGGAATTATCAAAGGAAGTGAAATTAAGAGAGATGGATAGAGCAAGAGATAAAATAAATACAATATCTGACTAACATTTACTCAGAGAAGAAAGCCCAGAGAAGAAACGGTAAAACATTAATGATTGTTAGGGGGTCCTTAAGTGCGAAAATCTTCCAGTTTGTTAGTTTGGCTTTAACGACTTGCTGGTGAAAGATCAAACTTTTTTCAATGAGTTTCTGCTAAAGGTATTTCAGCTTAACCCTTATGAGTAAATGAAAATTCACTGTTAACAACTGTGAAAGTGGGTTGAAATATTTTAGGACACTGTAGATTTACAGTTCACATATAAAGGCCAGTAATCTATTTCATTAGCTTCTCTTCTTCTTTTACAGAGTCATGGTGTTGGATAACGGAAGCCTCAGGATATCCAATGTTACTAAAATGGATGCTGGACAGTACACATGTGTAGCCAGAAATCAGTTTGGAGTAGCGAGCAGTGCTGGGAGCCTTTTGGTTAAAGGTAAGCTAATTAATTGACATGATTTTCTGTTTTTGTTTTTTTTTTAACTGGCTATTTAATGTGCTTGAGTTATTTGGATGAGCAGTGATTCTGTGTCTGACGTTTTGTCCTGTCCATGTGGTTTTGGCCTCACTGACATTAGATATTACAGTTCACTATTCTCTTTATCTCCTGTACTCTTTAAATAAATGTCTTATTGTATAAATAAAACAATCCCAACTCAGTTTCAGCAATGAGCAGTATTTATTATTCCTTTGGTTTACTGACTCAGTTTTGTCTGTATTCTATAGCTGCTTTATACGAATTTTGGTTGGACATCACTTTTATTCATTAAGTATATAAAATTTTTCATGTTCAAAACAGTCACAGGGCCAGACTTACTAAAAATGTAAATTGGGGCGTTCACACGCAATTTTGCGTGGAGTGGGAGGAGAACATGTAAATATATGATTTTAGCACAAGCAAAGCGATTTTATCAAAACTGAAAATTATTTTGTTGGTAGAAACTGCGCCTATATTTAGCACGTTTCAAAAGGACGTGCAAATGGGGGCAATGCTTAATTGTGCACACATGGCTGCAGTGATTGTTGCAATACAAAGACATAAAAATAATCAAAGACGACGGAGAGAACGTATATTTCCTCCTCGCGTTAACATGTTTGGAATGAGAGAGAAAACTAGTTATTAAAACATATCGCCTATCCAGCCTTGCTGTTTTAGAGCTGTTGGAGGAACTCAGCGCAGATTTGGAGCCAGATACAAGAAGGAGTCATAAATAACTGCCATATTTCAACTCCTGGCAAGTTTAGAGTTTTTGGCATCTGGGTCATTCCAGCATACAGTAGCCAACACAGCAGCGATCTCTCAGTCACATCTTTTACATGTGTTGACTGAATTCCTAAATGCAATGTCGTCTGAGATCGCGATGTTATTAGGTTTCCAAGTTTGGGAGATTCTTTGAATGAGACAAAACAAGGTTTTTTTTAGGTGGCTGGATTCCCCAGTGTTATAGGAGCAATTGACTGCACTCATGTGCAGCTTGTGTTTACACATTTGTTGAATGTGTAATGCGTTCCTTTGAGCTGCTGTCAGATTTATTTGCTGTAGCTCTTTGGGACATTTTATTGGCTTCTTCCACCAACACCTCTAATTCCATCAGATCAAACTTGTATCGCTGGCGGTTTTGTAAAGTTGTCATCATGAAAACCATGGCACACGCTAAATCCTCATTTAAATAGGCGTGTCTCCAACACTTTACACCCGCTGTCATTTGCGTGAGCAATCTTAGTAGATCATATACTAATAACGGCACCCGCCTCACACGCTAAATTCTAGATGCCACACGCTAATTAGTACACGCAAAATGAGATCTTAGTAAATTTGGCCCACAGTGTACTAAATTCTGTGTAGTTATGAAATGTGAGTGTCATGGGAGTGTCCTGTTATGTCTGCCGCCATGGATGGATTGGTTTAATTCTGGTGTGTCCAACACAAATTTGATTGGTTTGGTATTTGTGAAGTCTGAACACAGTATCTAGAGTTTTGGCTATCTGTTATAGTCCCTAAGCACTTTTTAAAATGGTTTTAGTGATATGATAGGGTTTGTAGTATTGCTGGAGGATTCTACTGGCATGGGAGAGATTTTGCTTTATGGTCTGTACATGGTCTGTAACCATGTTAAGGTGACTGGTAAATATAGCATCTGTATGAATGTGAGGCATTAAGGTTTCCCAGAGGAACAATGCATTTTAAGGAAATAACTTGTGAATCCATTGAGGTTTGAAAGTGGAAATGGCCAGATGAAGAGGTTCTGCAGTGTTAGATGGGATTGTAGTTATAACATTAAATAGGTCATAGTGAGCTGGAATATGCCTTTTCTTCTATTTATCATTGTATTGCATAAACTTGTGAAATATAATAACTTATAGATAACTTATAGATATAATAAAAAAGATAATAGTCATCAAGGCTATCTAATCAATTATCCTTGGTGGACACAAAAGGATTTTTTTTGTTGTAATAAATAATAGGATATATATTTGATTACTTTTTAGAAATAATACATTTTTATTTCCCTCTCAGCTGTATCCCCCCACCCCCCACCACCCATCCCTTCCTACCACGACCATCTCAACTACCTTACACACAAACACACAAGTTAATCAGTAAATAAATATTAAAAAGACTGTTCTCTTATTATTATATCCCCAAAGGCGGAGTGTCTGGGTTATAATGGTTTCATCAAGACTGCCGCTGCTGAATATCCTTTGTCTGAGCGTGATACACAATTTTCACAATTGGAATTTGAAAGTCGGTGTACCAGTTTAGGTTACCAGGAGGATCATCATGTGCACATGTTTGTCTTCATATTATTGTATCATGTCTATTTAAGGATTGGGGAATTGGAGGATTGAGTAATAGGAGAATTTGGGGTGTCCGTGGATACACCCCTAGTCGTTACTTCCGACGGCATAGGCCTTGTTGTTCTGTTCACTCGTATTGGAAATTCCACCAGTTGAGGACAGAAGTTTAAATAGTTGGCAACACAACTCAACACATTTTTTTTTTAAATAATTTGTTTTTATGTTCCCCTTGCAGTCATTATATCCTCGAACACGGAGTGTCAGGATTTATGGTTCACTAGGTGGCGCTTTATGCACAGCATCAAATTTTTGCCTGTATCGCTGGAACTATTCACATTGGATTTTTATACTGAGTGTACCTCTTTATGTCCCCAAGAGGACGATCTGTATCAAATTTCATGATTTTCGGATTTATGGTTTCCCCACCAGGTGGCGCTTTATTCACAAAAAAATCAGATTTTTGGCTATATCTCTGGAAATATTTGTCCCATTGACCTCAAACAAGTACAAATAAGAGGTCATGACCTTAGGATGCATCCTGTTTTGATGCCATACAGGGCTGGTTTCAACACCAGGTTGAGTTTTGTGACTGAACATTTGTATCTTAATATTATTGTCTTGTGTCTATTCAAGGATTGGGGAATAGGAGGATTGGGGGCGTTCGGGGAGTTCGGGGATATACACCTTACCGTCGCTTCCGACTGCATAGTCCTTGTTAATTCAAATCATTCATCATGCACCTACAGATAAGATGCACCCTCTTTTAGACTTTTTTGTTGTAGTTTTAAAGGAGCAATTTACAGTCAAGTAAGTTCTTTTAAATTCTATTTATTCTGTATTCAAACTGGTATTTGAAAAATATGCCCAAAGGAAAAGTCCACTACACAAAGATGGCTATGCTGCAGGCGTCTCTCCACATTTGCCAATGGTTTCTGAACAAAAATTACAAAAATGAGCAGCTTGTTGCAAAGTGTTGCAACAGCTTTCTGTACTATCAAAGCTGACAACAGAGGCTGCCATGCAGAATTTTTTGGTAGAATTGGAAATATGCATGTCTGTCTGAAGAAGCTCTACACTGTTGAGGGCAATAAGAAGCAAGAGAAGCTTTTTTGAAGTTCTGCAGTTGATTTGGGACTTTAACCAAGTCTTTAAAAATTAAGAGTAGAAAAAAAAAATTCTAAAAGAGATTTTTGGAATAATTCACCTCTTTTAGCTTCTATCCAGATGATTTTTACATAACAGTGAGGGATTTGTGATATTCCACAATATATACCCTCACCTTCCTCACATAATATGTTTCTCAAGTTAGACAGTAAGTTATTCTACTGTACAACGCTTATAACAGATTCAAATGCTTTTCATAAAAAAATAAAACTAGAAAAAGACTTTTCAGTATTTAACGGGAATGCAATGTGAGGTAATAACTGACTGATCTGACAACAAAGAGCAGACAAAGAATGTGAGTTTCATTTACAGTGGTAGGTGTGGATGACAACATATTGTTGCTGGGGCAGCAGCCTAATGAGGAAAGCCCAGACTTCCCTCTCTTCATCTACATTTGACAGCTCACCAAGGAGGATGTCATGCTTCCCCAGGCATATAATCTCTTCAATGTGTCTGGGGTGTTTCCCGGGGTGTCCTCACGCAGGGACAAGTTTGGAACACCTCACTAGGGAGGCATCCAGGAGGCATCTTAACCAGATCTCCAAGTCACCTCATCTGGCTACACTCGATGCAAAGGAGTAACGGCTCTACTCTGAGCCCCTCTCAGATGACCGAGCTTCTCACCCTATGTCTAAGGGAGAGCCCGGCCACCTTGCAAAGGAGTGTCATTTCAGTCGCCTGTATCTCGTTCTTTCGTTCTCTACCCACAGCTCGTGGCCATATGTGAGGGTAGGAAAATAGATCGACCGGTAAATCGAGATAGAGACCTGCAGGCGCATGACTTCACGGTGCAATACAAACCAGGGAAGTCAAATGTGGTGGCAGACTGTTACAGATGTCTGAGGACTAAGGTGCTGTGTTATTTCAAGAGAGGGGGAAGGAAATGTAACAAAGCAGTTGTCCTTCACATAAAGTATGAGGTAAAAAATTGCACTTTGGGCACATTTGAACTTTAATTCACATTTACATACTTTCAATATGCACAAAAATACAAACAAGTTGGTCATTTATTGATTTATGTGACTTTTGTCTTTCAGAGGCCTGTGATAGAGAAAAGAATCAGTAAAGCCGTCCTTGTGAAGACATCAAATATTGTGTTTATATAGATGTGTGGAAGGTGGTTAATATTAAAATGGTTTGTTAGCTCATCTGACTGGCATCCTTTCCTGGGTGATCAGGCAAAGGTTTCTTCGGGGGCCAGAACACTATTGAAAGGTTCCAGGAGAGCTCATGAGACAGATGGGTGAGGCTCAGACTAATAGTACTTTGGTTTTAGGTTGGGGAAATGTTTTTTAGACTTGGTTTATCATATCTATTTATATCATTCTTTAGGTAGGTAGTTTTTATATTTACAGACTTCATACGGTGGGGTTTAGATTGTAGTGGGTGCTTTTTTTATATTATGTAAAAGACTTCTGTTAAGTGGGAAATGGTTTAGCCCAATCAGCAGCTGAGGAGGTGGCTCATTAGGGAGCTGTGGGTGGAGGCTAAGCTGCTCCAAAACAGTCTGGTGTGAAGTCCCTCGTCTATAATCTCCATCCCCAATAAAATAGTTTTGTACTGGAGGCCTTTTGGTGGTTTTCAGTGTTTTCCAGCCACACAACGCAGCCGTCTCTCATATTACTGCAGTTGTAGCTATGCAGCAATAGAATTACAAGAGGCCCTTGATGGAGAGCTAGGTCTTTTTTTCTATTGGCAAATCACTCTAAGCGATGTTCTGAAATAGATTGTCACCATAAAAAACAAAAAAAAAACAACAAAAAAACAGAACACATCAGTTATATTTTGGTGGATTCCAACAGCACTACACCAATGATCAAATTGATATTTCAGTAATAATTAAAAGAATCACGAAGTATCTGGCTTTGTGACTATGTTGTATTTGCATGTAACTTAATTTTACATTACTAAAAAATGGGAAATCATCCAACTGTAACAGTTGATCAAGTATCTTGTTCCATTTTTCAAAGTTTTTACCAAGAGGCGTTTGAAAAGCAAAAGTGCCTCCAACCTTCTATGAAGGAAAAAATAATAAATTCTTCTCCTTTTAACCTCATTAGTCTTCTCTGTTTGAATTGAAAGCTATTAGCAAAATTAAAGACAGAGCTTTGTTTAAATTCCTGAGTTATATTTACACTTTAAGGGGGCACAAAAACTAAAAGTTTATATACATCTAATGTATCTGAGCCAATTTAAAAGATTGACATATCCTTAGATGCTAAAAAGGATTACATTTAATCTAATTTATTGGGTTTTCTCTTTTCCACTTTGTGACATTCTGTGTTTCAATCACTTTGCTCCTGAGATTAGGCTACAAAGGGGGGTCTGATTACTATTTTTGCTATTTTTGTCTCTATCAAGGAATAGCTTACCGTGGTTCCCTAAACTAATAGTTGCTTAGATTTTTCTAGAAAATTACATTTCAGATCTAGGGTAGTTTTTTTGTTATCTAACAGACAGACATAGATCAATCGATCTATGTCTATGTCGACAGACAGAAAGACAGATAGATAACTGAGGCTTCATCTGTGAGGACAAACTGAACACATTTCTGTTGTAATGATGGAACGTGCATAATACAGGATCATATACTTTGAAAGAAATTCAATTTATGGTTCACACATTTCTCTAAATATTACTTTGAGTTGTGATTTCAGTCTCACAGTTACTGAAGCAGCTTTTTCTTGCTCCAGAACAGATATCTTGTTCACGTTATCCCTGAAGTAAAACGTGTTGACTCTGTTGTTCTCCAGCCAGGCGCTCATGTTTCCAGGCTTTTTGGATTTTGCGTTAAACAAGCATCAGTTTCAGAGTTGTTTCTTCCTCAGCTGGAAGCAAAGTCAGTACAGATGTTATCTTCTTCTTTTTTTAATCCCATGATTAGTTCCAGGGAATAGTCATCTCTGGTCCTATACATTCACACACACAGAGAGAGAGAGAGCGAGAGAGAGAGAAAGACATACACAGAATCACCTTCATTTTACTTTAAATGTTATTGCAACATTTAAAGGGATAAATGACACTAATCCTTTGTAAGCTAAAAATCCTCTATGCAACATTAAAGCTCTTACTTTTTGTTTCTTCCCTTCTGTTTATTTTTCTTTTTGGAAGACTTCTCCTCACTCCCTCCCCCTCTCCATTTCGATGTCTTCAGTCAACACTTGATGTTTTATCTTCCGTTTGAGTTGAGATACAAAAAGATCTACTTTCAAGAGCATCATTTCAAGGCAATCTTTCACTCTCTTGCACTTCTTTTGCATTTACCTTTACCTGAAATCTGTTCCAGCAGAATACTGACTAAAAACAGCAAAATCATATGGATATTCAGCAGGTACAGAATATCTAACAGGATCATGGCTGACAGCAAAGCATCAACAGTTATTACTGCAATATATAATACTGATTTTCCCATGTTTTTTAGAGGGCTGTTATGTTGTTCTGGTAACCTTCTAATATGACATAACAGATTTTTGTTGTTGTTGTTGTTTGTTTATGTTTTCATTTAGAAGTTCACTATTGATTTGTTAGATTGCAGTTTTTCCTTTGTGGTGTGTTTCTGTATCTTCTTTATGTTCTGTTTGTGTTCTCTTGTTTTCTTATCCTTTTTTCTGTCCCCTCCGGTCATGTCCAGCAATACACGGATACTCTGTCAAACTATGATGTAACTAAAATAAATAAAGAATTCAGATTATCAAGAGGATCTTTGTACATACATATATACATATAGTTCCTCTTGACAAAGCAAATTTGCTCAGCATGACACAGCAGACAGATCCTCATTCTGCCTGCCTTAAACTCACACGCAGCCACCAATTACAGATGATGACTGCTTCCCAGTTTGCCATTTGGCCCCAAATAGATGCATTGGAGGTGGCGACATGAACTCTCTTTGGGATCATGAACTTGGGATCATGGTCCATTTGTGGCAGGTGGTCATGTTTCCACTAATACTGTAAGCTGCAGAACCAGATGAGATACAATGAGTTTGTTTTTCAGAAGCACCTTGCCTTACATGCCCTCCGGTCTTCATCTGTAGCAGTTATTCATACACTGAATAATCTATTATTAAATCCCCTGTCAATTTTTGCTTCTATTTTAGCTTTTTCTCCTGATGAGATGTACAGGGAAACATCCACTGATAGACTTTGAAGATGTCCTACCTGTTTCAGATGTTTCCATCTTCCAGTGGCTAATTCAAATGAATGGACTACCTTGATAGGTTGTCATCAAGTCTTTTAGCAAGACTTGTAATAATATGTTACTTTTAGCCAGTAGTGTTAAAGCAGTACAATATCTAAACAACACATCATTATTTAGTCCTCCTATTCCTATTATTATGATTGTTAGCATTTCTTTTCACAAACCATTTTGCCTTTTAGTATGTTTCATTGCAATTTCAGTACTTGAAACGACATCCATAAAATTAATCTTGTAGCATTGTCAGCAGCAAGCTGCTTGTCTGCATCCATCCACTTTTCACAATCTTCAGTTATTCTATTTTTCTAATAATAAATTTCAAGGTGTGAATAAATCATAGCATAATTCCAAATACCTGAATAACTATTCATTTCTGGACCTTATTTACTTCAGCGCAGTAATTGTTCAACGGTGTTTGTGGTTAATGAGTCAGAGCAGAAAAACAAACATGCACATAATCTTTCACACTATATAGACATGTATATCTTGTTGTTTGGCTCCACATCCTTCATAAAAGCAAAGAAATGACCCCAAGGGTTAACACATTGTTTTAATAGCATTTAAAGAAGTAACAACTTTCGTGGAATGAAAAGGACATTGATAGGATGAACTTGTCACTTGCTAATTATTAGTCAGGGGAAACAAAACAAATAGGATGTTGGTTGAATGACAGTGGCTGCAGTTAGTGAAACATGAGGCTCATTGCCTTCACGTGCTCCAATGTTTAATTCATGTGTTTCTTGCACTGTGGCTCATAGCCGTGTTTGGTTTGTTTAAGATTTCAATCCATTTAAATCACACACTTCTGCAAAGCGAGGCATTTTCTGGATCCATTTAAAGAGCAAAGTCAACAACACTTCTCTATTAAAATGCCTTTTGGTGATTTCTCTTCACAAGTCTTTCGAATTGTAAATTGGTTTATATAGAAACCCAATTTTGTTCCCTTTTCTTCCTCTCAGCTTTTATAAATGTACAATGTGTTATAACATGTTATTTGAATGATCATCATTCATCATCAGACTGCAAGTACAAACCAAATAAATGAAAATGTTCCTCCACAACTGCAAGATGAGGAAAAGCATTGAGAAGGTTGATCATAATGGATACGCTGGTTGGTACCTCATTCCTGAGATTTCATATCGATTTACACAGAAGAATTATTTCTGTTTCACTGACTTCAATGCACCATAATGTTGGCATTTAGCTATAATGACACATCTTAGCAGTCAATATCCATTCAGAACCGTCTCCGATCAGGGTGGTACATACAGCCCTGTGTAGTTTTTTGATTCTATGGTATCCATTTGGTTTAAAGATTTGATATTTCACACGAAGGTAATTAGGATCCCAATTGTGAATTATTTTCTAGTTACAACAATATGTAAGCTAGAAAGGTGAACAGATGTGAATGACAATTTTTGCACCTACATTTTGCAACTAGTGACAAACTTTTCTAAGACTTCTGGGAAAGTTTTCCTTAGAAAATGCCAAGGCCAATCGGCTTTCTAGGGGTGTTGGAAGATAAACAAGCTGGCTTGTTTTGCGAGAACTGAATATACACCTTTACTCTATCTGACATGCTGCATTGGCTTGCTTGTCCATTAGATGCTTATGACATGCATGCATAATTTAGAATGGAGTGGTGTATAGGCCTCTCTGGCTGAGAGGAATTTTCTGAGCAACATTGCTGTTGGATGAGACGTCCAGCTGAGACAACCAAGAGATTATGTTGATGTGCACCACGCAGAGGATGAAATTGGATGTTTTATTTTGTTTTATGTTTTTTCCACACAAACAAAATATTTTTGCACATAGAAATGAGCTGCCAAAATGGTGCTGGAGTTATTGGTTTTTCTTTTCTCTCTCTTTTGTTTAGTGAGTTCTAGTCCCAACGCTGTTGTGAAACTCAAAGAAAGTGATGCAATTTTTATTTGCTGCAAGGCTCAACAGTAATTTGCTTGGTTAACATCATGTATAGGGTTTTACAAAAACATAATTTGTTTTTAAGGGTGAGATATTTGGTAATTATTCATCTAATTTCTGACAGAAAATAAGAAACTGTACAAGCAGAGTATACCGTCTTGAGGTTATATCAATTCTAATAGCAATAACCCATTTCATTTATCGGATGACAGCTAAATATGTCTCATGGGAATTACTCCCTGGTGCTGATAGCATAGCCAGCAATGTAACAGCAATTTGGCCTACATGGTATGTTTTCCCTACTTGAACAGCTGTATGGTTTCAGCAATGACAATAAGCCCCAACACAAGACTTTTTTCTACCTTGTGAGTCAAAGTACTTGTACTGAGCTTTAGCTGAAGCTTCTCTTCTATTAGCATAATTATTTTTAACTCCTCTCATAAATCACAATTTTGTTTGCTAGGAGATGTTTGATATCATCTTTTTGTTAAAAATAACGCCTATGCTGTCGAAAGCGACAGATATAAGTATAGCCCCAAACACCCCCAATCGTCCTATTCCAAAATCCTCAAATAGACACAATTTAAAAATATAAAGCTGCACATGTTCAGTCACAAAGCTCCACCCAGTGTTGAAACTTTCTTTGTGCGTAAAACACCACCTGTTAGGGAAACCATAAATCCAAATATTGTGAAATTTGATACAGATCTTTTGGCGCTGTTAACATGTATACAGAGTATCAAAATGATACCCACCACCATACTGGAAGATGCTACGCTAATCTAAAAAATTATGGCAAATGCATGATGTAAGAAAATCTCTGATTCTGTAGGAAATCTTGTTAAGCCATTAGTATTATGTCTCCCTAGTGAAAAGGGCGGGTCAACACCGTCTTTCTGAATCTATTGTCTCGGTTTACAGAGACAACTGTGATCACTAGTCCAGCTGGCCACCTGGATGTGACGGTGGGGGAAAGCATCGTGTTGCCCTGTCAGGTTTCACATGATCCATCTCTGGACCTGAAGTTCACTTGGTTCTTCAATGAGCAGCTCATCCACTTTGGAAGCCACACTTACTTTGAAAAAGTGGGAGGGGTATGTTAATCTATATATTTCCATGATGTGTCTGTGTGTTTTATATTACTTAGGATCCATTTTACTGTCACCCTTGTTAACTTTGGAGAAGTACGCTTGCAAAGCTTTATATAAGCAGCAATTTGACAATGAAATGTGTTTCATTTTGCTTAGTTTCTTTCAGGTAGGACCTTATGGCAAGTTATTTTTATGATTTTGTGTTGTTAAAATGACTTTAGGACTTTTCCTGATATTAGAACTGACATGGACGGTCATGAAAAGGAAAGTAATATTTTATGGGGTGAAGGAAATGTCTATATGTCTTTAAAAAGTCATGCCACCTCTTGATGGATGGCCATGACCGTACTTTTAATTTTTAGTGTGCTTTTTGCATGCTGGCTGCGAGGTTAAATCAAATGCACAATGCAGGTTTCAGCTATGTGTTGCATATCATCATCATCATCTTTAAATAGAAGAAACAAAAGTCATACAACCCTGTATTTCTGTGACATGAAAATCCTGAACTTAATTGTCTGTTGTTTTTCATTTCACTGAAGCATTAAATCCGTACTTGGCAAATTGTAATAGCAGCACTAGACTATACCGCTTAGTTGTTACTAATGTGATTACCTGAGCTCATATTTTATGGACATTTTCCAACTTATATTTGCAGAAACTTGAATTTTTGGTGAGTTTAATGTTCTTATGAAATACATTTTCTCAAATAAGGTTGCTCCTCACTCAAAGTTTGTAAATATATGGAAAATTGTCAATAATGAAAAGCTCATTTCAGTTATTTTACCATTAAAAACGTCTCAAAAGTTAATTGAATATTTGCAGATGGCCAGACACATTATATCGTTATTTGATTTCTTTATGCAAACCTATTAAGTACTTAGCTGTTTTGTACAAGCATATATA